>JAKSZT010054416.1:20291183-20589635 GCA_026826555.1 Tolypeutes matacus
TACAAAAAGTTTTCTCCCCATTGTCCCAAATAGAAGCTCTACATTTTAAACCAAAATTTCATATTCTCTACTCCCAACCCATTCTCTGGTAAACTTTATTTTAGGTTTTCCTTTATGAGTTTAATTATTCTAATTATTTCCTATCAGTGGCCCCTGACAATATTTGTCATTTTGTGTCTAGCTTCTTTCACTTAACATGTCTTCAAACTTCATCCATGTTGTCACACGTATCAGAACTTCATTCCTTTTTATGGTTGAATAATATTCCATTGTCTGTGCATACAACACTTTCTCGTTTTATAATACATAAATATAATTCATTTGATGGATACTTGGGTTGCTTCCATATTTTGGCAACTGTTAGTAATGCCACTATGAATGGCAGTGTGCAAGTATCTGTTTGAGTCCACGTTTTCAATTCCTTTGTGAATATACCTAGAGGTGGGATTGCAGGGTATGGTAATTCTACACTAAATGTTCTGAAGAACCACCAAATTGACGTATACAGCTGCTGCACATTTTAATTTCTCACCAGGATTGAATGTTCCCATTTCTCCACAACATCTCCAACACTTGTAATTTTCTGCTTGTTTGTTTTTAATAGCAATCATTCTAGTGGGTGTAAAATGGTATTTCACTGTGGTTTTGATTTGCATTTCCCTAATGGCTAATGACATTGAGTAACTTTTAATGTGCTTTTAGGACATTTGTGTATCTTCTTTGGAAAAATAGCTATTCATGTTTTTTGCCCATATTTTAATGTTTTTTTCCCCTAATGTTGAATGGAAGGACTTCCATATAAATTCTATATATTAAACCTGTAGCAGTTTGGCAGTTTGATATAGTTATGAATTCCAAAAATAGATATTAGATTATGCTTTTAAACTGGTCTGTTCATTTGGGCATGATTAAGTTATGATTGGGGCTTTGATTGGGCCATGTCAGTAGGGAGTTGAGCCCCGCCCCTTGGTGGATGGAGAATCAAAGATAAAAGACATAGCAAAGGACAGAGTTGGAGTTTTGATGTTGGAGTTTTAATGGTGGAGCCCAGGAAAACAAGCACACAGAGGAGCTTGGTCATGAGGAAGAAGAAAAGGCCCCAGGGAGAAATGAACCATTCACCTGATAGTCTACAGCTTGCTTTGTGGAGAGAGGCAAAACCTAGAGAGCCTCATAGTTTACAGCTGACCTTGTGGAGGAAACAGAGGAGCGAGCCTCTAGAAAAACAGCCCTGGGAAGAGAGGAGCCCAAGAAGCCTGAACCCTGGAAAACGTCATCAGCTATCTTGCTCCAACACATGGCAACAGACTTTGGTGAGAGAAGAAACTTATGCTTTATGGCTTGGTAACTATAAGCTTCTACTCCAAATAAATACCCTTTTATAAAAACCAACCAATTATTGGTATTTTGCATTAGAACCCCTTTGGCTGACTAATACAAAACCTTTAACAGATGTTTGTTTTCAAATATTAGGTTGTTATGTTTCTTTCATGATAAAGTCCTTTGAGGCACATTTTTAAAAAATTTTTGAGTTTTGAGTTTATCTATTTTTAATTTTGTTGCTGGTGTTTTGGGTATAAATTCTAAGAAATCATTACTTATCACAAGGTCCTGAAGAGGCTTTCCTACATTTCTTTCTAGGAGTTTGATAGTATAGTTCAGTCTCTTTTATTTAGGTTATTGATCCATTTTGCATTTATTTTTGTCAACCAGTGTGATGTAGGGGTCCACCTTCATTCTTTTGTAAATGGAGATCCACTTTTCCTAGTACCATTTGTTGAAGAGATTATTCTTTCCCAATTAAGTAGATTTTACCCACTTGTCAAAATCAGTTGGCCATGAATGTGAGGGTTAATTTCTGAGTTCTGAATTCAATCCCAACGGTCTATATGTCTGTCATTGTGCTAGTACCATGCTGGTTTGATTTTTGTGGCTTTGTAATAAGTTTTATGATCTGAAACCGTGTGTCCTCTAAATTCATTCTTTTTCAAGATGGCTTTTCATGGCCCCTTACCCTTCTACATAAATTTGATGACTAGCTTTCCATTTCTGCAAAGAAGGTTGTTGGAATTTTGATTGGGATTGCATTGAATCTGTAAATTTCTTTGGGTAGAATTGACATCTTAACAATATTTAATCTTCCAATCCATGAACACAGGATGTCCTTCCATTTATTTAGGTCTTCTTAGATTTCCTTAGTAATGTTTGGTAAGTTTCTATGTACAAGTCCTTTACATCCTTGGGTTGATTTATTTCTAAATATTTGATTCCTGAAATAAGGGTTATGTCTAAAATGATTTTCTGTTCATTCTTTCACTAAATAATTCTTATTCATGTTTCAGACCTCAGGATAACCATAACATTTTAAGGGAAGTTTTCTGTGACCTTTCTGCCTATTCCAAATTCTACTATTATATATTTTGAGGGACACATACATCCTTCCTTCTTAGCAGTTCTACTTGCAAGCTTATATTTTATTTGTGTGACTTTTAAAAACCAATATTTTTTTCATCCATGGTATTATAAGTTCCCTAAATGCAGGGCAGTATTGGGTTTTGATCATTGTTGTATCCTAGGCACTTTGTACCATGTTGTACATATGCATTTTTAGGACGCCTTGTTTTGGAATTTAGTAGATGATGGGATGAATTCAGCAGGTGACAGACCATCTCTTTCATATATTTATCATTGTCTACCTTGTATAAATTCTATGTAGCCCCAGTTTACTCCTATTTCATAATGTAAACTCTGAAAGTAAATATTTTGTGTTTTTCACATTTGTACATATTGTTGTAACAAATTGCCACAAACTTGGTAGCTTTAACCACACACATATTTTATGTTACAGTTCTGGAGGTAAAAGTCCAAATGGATTTCACTGGGCTAACATGAAAGTGTCAAGGGGTCTGTGTTGCTTCTGGACACTCCAAGGGAGAATCCATTTCTTTGTCTTTTTTAGTTTCCAATGGTTGCCCATAGTCCCATGACTCATCGCCCCCTTCCATCCTCAAAGGCAGCAATGGCCTTTTGAGTCTAACATTGCATCACTCTAACACATACACTTCTGCTCCCATCTTTCAGTTATAAGGACTTTTGTGATTTCATCAAGCTCACCTGGATAATCCAGGATAATCTCCCCATCTCAAGTTTAGCTGATTAGCAACATTTATTCCACCTGCGACCTTAATTCCCCCTGCCATATAATATAACATATTCACAGGTCCCATGGAAGGATGCGGGCATCTTGGCAGGGGTAGAGGAGCAATATACTGCCTACTACACTCCTCAACAGAAATTAACATAGTACTTTGCATATAGTAGGCAATCCAGGAGTATTTGACATAAAATGTAATCTTTGAGGAAATTTGGAATTAAATAACCATTAAATAATTTAACAGTGTATCTTAAAAGTATCTCAGATGCACAACTATGTAATTATACCACATACCATTGATTGTATACTTTGGATGAATTATATATTTTATTAATATGTATCAATAAAACTGATTTGTTAAAATAAAAAAAAAATTATCTCAGTGGCCAAATAGACTCAACCAATGCCTGCTCTTAGTTTTTTCATATATACCTGGCACTTTTTCTGATCCTCTGCTTTCATGTTCTTGCTGACATAGTATACGTCATTTCTCCTGAAGAATTCTGAGATTTCCCTGAGATACTGCTCTGCTTGCAATTGTACCCCCTAAAATCATACTGTGGTTGGATACATGTTCTCCAAGTATATCTCTGGTCATGTCATTCTTCTGTCCTCCAATATTCTACAGTCTCACTATCAATGTAATGAACTTGAAGGTTCTTTTTGGAGTGTCTGCCCAATGCTGGCCATCACGTCAGAGAACTTTATCCTCAGGAATGAGCCAAGGAAGACAAAACTGACCTAAGGTGAGATAACAAAATTTTATCCTTCCAGTATTTGACATTGAGATGAAGACAGAAATAACCACACCCATTACTAAAAAACTGGAGAGGTATATTCCAGAGAATTGAAGAGTGGAGCCAAGTGATTTGTGAGGTGTGTCTATGTCTTGATAATAAATTCTTTTATTGCTTCAGATAGATTGGATGTATGTCAGTGACTTGAGAGCAAAAGTGTTAGATTACCTGACTAAGACTTTCACTAGACAAATCTTCACATTGTATTACCCAAATCCCTTTTATAGCACGTTTGACTCAATCATTTGTTCCCTTTACATGCCTCTTGAATTCATGTTTCTGCACTTTGGCAAATCTATATTTGAATCATAATTCTTTGCCAAGAATGTTCTTTCTTAGTTCCACATCTCACTGAATATAAATTTAATCCATCTTTAATCATCTTTCCAAAACGATGAAATGTTTCTCTAGTAAGCAAACATACTTTCTTCTGCTGAGCCTCCATAACCTGTATTATTCTTATGATTCTTTATATTATTCTGACATTTATTTTTGTTTCTACCCATTTTTCCTCCAATATATCTTTATGAGATGACAAGTATTTTTGGCCTGCAAAGAAATTTAAAAATGAGAGTTAATGATAGCCCTGCATTATGAAAATTAGATCTTGTCCTATAACTTATTTAAAGGTAAGCTCTTTAAACAATGTGCCATATATGATTCATTATTTTACCTCATATGATGCTTATAATAGTTCTTTATACATAGTAGATTTTAACAAAGTTTGCTATATTATTCATTTGTGTTATTCATAAAATCTTTAGTCTTGTAAATAAAAATGCAAATTATTTAATTGAATTCATCACTAACCCACAAATCAGTCTAACTTCTTCCCTGAAATTGTTATATCCAAGTACCAGATCATTATAAACACATTGGTATTGTTATATCTTGATTTGCCAGCAAACTCTCTTGCTTGTGACCAGGGATTTGTTCTTTAAGAGCCGTGCCAATGTACATGCAATTGCATTTGAGCTCATCACCTTTTCCTAGTCTTTCTTTCCCTTACCTCTAGAGTCTCTACTTTAGCAGGAAAATATCTTGTCTTCATTAATATTTCTGAAATAGATATAAATTAATAAATGCATTATCAAATGAATGAATTCATATTTTCTGTGCCTCTTTTCAACAACTCATGTTTATGTATCTAGAGTGGCTTTGGTCTCAGATGTTAATATGTGATATTATAATCATCTTTTGTAAATCTACTTTCCATTATCAACCCTCCCAACCTATTGGAGTATTCTGACTTATTTAACCTCTTCATTATCAGAGTACAATATGATAGCTAATTTTGATGTCCATAGATATAACCATTTATTAAAATTGAAAATTTTATAAAATATTTACAAATTACTGAACTTAAAGGAAAAGATGGATATAATAGGTCAACATAGGGAACAGATGGACATTTTAAAGATTAGAAAAAAGAACGAATCTCCTAGCAGTTGTTTATTAGATGCAATAAGCATCAGACTGTGGACTACAGAAGTAAGGGTCAATGAACTTGAAGACAGAGTAGTAAACAGTATCTAATCTGAAGAGGAAGAAAATTGATAAAACATAATAGAGCTTTAAGTAACCTAAAACACAATACCACGTGATGAAAATTGTACATAATAGGAGTTTCAGGAAAGAAGAGAGTGAATGGGGCAAATACACATGAAAACAGTAAAAACAAACAATAACAAAATAAAAGCAATAATTGCTAACTTTTCCTAAATTTAATGAAAAAAATAAACAGAATGAAGTCAATAAAAACCACATCTAGTCACATCACAGCAAACTGCTTCAAATTGAAGATAGAGAAAATCTTAAAAGCGGTCAGAGAAAAATATATGCATGACATTCATACAAACAATATGATTTGTGTATATATTATAAACAATGGATGATGTCTTATGAAAAACTGTTTTGGCCAGAAAAAAATGGAATGACAGCTCCAAAGAACTGAATTAAAAAAATTGTGCCCTAGAATGTTATATCCATAAAAAATAACTTTCTCAAATGAGAGTGAAATGGAGATATTTTAAGATGAAAAAAAGTTGAGAGATTTTATCCCTAGCAGACCTGAACTATAAGAAGTTAAAAGGAGATTCTTAAGGCAGAAGGAAAATGATTTCATCTGGAAACTCAGTTTTATGGGAATAAGATGAGGAGCAATGGGAATGATAGATATATGGGTGTTTTAATCTGTCAAAGGGCTGCTGATACAAAGTACCAGACATGGGTTGGCTTTTATAAAAGGAAATTTATTTGCGGTAAAAGGTTACAGTTCCAAGGCCATGAAAAGTTGAAATCAAGGCACCATAAGAGGTACTTTCTCTCCAAAGTCAGCTGCTATGTGTTGAATCAAGATGGCCTCCAAGCTCTGCTGAGGTTTGAGCTCAGCTGAGGGCAACCAGCCCTAGGGCTTATCTCTTTCTAGACCTCCTATATCAATCTCATCTCCAATTTCGTCCCAAGATTTGAGCTCAGCTGAGGACAACCAGGTATAGAGCAGGGCTCACCTCTTGAGCTATGCTGTAGGCCCAGCCTCTTTGAGCCTCTCAGGGGCTTCTGTTTTCCTGCAGTCCTCCTCTCACATTGTAGAATCAAATCTGCCAGGTCCCTTTTCCTTCATCTGTGTGACTCAGTCTATCTCTGCTTCTGTTTATATCAGACCCAGAAAGAGAGCAGAGACTCAACCTGAGTCATGCCTCACTGACATAGTCCAATCAAAAGCCCTGAAGTGATATTATCAAGTACTCTAATCAAATGACCTTCAACCAAAGTTAATGCAATCAAAGGGTATCACACCTACAGGAATAAACTAGTTCAAAAATATAATCTTTCTCTTTCTGGTATTCATAAAATAATTTCAAACTGCCATAATGGGTAAATGTAAGAGATTATATTCAGCATTGAAATAGACTACTTTACATCAAGGAAGCATAATATAATCTCAGCAATCATGCAAAAATAATGCAGAGAGACATAGCTAAAATAAAATAGAGCAATTGATATGCACTACTAAATTTTACCAGATTAATCTAAAAAAAAAGCAAAAACAAGAGACAGAAAAAAATAAAGATATAAAAACATATAGTAAAAGGGAGCAGATATGGCTCAGTGGTTGAGCATCTGATTCCCATATTCAAGATCCCAGGTACCTACAAAAAAAAAAAATACAGTAAAATGGCTGACATGAATTAAAACATCAACATAATTACATTAAATGTTTATGGACAAAACACTTAAAAGGGGAAATTGTCAGAATTTATTACAAAAAGCAACAAGATGTAACTGAAGTCTATAAGTGATGTAATTTAAATTTAAGGATAAGAAGTGGATTCACAGTAAATATGATGGAAAAATATATCAGGTAAACAGTAAATATATGAAAGTTGATGTGGCTTTATTAATATCAAACAAAATAAACTTCAAGTAAAGAGATTTACTAGACATTAAGAGGGAAACTCCATCATGAGCAAAAGTCAAGTTATTCAGAATACATAAAATAATATATTCATATGCATGTAATAATAATGATTTCAAGCACATGAATAAAATCTGAAGAACTTCAGGGTGCAATGGAAAAAGTCCCAAACATAGTTGAACACTTCAACATCTCACTTTCAGTAAATATATAGAATTTATGAACAGCATTATCAACCATGTGGGCCTATTTGTGAAAATTATACAGCAATGTTACACCATATTATAATATCCAATGGTAGAATACAAATTATTTTCAAGTGCATAAGGAATGTTCAAAATGATAGACTACATGTTGGAGTACAAAATAATTCCCAATAAATTTCAAACAATTTAAATCTTGGACTCAGATCATGTTCTCTGATGACAGTGGAATTATATAAAAAATCAATAATGATAACCTATATCAAAATCTAGAAATAAGTAAATTTAAATGACATACTTCTAAATAACTGGTGAGTCAAAGACAAGTGACAAGAGAAATTAGAAAATAGTTTTTGAACTGAAAAAAAATTGCAGCATATCAAAATGTATGGGCTGTAGGTAATGAAGACCACTCAGAATAGTGGTCTTCAACCTGTAAAGGGTGTCAACCACAACATTTACAGCTAAAGTCATACTTAATGCTGAAATACTAAACCCATTCACTGTAAGGTCTGTAACGTGTAATGTGTGTATTTACAGTTTCTATTCATTTAACATTTATTTATTTATTTATTTATTAGAGAATCTGTAGGTTTACAGAAAAATCATACAGAAAATACAGAGTTCTCATACACCCTCAATTTATGATTATCCATATGGTTGCCTTTACAGGAGGTTTTTATTTCTTCATACTGCTTCAATCTGTCTAGTGTCCTTTCCTTTCAGTCTGTAGAACTCCCTATGCTTGTAGGGCAGGTATAATGGTGATGAACTCCCTCCACTTTTTGGTATCTGATAATGTCTTAATATTTCCCTTATTTTTGAAAGATATTCTCACAAATTATAAAATTTTCAGTTTTCAATTGTTTTCTTTTAGCACATTAAATATTTTGAATCACTGCCTTCTTTCCTCCATGGTCTCCAATGAGAAATTGGCACTAAATCTTATTGCAGTTTCCTTGTATATAAAACATTCCTTTTTCCTTGCATCTTTAGAACACTTTCCTTTTCCTTGGCATTTGACAGTGTGACAATTATGTGTCTGGCTGTGGTTCTTTTCTAGTTTTTCCTGTTTGGGATCATTGGGTTTCTGGAATATTTATATTCAAGTATTTATTTAAATTTGGGAAGTTTTTGCCATTATTTCTTAGAATATTTGTTACTATTCTCTTTCTTCTCCTTCTGGGACTCCCATAATGCATATATTGATACCTTTGAGGCTCTCCCATAGGTTTTTTGGGCTATGTTCACTTATTTCTTTCTTTTTCTTTCTATTCCTCAGTCCAAATCATTTCAATTTTCTTGTCTTCTAGTTCACAGTATCTCTCTTCTGCCAGATCCAAGCTGCTTTTGAAACCTCTGGGGATTTTTTTTCAGTTACTGTGGCTTCTCTTTATTTCCTTTTCAAAATTTCTATATCTTCATTGAGATTCTCATAATTTTCATTCACTGTTTCCCTAATATCCTTTAGTTTTGTCTACATGTTTCCCTGTATCTCCTTGAGCATATTGAATATCTTTTTTGGAGGAGGGACAGGAATTGAACCCAAGACCTTGTATGTGGGAAGTAGCACCCAACCACTGAGCTTCACTGGTTCCCATAGATTAGGTTTTTGTTTGTTCATTTGTTTGTTTTGTTTTCAGGAGGTACCAGGGATTGAACCTGGGACCTCATACATAGGGAAACAGGTGTTCAACCATTTGAGCTACATCCACTCCTGAATAACATTTTTGAAGTCTTTGTCTGTTATGCCCAAAGTCTGGTGTTTTTTGTTAAAGGTTTCTGATTTTTTATCTTTTTTCTTTGGATAGGCATCATTTTTGTCCCATTGTATGTCTTAAAATCTTTTTTGCACATTATACATTTTAATATTTTAATGTGTTAACTCTTGGGTTGAATCCCTGAATTAATATTTGATTATGGTGAAAATTACAGTTCTACCTTCATTCTTTTGGATATTCAGTTTTCCCAGCACCATTTTTTGAAGAAACTATTATTTTCTTATTTAATGACCTTGTCGCCTTTATCAAAAATCAACTGGTCATAGATGTGATGATTAATTCCTGAACTCTATTCAATATTTTTGGTCTATATGTCTGTCCTTGTGTCAATACCTTGCTGTTATGATTTCTATAGCTCTGTAATAAGTTTTAAAATTGGGAAATATTGAGTCCTCTAAATTTGTTCTTTTTTTATGATGGTTTCCACTATTGGAGCCCCTTATCCTTCAATATTAATTTTTTTAAAAATTGGGAAGCCAGCACTCAACCACTGAATCATAATAGCTCCCTTGAGGTTTTTTATTCATTTGCTTGTTGTTTGTTTTTTGGTTTTAGAGGGCACTGGGGACTGAACCCAGGACCCCCCTTGTGGGAAGCAGGTGCTCAACTGCTTGAGCCATAGCCACTCCTTCCATATGAATTTGGTGATTGGTTCTTCCACTTCTTTGAGAAAGTCTGCTGAAATTTTAATTGGGATTGAGTTGGATTTATGTATCATTTTGGGTAGTACTGCCACCTTAACAATATTTAGTTTCCAATACATGAACATGGGATGTTTCAGCATTTATTTGGATCTTTAATATCTTCAATTTCTGGACATATGAATTTGCTATTGTATTAAATCAGGGATTTCATCCCTGAGCTGTCTGTTCTTTAAGTTTGTATCCATATAGTACTAAGAAAAAGATTTCCTTGAGTGCTAGGAGTTAACAAACCAAAGCAAATAGAAGAAAACCAAAATAAAGAACACCTTTCACAGTCTTTTCAAATTGGCTGTTTGTGAGCTGTTACACTCTTCCAGGTAGCGTTCCTATGAAGAAGATCAGCCTGAGGTGAGAGTGAATTGCATAGTCCTCTACTTTTTTGAGCCTGAATCTTTTCCTGGCCTATGATACTCAAGGTTTTAAGAGTTCCCCAGTTTATAGGAATCCAAATGTCCCCTCCACTTCCTGTGAAATGAACTATTCCTCTCCTCCAGGTTGTTCAGTTTTACGGCTTAAAGCTGGTAATCCTTTGCCCCAGGGTGCTTTGATATAATTGTTTCTTCCATGTTTTACCTGTCTACAAGTTACTTCTACCTGCTGGTGATGTTCTGGGAAGGTGAACTAGAAATAAATTTCCAGGTTTAGTTTTTCAGGCTACCACATGACAGACTTTTCGGGACATACAGGCACCCCAGCAAGTGCATAGATATTACTCTACTCCTCTGGAATAGGGTCAGGGACCACAGTGGGAGTACAGTCTGGCTCCACACTGCACTGGGGAGGTGGTGGGGAAAGAGCCAGCAAGGATACCATGAATTTTTCCTACCATTTTTAAAGTTAAATTTTCTTGACTCAGCACTCATTCAGCTAATGCAACCTTTTAACTGCATTTAGGAGTTTTGAGGAAGATGGTCTGCCAGTTTTTGCAGGTTGTTCAAGGATTCTGTGGGGAAACAGAACATCAGAGCATTTTACACCAAAATCTTTACCAACTGGAAGCCTCCCTTATTGTTTTCACTCAGCGTTTTGCACGAGGCCTTAGACTGTGCCATAAGGCAATAAAAACAAATACATTTTAGGAAAAAGAAAATAAAACTGTTTCAATTTGCCGACGATCTGATATTCTAGGGAAAAATCCTAAGGAATCTGCAAGGCAAATTCTAGAACTCAATAAGAAACTTTAGGGAAGTAACAAGATGCATGGCTATTATACAAAAGTCATTTATATTTCTATATGGTAGCAACAAATGGAAATTGAAATAGAAGCAATTTCATTTACTAAAGTTTCAAAAAAAACCTCTAAAATACTATGGAAAAAATTGAAAAGACATATAAGACCTTTACCCTGAAAATGAGAAAAAGAAAAAAATGGTGAGAGAACATAAACAAGACCTAAATAAGTGGAGAGATATACCAAATACAGCATGTCAATTCTTGCAAATTGATAGACAAGTCCAACTCAATTTAAACAGGATGGACATATATTTGCATAGATAAGAACACACACATATGCATATATACATATATATATATACATATACATATACATATACATATATCTATACATATACACATTGATATACATATATACCAACAGATATGTTTACGTATATATTATACAGACACACATGTATACATACTCATACACATACACGTACATGTACACATACACATACACATATACATTGA
Source organism: Tolypeutes matacus (assembly GCA_026826555.1). Classification (NCBI taxonomy): domain Eukaryota; kingdom Metazoa; phylum Chordata; class Mammalia; order Cingulata; family Chlamyphoridae; genus Tolypeutes; species Tolypeutes matacus. The sequence goes on from JAKSZT010054416.1 coordinate 20,302,930, forward strand.
TAGAGATAGGAAGAGAGACTGTTTCTTAAATTTATGTAGTCATGTAGAGGGCCAAGAAAAAGAACAAAGTTTAAAGAGTTGTTTTGTGTAACTCTAAGATTTATTATAGCTATAGGAATCAAGACAAACATAGAGATCAATGGGACAGAATAGACAAAATAAAAAATTCATACTATCAATTGCTTTTAAATAAAGACGTCAATGCAATTCAATGGAGAAATTAAAGTCTTTTCAAGAAAGGGTAGAAGTAATGGGTACACTATGGAGGAAAAAGAAGCCAGAGCCCTCACCTCACACCATCTACAAAATAATAAAAAGACACAATCTCCACCTGACACCATCCACAAACATTTAAATTGATATCCGTCATAGACTTAAATGTAAAACCTATAGCACTGGAAAAGAAGAATGAAAGAATATTTTTGTGCCCTGGTAGAAAGCAAAGATTTCTTTGAGAGGACACAGAGAACAGTAACTATAAGAAATTGATAAATTGATTATCAACGAAGTTAAAGCTTCTGCTTATCAGTAGATACCTTTGAATAGGCAATTCAAAGACTTTGACCAAAAGGGGGAAATATTAAATACAAATGAGTTTTTATGGCTAAGATATTTCAAAGTGAGTCAGAAAGTTATTCCAGAGGTTACGCTTAAGCACATTCAGGAAGATCTTGTTGACTGCCACAGTAAATAGTGCGTCAAGCAGGGGGCTCCTGAGGGCTCTAGAGACATCTATCTAGACACTATCGGCAGGACAATCTCAGGAATCTGGCACCCTGTCAGTGGGCCTTACCTTGGAATATATGATAACTTATCCTCCACAATGTTTTGGAGTTAGACTCATTTATAATTTTCCAACACATAGGTCTTCTGCCCCTTTTATTGAATCTACAATCAGCACTATACCCATTAAATATGTGTCCCAGATACTGAAATCTTCTGGCTGTTCATATGCTGGTTGAATCTCAGCAGAGTTGCAGTCAACACCTACATTCCAGTTCATCAGACTCACCCAGGTTAACCAATAAAAGGATGATGATGGACAATGTCCATCCCTAAAACCGGAGAGTACCTACAACTGCAGGCAAGATAGTTTCATCCATCTGCCCCATGGGATAAAAGTCCCCTCTCATTAGGAAGCAGAGTGGGCATCACCATCCCCAAATCCTCAAGATTGAGAAATGAACAAACATAAGGGTGGAATACAACTATGAACTAAAGTAGACTTATTATTATTCTAGTAATGGAAGGCCTTGTAACTGATATAAAAGCAGTGGTCACCAGAGGTTCTGAAGGGAGGGAGAGGGAAGGATAAGTGTAACATGGGGCATTTTGGGGACACTGGAACTAGTCTGCATGATATTGCAATGACAGATACAGATTGTCAAAACCTATAAAATGATGCAGTGCAAAGTGTAAACCATAATGTAAACTATAGATCATGGTTAGTAGCAATGCTTCAATATGTGTTCATCAATTGTAACAAATGTACCACTTTAACCAAAGTTGTTGTTAATGGAGAACAGAGTGGGCTGCGGAGGGGGTGGGGTACATGGGAATCCCCTATATTTTCAATAAAACATTTATGTAAATTATGGCTTCTTTAATAGTAATTTAAAAAAGAAACTAGAAAAAATAGTCAATTCATAGGGTGAAAATATTTGCAAAATCTGTATTCACAAAGGATTTATATCCAAAATATATAAAGAAATTCTATAACTCAGTTGATTAAAGACAAATGGCCCAATAAAATTGGCCAAAAATAATAATTGAATAGCAAATTCACAATAAAATATATGAATGGCTACTATGCACATGAAAAAAATAATTGATATTATTAGTAATCAGGAAAATTTAATTTAAAATCACAAGATACCATTACATGCATATTAAAATGGTTAAAAATTTACAAACTGATGATTCCAAATGCTAGCAAAGAGATGGAGCATGCAGAATTTTCATACATTACTGATGGAATTTTAAAATGTTACAACCACTTTAGAAAACTCTGGTAATTTCTTATAAAGCAAAATCTATACCTAACTTATGACCCAGTATTTCTGTTGCTGGGAATTTATATAAGAGAAAGATAAATATATGTACCCCCAAAAGACTGTATGCAACTATATATAGCAGCTTCATTAATGATAGTGAAAAACTAGAAACCACTCTATTGTCTGTCAACAGAATGGATAAAAAAATATTGTAGTACATGTATGCTATGGGATACTATTCCTGAATAGAAAGAGAGAAACTATTGATTTATACAATAACATGGATGAATCTGAAATCATTATGTTGCATGAAATAAACCAGGTTAAAAAGTGTAGGCACTGTATGATTTCATTTACATGAAGGTCAACAGTGGTGACCTATAATAGGAGTGGAATTAACCCGGGAAGTATCAGATATATCTTGATTGAGGTGTTGATTACTAAGTTATATAAATTTGTCAAAACTCAAGAAATTGTCCACTTAAGAACTATGCATTTCAATGTATTTGAATTTTTCCTGAAATAATTCAGCATAAATACATTAGTTAATGTTCACAATCATTGGAACATATTTTTCACTTCATTTATGTATTATCTTGGGACAAGTATTACTTGACACACCTTTTATCCAAATCCTCACATTACAGTAAGTTGTGTTTTAAGAGAACTATTTTTAATATGCATTGGCCCCAGAGGGCAGTTGGCATTCTTCAACCATTCCTTTTGTAACTTGGGTTTTAAATTTTACACATTATTTAGAGCCTTCTCTTTAGAACCCTTCCTTACAACTCTCAACCACTAGTTCTTGCCACAAAACAGTAAAACATAAAAATATTCAACACAAATTCATATGCATTTGAGACAAGGCTTTGTTAGCAAAAAGTTGCTTTGTGAAAATGGTTGGATGACAGGGTTTTATAACTTTTTTTTCACTGACTTATCCAAGAAAGTTTTTAAAAAGTAATTAAAACCCTGGGCAAAGAAAAAATGGGACACGACCCAGGACAGAATTATTTTCTTATCTGCAGAGGCTTCTGGCTCGAATACTGGAAGGGAAAAGCACCAGTTGTTCTGACTCATTCCATACATTATAAAGTCAATTGATTTAAATATAGAGCCATATCAACGTTGAAATTATTTCTGTCCAATCAGTATGTTTGATGCCAATCTCATCTAAGAAAGGAATTTTTATCTCTTAACGGAAGAAGTCATTCTCTTAGACCTTTGTCTTAATTAAATTGAAATGTTAACTCTAAGAATTTTATTTTCAGACCTGAGTTTTCAGCAGAACACAGAGTTCTAAATAGTTGGTTATTTCCTCAAAGAAACAAAGTGCATGAATCTCTTATATATTCATTAACAAATAGGTTTACTGAAACATTATATAAATATTCACAGAATTCAGTGAAGTCACTTAACTTACTGAGAAGGGAATTGTTATGTCTGTCATTTCACAAATGTAGCTCTTAGGATTGTGAGAAAACTTTGAAAAGAATTGGTGAATGTTTACATGCTAGTCTCATTATTTTGAGAGACATTATTTTTTTACTTCTTGCCCCATATAAAAATCCCAGATGAAGAGGTAAAATAATTGGAAATCTGAATTCTGAGGACAATGAAAAAGTTACTAATTTGTTTTCATTGACTTCTAGAATAAGTGCTTGATTATCTTATTCTTTACACTTGTAAATATTTATTTTATATTTGTTTTTATGAAAATATTTTTTGCGTCATAAACAAGTATATAAATAAACAAGTATGTAAACAAGTAAATAAATAAAATGTGAAGTCTTCATGTCTAAATATATATTCACCAAGGAATAATGATGTCTAAGAGTTTTATGTATAAATATAAATAAAAATATTTTGGTTTTTATGTACAGTTAATATTTTAAATGATGCTTTTACCATTAAGATTGCTCAATTTTCTTTTAAAATTTTCTATCTCATGCCTTGATTTGGAAGTCTTCCCATGTTAAATTTACAAAACGACTCTACTATACTTTTTCCTTGTACTTCCATATTGTTTTTAATTTTTCCACATGTACATTTTTAATTCTCTATTTGTTTCAATATGTACTCAAGTATGTATCTTGACTCTTATGAATAAAACCAGCCTACTCATGTCTGACAGAGCTGAGTCTTCAGATGGTATCACAGTAGATTCTAGCATTTTCTCTGGGATTCTACCATAGGGATACTTACTTTGACTATTTTTAAACTTATACTTCTCATGCTCAGTTTTCTTGGTCTCTTGACACTATAATCCTTTTTAAAGATTCTCTTCTCTCACTCTCATTCTCTACCTAGCCTGTGAGATCCATGGCTCAGTTAAGAATTGTTATCCCTGCTGAACTCTGTCTCCTTGGATACAATTTCCAAATGTGCCCTGCATTGTTCAGGCAAGACCTACTCCCTTGTACCATACTGATCTTAAAAGGACTGCAATTCCCCAGTCATCAAGTCCACATATTTCAGAGAGAACCGGGCTATAAAAAACCCAGCAAATTCTTTCAAATATAGGTTTATTTATTTTATTACACCAAACCAACTAGTACATTTAAATATTTGGCCAGTTAGGGAAACTAATCTAAAAATCTGAGTGAACTGAGCTATTATTTGATATGTCCATTAACTAAAGTTATAAAGCTTAATTGGATCAAGCTGTGATAGCTTATCATCCTATAGAAAAATGAAAATACTGATGGGTATGGAAAATTCTAAACTGTCTTATTAAAAAGAATCTTAAAATTTCAAACCACTGCAATGGCTATTATCAACCACCCAGGAAATAGCAAGTGTTGGTAGGCATGTAGAGAATTTGTAACCCTCATGAATTACTTGTGGGTATGTAAAATGGTTTAGCCACTGTGGAAAATTATTTTATAGTTCTTCGATAAAGTAAACATAGAATTACCATATAACCCAGAAATTCCACTCCTAGGTATATACACAAAGAAATTGAAAACAGGAACTCAAATAGATACTTGTACACCAATTTTCATAGCAGCATTATTCACAATAGCAAAAAGATGGAAACAACCCAAGTACCATCAATAGATGAATGGAAAAACAAAATGTGGTATACATATATGAATATTAATATCATAAAAAGGATGATGAATCTTGAAAAAATTTTGCTAAAGGAATAAGACAGCACAAAATGACAAATTTTTTATGATTACATTTATATGAAATATCTAGAATAAGTAAAAATTCATAGAGATAGAAAGTAGATTACAGGTTATGAGTGGTGAGGCATGAGAGGTGAGAATGAGGAGTTAACATGTAATAGGTACACATTCTGTTTGGGATAATGAAAACGTTTGGGAAATAGATAATGATTGCACAACATTGTGAATATAATTAATATGACTTGGTTGTACACTTAAAAAGATAAAAATGGCAATGTTTATGTTGTATCTATATCTAAATTTACATCTACATCTCCACAATAACTTTCTTTAAAAAACAGTTTAAATTATCCAAGATTTTAAAATTGTCTATGGATTAAGTTTCCCATGATAGCTTTACATGGATTTAATTTACATGAAATTGTAATATGTACCTTCTGATTACCTGAAGTTTATAGACTAATTCCTAGCTTCATGCATTTAATTAGTTTGTATGTTATTTTTCCTGTGGAAAAATTATGAAAGAATTAGTTTCAAGGTTACAATTTTTTTATTGATGAGACCAGTGCAAATTGACTGAATTATCTTCTTGTACATATAATTAAAACACAAGCTGAAGTGATCTTCATCACAACATAACTCCCATCGATGGTTTCATTTTCTAATTATTATTCCCCTTTTACCATGTTCCTCTGAGAGACAAGATATTACTTCTATTAACAGAGACTTCAACAAGTTGGGCATATAGCGATTTAGAAAGATTTTAAGATGAGAATAAGGTAGAAAATAAATTCAGAATTATGGTCTTGAAGTGGCATGGTATATTTTACAAACTAAATGTTTTTGTAGTACAGTTGTTGAATGCATTGTAAAATACAAAATAATATTAGCTACAATGCTATAAAATTTCTGAACAGACTCAAGCTGCATTTTGAAATTTTTTTAAAAACAAAGAATTGTATTTGAATATCATAATCCATCATAAACTTTAAATGAAGCAGTTTTCATATATATGGAAGGCATTTAAAACAAATAAATTGACATTTATGATTTTTTAAATTATACATTACAGACATTTAGAGATTTGACACAAATGCAAGTTTCCTAAGTCTTTTACAAATCAAAACCACTTTTTTACAATATTTCTAAACTTAAATTTTCTTAATCCTTTTTTTTTTTTTGATGTACCGGAGTTAGGTATTAAACCCAGGACCTTGCATGTGGGAAGCCAGCTCTCAGCCACTGAGCTACATCAGGTCCCCTGAGTTGGTTTTTTCATTTGCGTTGCTTGTTGTTTTTGGCTCTTTTTTAAAAAAGGCACAGGGAACCAAATCCAGGACTTCCCATGTGGGAAGCAGAGGCTCAACTGCTTGAGCCACATCAGCTCCCTAAACTATTTTTTGATTATTTCTTTTTTCTGCTTTGTTTTGGTGGGGAGCATTCTATCCCCCCATTATAACTATAAATAGTTCCAGTGGAATCATCTAACCACTTGATATTGGTGTTTATCTAATTAAAACCACGGAATTAAAGTTGTGAGAAGATGTAATTAACCTTAATTTTAGGCTAAATTTGAACTTTCTACTTTGCCCAGAAGGCCCAATGACTTTAAAGATTCATAAAAAATTCAAAAAGTTAATAATCTTGTGCTTCATACTCCTTTACTTACTGTATAATCTTAAGAATTTGAGGATCTACTAGAAAGAATGCTGTCGTTTTGTTTGTTTGTTTTGTACTCTTTTTTATCTAAAACATTATTTAATCATTTTTCCTTTCTTGTAAGCCACCTGGAGGCATACTTTCCTCTAGCAAATTTTCCTTGCACCATGTGCATTCACTTCAATACAATATAAGACCTCTCCTGAATAAGAAAATGTCCAGTTAGAGTACTTTGCACAGATCACAGATATGGCAAACTAATATAGAAAAAATATTTTTAAGGCCATGAAACTTACCTTAATTAATGAAACCCACATCATATGTGTGCAACCCTCCCTTGATTAACACAAAAATCAGGTACCGATATTAAGGAACCATTTTGAGGTACTCCTATGTCTGGTTGGGAAGATAAAAAATCACAACATTTAGAATGTATTTTTAATCTACCATGTCATTGCTCTATAAAAACACTTTGATTACTATTTTTTAATATTTACATGATAATGATACTTTTTAATTTGTTAAAGAATAAAATCTATTGAAAATATTGGAGCATAAACAAACTGACAGAACTTAGAAATAATAGGAAAGACAGATATTTGATAGTGGTATCAAAGAAAGAAGAAAGAAAATACGTGTACATTAAGAAAAACCTTGAAGTTAAAAAAGACATTAAGGATTTACAAAGATAGATTTATTCTCTACTTAGGTTTCAAATTGTTAACTAAAATTAAGAGTTTATACAAACTATAAATTTTTTATGGGCAGAATCCATGTCTTGGCTTTCTCTGATGAAACCTGATGAATTCTGGTTCCCTGAAGAAATTTGGTAAGGAGCTTAATATAAAATAGAGATGTTTCATGTCAGAAGTACTGCTCTACCCTGTGTAAGGTGCTCCACAAACCCTGCTCGGAGACCTCATCCATTTTTCTGGGCCAGAGATTTGTTGTCCAATGTGGGGAGGAAACACATGTGAGAGCCATGTGGAATGTCCCAGACTTCTCCTGGCTTCGTGTATTCCGCTTGGAAATTTGTGAAGATGGACTTATTTCATGGTTATCAATGCTGTTTCTCTTTTCAAAATTTTATTAGCAGTTCTTTAATGAACTGTCATGCATCCCTAAAGGCTCCATCAAAGAGGATGAGATGGTTATACTAAAATTTCTGGAGTCAGTCTGCTCATGTTCAAACACTGGCTCTCCTGCCTTTTTTTTTTTTTTTTAGGAGGTACTAGAGATTGAACCCCAGACTTTGTAAACGGGAAGCAGGCGCTCAACCACACTCACTCCCCTGGCTGCCCTGCATTAACACTATGCATTCTTGAATAAGTTAGCAATAAGGAAACTAGGTGTGATGGTTAGGCTAATGGGTCAAGTCAGCCAGGTAATTGTGCCCAGTTGTTTGGTCAAGCAAGCACTTGGCTAATTGTAATACAAGGACATTTATGGGCTTTAGCCATCAATGAATTTATTGCATAGATGGCTGATTACATCTATATCAGCCAGGGAGATTGCCTTCAGCAATGAGTGAGGTTTTATTCAATGAGTTGAATGCCTTAAAAGGGAAAGTGATTTTAGCATTCAGAAAGAATTTCCCAGCTCATCTTTGGACAGCCAACATCTTCCAGAAACTCATCAAGGACTTCATTGGACTTTCATTGGAGCCCCTGGTTTGCAAGTTGCCTGCGGAACCTGGACTTGTGCATACCCACAGTCATGTGAGAGAATCTTATAAATCTCATACTATTTACAGATATCTCCTGTTGATTCTGTTTCCCAAAAGAATCCTGACTAATACACTAGGATAATAACAGTACTTAAGTCCTAGAGGCCTACTTATCTTTACATGGAGAAATTGTATTTCCTGTGTGGGACTATTGGGAGGAATAAATAAAATAAATGAATAAAGTGTCTAATATAAGGCAATTATATTATCAATACTGACAGCAATTATTATTATCAAGTTACTACACTGACTTCTTTTGTCTGATTTCTTTCTAGCTTACCTATTTAAGGGATGTGCTAAGCATTGAACACAATGCCTCAGGTATTGTCAGATCATACCAGTACACAGTAAAGCAAAATTGCCACTTTTTGTGAGATACAACACTCTATAAAACACACAAGTTTAATTTATGGTTGTTTGGGCTGTTATTCATACTATGATCACATATCTTGGTGATTATAGCCTAAAGACCTTAAGTTAACTTTTGGTTTAAAATATCATCTGACATATTATCATGATAATATGTCATTGAAAACCGGCACTAAAAACCAAGAATGATGTCCAATACCCCACCAAAAATTTGAAGAGATTTTGATCAATTACAAACATAATAGAATTCAATTTTAAAAATTTTGTCACTGTGTGCTCATTTGTGTTTCGACCATCTAACAGAAGTAGAAAAATCCATTTTCCCTACCGCAATGATAGCTGATTGAAAAGTGCAATGGCAGTGCCAACAAGAACACAATGCCTCTTACTGATGCCATATTTTTGAAGAAACTAGATTACTAGTCTTCATAGTCTAAATTGTAAAATTTTCTCTCATCAGATTTACCTCTTTCCATATAAATTTTTTTTTTTTTTTTTTTTTTAAAGATTTTTTTAATTTATTCATTTATCCCCCCCTTGCTGCTCATGCTCGCTGGGTCAGCTAACCACGCCGTGCGGGCGGGCTTGCCTTCACCAGGAGGCCCCGGGAACCGAACCCGGGGCCTCCCATATGGTAAACGGGAGCCCTACTGATTGAGCCACAGCCGCTTTCCTCCATATAAATTTGAAGGTAAACACAAGTACATTATTAGACAAGATGTAGAGATCAGTACTGAATACAGCATAAAAAGTATAGACCTAGAAGTCTATACTTTTTTCCTGACCATTATTGTGACCCATTGGTTGGGAAAAAATTGCCTAGCAAAACATTACTTGATGAACACCTACTAGAAGCGTGGAATTGAGCACCACACTTTTGAATGAGCCAAGCCTAAAGGAAATAGTCACACCACTCGGTTCATAATTGAGAGTGAATAAAGAGGAAAAATGGTCAGACAATCATAACAAAGGAAAAGAGATATCATCTGGAAGATACACTGGAAGACAAATTTTTTAAGAAGACGTATAGGAACTGGGAGAAATTTTTGAAAATTAGTTTTCATTCTCAATAGGACGATGAAATCATGGCATCTTTGAAAGAGGAACAGAAACCCATTCAAAGATAAAAGATTGGGTAGAAAAATGCAAAAGGATAAGATTTTAAAGGAGACAGATAAACTCTGAAAATTTTTGAAATAAAAGTTTAAAACTTGAACAATAAAATTTGAAAGAAAGAGGCCACAAATGACATTGCAAAGATGTCAAAGACTATTTTTTTTCAGAATCCAAAGGAATAGTAGAAACTGATGAAAACAATGAAGAGAAAGAGGTGAAAAATGGAGGCTCAATAATAGAAATATAATATAAGAATAATTTATGGTCCAAAGAAGAATTCAGAGAAATATAGAAGACAAAATTTCCAAGCTTGAACTATTTAGATTTAATGTGCTTCCTGAATTATAGGTAAAAATTAAGAACAGACCATTTTACAAAACATACTGTTATCTAGTTTACATTAGAAAAATAAAGAGGAATCCAACAAGCATTCAAAAAATAAAGATATAAAGTTTAAACACATGAAATACAACCTTTCTGGCATCAGTTTTTTTTGTGCAGTTAATAGAGAAGTATCTAGAAGTCAATAGAGATATTATTATTTCAAAGTACAAAAAAATGAAGATTTCATCTGCTGACTATTCTATGACTAGATAAGCGTGTAAAATGAAATTACAATAAGCCCACAAAATACTCCAGTGACTTCTAAATTTTAATATATTGGAAAATTACAATGAAATTAAGTTTTTGAAAAATTGAAAGAGCAAAACCAGAACACTACAAAAACGATTAAATTGTTGTCATTGTGAACATATTCTGGAAAATACTTTTAAAATTGTCAAGTGGTTTAGTTGAATTGCTACATGAGTACCATAAGTGTCAGAGCCAAAAGAATGAAAGAGTCAAAACCTTGAAATAAGGAAACTTGTAAAATCGGTTTAGCTGAAGCCATTTAATTGTAACAAGCTGTGTTGTCAAGGGATCTGAAAGAAGTATCAGAAATCAGCAAACACCATAGCCTGTTTCCTCATTAAAGAATTTGAAACATAAAGTGGCCTCCCTGTGCACCATTCCTATAACATTACTTCTTTTCACCACAATCTTATTTTTCTACATATTTTATAAATATTAAATACTGCATAAAATGATCAATATTTGAGAAAAAAGTCTTGATGTTGAAATCAGTCTATTTTTGATTATGTTTTAACACTATTCTCAAATAACTCTAAGCCAAACGTGCACAATAGCAATAATTAAGATTTTACAAGACGTATATTAGCAAACTAATTCTTCTTCTCCAGTTATACAGTGCTTACTATTGCACCAGCTCAATGCTTAACAGAAATGAATTCCAAAAGAATAGCTGAATTCTCCCACCCTTAGGTAATCTACAAAGTCTACAATCTTATATCTACTTCTTGGGTTATAGAAATTAATGTATTCCTTGACTTAATAAAAGCTAAACGATTGAATAAATGTAACATAAATGAATGATTACTTTTTTGTCAAGAGTTACGAAAAGGATAGAGGGAAAAATAGAGAAAAGGTACCATTATAGACAAAAATGTTTAGTCAAGGGCAAATTAATATAATTAGGTATTTGGGGATTGATTACCTGCCCATAGAAAAAACAAATATGGAGGTCCTGGCAGATTCATGAACTGGGACAAAATGCATGTAAGATCTGTTTCGTCTAATCTTGAACTGTTTTTAGCAAGTGGAATTACATTATCTTTAATATTTAAATTAATGAATTGTTTAATATTTCAAGCGTATTTTAGTGGGTTAAAGAAAATTATTATGTTTAGGGTCCATCAAATTGTAATTATAGGACATTATTTAGAAATTTTTACTAGTATATGACCTATTGAGATGCAAAACTTTTGCTTTGAAGTAGATAGACATGGGTTCAAAATTCAAATATGGGACTTACTACTTCTGACTATAGACAAAAAGCTTTATTATCAGTAAAATAACTTTATTGTAATATTTAAATAAAATAATGTGAATAAAGCAATTGCCAGGTAGTAGGGTTTGATAAATGTTAATTATTTTCTTATGTTTGATGCATATTAATAGTTTACCATTCAATAATATATAATTTACTTAGAACATCAGTTTATTTGTAACCACATATGTTTGTCCTTTAATAACCTAAAGAATAAAATGCTGTCTAAGACAAAGCAGGTGGAAAGTATGCTGCTTGTATGTTTAAGCTAACCATGTTGCTCAAAAGGATCTCCTATAGTAGGGTCTTTTTGTTTGTTTGTTTGTTGTTTTCATCATAGTTGATATGCAAGAACTGGCCTGACAAAAGTGGAGTGGGCTGAAAGATTATCATTACAGTGGCTCAATTTTAAAAAGGAGAAGACTACAGTGCTAAAATGCACAGCTAATATTGTTGTAGCATTACCCTTGGGACAGATGAAGAGCCATGGCACCCCAGGAATCCCTTCGTTCTAACTTGTCCCATCAACTTAACCTCAATCTGCATATGTGGTTTGGATTGCCTTATTGGCCTCTCTGCATCATGTCATCTCCCTCCAACTTCTGTAAAAGTGGATTATCTATCCATATATGTGACTTGGCCATGTAAATGAGTTTATTTGGCCCTGCTTTTCATTCTATTGGAAGGACAATAGGTTTAGATCCATGTTACATTTCACTTGCGTGACTTGCTAGAAAATTGGTTATTAATTGTAAATTGGGGCAATTTTGCCATCTGCCCCCTCCAAGTGTCTGACAATGCCTGGAGACATTTTTCTTTGTTTCATATGGGTGAGGGTGTCAATAGTGCTGAGGTTGAGAAATCCTGCATTTATACAAAATATATTCTGAGTGTTGTCAAGTACTGTACTAGGTGGTAGCAAGAGAGTAAACAAGAAAAAGTTCCTGTTCTCATGGAGCTTACATTCAACGAGAATAATGGAAAATAAACAGTGAACAACTAGTGTGGCTTTAGAAATGGCAAGTGCTATAAAAATAAATGAGTAAGTGGATAAAATGTGAGTAGTGAGACAGATAAGGGTAGGAACATAAGCTAGAGTGTTATTGAGTGGAAAAAGACACAATTTGCTGCATAATGCTCTTTCTTACTTATCTTTTCTGATTTACCTTACTTTTCTCTATATAACTAGCTTGGTCATAATTTAAGCTATAAATGTTTAAAGTCTAAAGGACTATAAAACCTAAACTCTAAAAGCCTAAAAGAAAAACAACAACAACAAAAAATACCACAAAGAATATTATTCATTAAACTCACACACTTGCTTGCCTTTAGGCTATGAGTTGGTAAATTCTGGTCATATTATGATTGATTTCATAAAAGATTTTAAAATAATAGAGTTTAATCTAAATGATTGCCTACATAGGTCAACGCATCTAGCTATTGTTTGGAAGGTCTACTTTTATAACTTTTTATAACCTAAGAAACATTGAAAAATTATGTTGTTGATAATCAAAGAGTAAAAGCTGTAAAGTAACATCATCTAAAATAAAATCTAGGCCAAAAAACAGTTAAGAGTGAGAAAAATGCAGAACATTGACGGCAAAAAGGTCCACCCCATGTAATTCTTGTTGATAAATATCCATATCATAGAAATGGATTCCAAAAAAGCTTTCATAAAGTAACTTAACCTTCATTGCAATTTAGAAACAGGTAATTCATGAGATTAAGGTGCCCTTTATATTTCATCAGGAAGCAGTCAACCTAAAACGTAATCAATGTTAAAGAAGCCATAAATTTAGAAAAGTTGTGAAAGTGTATTGAGATAAGAATGCATGAGGCTGTGAAGATGAGTACAAGTAGTCAGTGGCCAACAAGTACTCGGTCCAGAGATGCGTTGAAGGGGAAGAAATGTAAGTGTGTCTTTCTCACCACAGAGGTACAGCTTTTACCTCTTCATGAGTAGGAGATCAATTCAGCCAGCTAATCCTTTACAAACTTTCCTACTACAGTTTATTAAAAAGAGAGAAAATGAACTCTTGGTGCACAATCCTGTCTGCACAACACCCCTTGTCTGGCACAGAAGCTCCCTATAAATGGCAAACTCATTTGCAATTTTGCATTTTATCTAAAAACATGTAAGTGCATTTAGCATTGCTCTATAATAGAACTGTGTTTGTTTTAGTCCATTTTAAGTGACAATTTATTCCTAATAAAAAAAAAATCTAGAGTAAATTTGTCACTCTAAGGCAAAACACATTTATCTCATGGTTTTGCCATTTACCTATATATATCCTCAAGGCCTTCTTGTTTGGACATCACAAGTAAACATAGATATGTTCCCAATTCTATATCCACAAAGTACAAATTTCAATATTAATTGAGTTTTTCAAATGCCTCAATTCTTGAACAGAATCCCCTCACCACTGGACACCACTGGACAATTTTTGCTGTAGCTGGTGGGTTCCCAAAAACAAATTAGTAAGTTGGCATTTTCATTTACAAACCAATCTGAGAATTCTGGTTACATGGATTGACCATTTGTGTTCACTAATTATCAGAATTTCAGTCATTCCCAGGACTAAAATACCAAATGATAAACCCCATGGTTTTGACTTACAACACAACCTCATGCTCATCATCTTGAGAGGGGCTATGGGTTTGCATGCACATCTTTGGCTTCTTCTTTGTGTGGAAGAGAAAACCCAGTGAAAGAGATGAAAAGCAGAAAACAGAGGTAATTCAATTTCTTTTCTCCCTGCTAAACTTTATCTCAAAAATTTCAGTCTTATATTACTTCGTCATTCTCCCATTCAAATAAAATCATACCCATTTAATCCTAGCACCATGCCCTCAATTTTGGAACAAAGGGAGAGTATTACCTATTAGCAGAAGCTCTAATCAAAAGATAAATTCTATACATGATGACAGAAGAGTACACAAAATGAGGTGTAACTGTGTTTGGATCATGGCTACCAAGCCATAGAGTTACATTAGGTGAAGATCAAGGAGTAGTGCCTCAATTGCATCCACTAGTTCTTTGTTTTTGACTCACAGTCTGCACCACGAGGCCCTCATCTGTCTGGTTTCTTTATATATGCTCTCTGTCTCTCTCATTTCTCCCAGGACCAATCAGTCCTTTTACCTCCTTTAGCTCCCTTGTTTTCCTCTCCTCTCACTCCTGAACACGATGGTCTACTTTCATTTTGCACCTGAGTCGGTGGATTTCCTCTCAGTATATGGATGTCTTTCAAAGGCATTTGGTTTTGTTAGAGGGAAAAACAGGACTTTGGATCCTGTGGTTGGAAAGGATTAAGGGAAGAGATCGTGTCTTTGTTATTGTTAACAAAAGCTTCTTTCCATCATCTTAGCTTTAACTTGTGCCAGGAAAGTGTAGGAGAGGAGCTGGGGTGAATAGGAATAAATATACAAATATTTACTTACATAAGGCAGACTTTCAAAAAATTTTCAATTTTCAATTGACAAGTTATCTTAAAAACAACAACAAAATTAAAAACAAACAAGTAATTTGAGATAATAGGAGCACGAGAATTATCCTCTATGAATGAAGGAAAATATTATTAGGTACAAGTACCAGTAATACTTTCTTAACTTCTCACCCTATCACTCCACAGTGCCTTTTAAGACATAGAGCCAGTAGTCATTTAAACGCTATACTTCTATTGTTAAAGTGAGGAATCCTGGATTCTTTGCTAATGATTTTATTTTAAATAAAGTGACCCAGTCTATAGGTAGTTGAGGAATGGCCTGTTTGCAGTTAGGAAGAAGACAGGGCAATTTAGATGAATATGTATTCTCTGACATTATTTCTTGAACCCTGTTACTCAGAGGTAAGAAGTTGGTTACCATATTGCCACTTACACCTCAAATCTGTCTGGAACTAAATTTTAGCATCTCTAGTAATTAAGAAGCATAGCATTTTATCACTGGATTAAACATTAGAATGATGGTTTGGAAGAAGAGTGAGATGTGGAATGTATGGAAACTTTTCTAGTAGTATTTGTTATGTAAGAAAAGAAATATTAAATTTATTGAACGATGTTGGAGCAGCCAGAATTCAGGGTATAATGGTCAAAGTAGGAAGTTTGCCACATCCTAATTATAAAAGAACATTTGTCAGTAAAACATAAAGGCATCCATTTATTTTCCAATTTGACTTCAGATTTAAAATTACATTAGTGGCCTATAATGTTTGATCATTATAAACCCAAATACATTTGGCAATCATTTGTGCATAATTGAGATAGCAAAGAAAAAAAAAAAAAGGAAAGATATGACTTATAATATATTTTGTATATCAGATGGCTGACTTGCTACTAAACACAAAAGATAATTTAAAAAGAACATTGTATTTCATAGCTAACAACCCTGAAATACTTAGGCTAAGCAAGCAGACCTTCTTTTGATAACTGATAAATTGTTTACCCCAGGGCAGTGTATCCCAGCAAGTCTTGCTTCTCAGGTTTGCTAATCATCTGTGGATACTTTTCTTAATTACTTGTCTTTTGGAAATCTTGGGCAAACTATTAATAGCCTATATTTCAGTTGACTGCTTTAGTTTCTCTTCATTTTTTAAAATTTCTTTGACATAAAATCTATAAGAAACATTTAACATACAAATACTTAGTCAACTTTCAAAAAGATCTGAAAAAGGAGAAATTACCCTGCCTTTTCCTAATGAGTAGGCCACTTAAAATGGTTGCATAGGAGAAGAAAATACAAAACCTGGAAATTCTAAAGAGCCACAGAGATGGATCATTAAAGCAGAACATTCTAGAATTATGGATTGTATTAGCTAAATGTGACCTAAGCAAGATCTCCTCACTTTTTATTAGTTAATTTAAATTGAATCCCAAGGACATGTGGCACAGATACATTATGTATTAATATTAGTCAATAGGTTGTTTAAAATATAGTACAAAGAAAAATTTTATAAAAAAGAGTTAGTTGATATTTTATTATTCTGCCTTTGGTTGTCTTCTTTTAGTACATGATGCTATTTATTTCTACCTATATTAAAAGGTGTTTTCCTCCCTCCCTCTTGCCTTCTTTTTTTCTCTGTGTGTGTGCATGAATTTGTGTCTTTATTTCCTTTTATGATCACAGTCTTCTAAGAGCGTTTGAAAATGGTACAGGTAATCTAGTAATATGATGCCTCTTTATTTACTAAAATGTTAATAAGTAAAATAATTATGTTACATAATGGAAAATTTAAAAAAATTCTTTCAACTATATCTAAAATTCAGAAAATACAAGATCTCACCTGAGAATTAAAATATATTTAGGGCTTTCTATAGTTATTTTAATAATAAATATAGAAGTTGTACTGTTACTTATAGGAATTATAAAAGAAAATGAATTTTTATGGTAATAAACAGAGCTTGGTTAAATATAATTAAGTTTCTGAAAAAAGTGAAAAATAGTTATCTATTTTTGCAGTGTAAACTTTCATATTCAGAATAAATGAACATTACCATATATACTTTTCATGGAGTTCTAAATTTCCAAAAATTAGAACAAAATAAAATAATGTCACAAAAATAGAATGAATAGGTTTTCTTTAAATATTAACACAGCACTATGGGATGACTAGTTATACCAAACATCAATAAGCATTTTTTATGACATGCTAATGCTCTGTAATTTTCTTTAATTTTAATTGTTTAGGGTCCAGATAAAAAGGAGGCTACAGTAACAGCAAAAAGACATACAAGGTGGTTTTGTAAATAATATTAATCTCAGTTTTTCTTAAAGGGGGAAAAAAGTTCAATTAAAAATGCTACAGTGGGATAAGAGGTGATATAGAGGTTACTGGGAAGGCAGGGATTTTTTACTTTCTAACAAATGATAGACATGTCATCCTGGTTCAAACTCATATTTTTTATTTGCACTTCTGTATATCATTTTTGGAACCTTCTAAAATGTCTTTCTTTTCTAAAATATTCTGGCTTGCATACAGCATCTTTTATTTTTATGTTATATCACGTGACTTTTTGTTAAGAGACACTTCAGGATATTTTTCATAAAATGTGTTCAGTTTAGAGCCTCAGGTTTATTTTATTTTTTACACTAATGCAGCATTATCTTTGCTCTCCTTACAAGAACAAAAATATCTCGGAAGAGTAAAGCTTCCCAAGGTCATTGGCCTGTGTCTTTCAGACTCCTCAACCAGGTATTCATTTTTCTTAGTTTCTTGTCAGTGCGCCGTGATATCCTTCACATCTGTCTGTGCCTTTGCTTTTATTAGCAGAAAATACAGCTATAGCTTTAGTGTCATGTGTACTATAAAGACAGGATTTTCAAGAGATTTGACAACTCTCATATTTCCCGAAGTATTCTCAATGTAACACAGAAACAGTTTATTACTGTTAAGTAGTGACTGTCTCTCCAGCTTGAATAATGAAGTTCTCTAGGTCAATATTTTATACAACGATACATTTAAGGAAGCATTCCTTTTCAGCCTGGCACTAAAACAATGGCTGTCATAACACAGATCTACGTATTATCAATCTCACATGCCACCATAATCAATCTAATTCGTGGGGCAGGGTAAGTGTAATATGTTATTGAGTTAAGCCAGGAATTTTCTTCTACCGAAATGTTTATAAGGGAGTATAATAAAATTATTTACAGAGATGAGCTCCTACTCTACAATGTGGAATACATTTAACCTTCTGTGAATAGTGAGCCCTGCTGCAGGTGATTTTCTTGTGTGGCTGGTAAAGGCTCCATTCTCTAAGATATGAAAGCCTCAAGCCTGAGCTCACAAAGCCACTCAGAGGTGTGAGAAGGGTTAGAGAAAGGCAGATATCCATTACAAAGTCTGGCTCTTTAATCTAGCCACTAATACACGCTCAAAAAAAAAAAAAAAAAAAAAACACAGCACAAAGCATATTTTATGGAATCATTAAAAATCAAAACCTTGCCTGTCTTTGGTTTGAATATTTCATGACAAGAGAACATTTCTAAGGGAGAAATGTTTCCTTACCACTCAGATAACAGTGGATTTTGGCATGGAATAAATTCACAAACTTTTTTCAAGAAATAGAATTTAGGCCATTGCAGTCTAAAGAAGCCAGAGTGTACATCTGCATCGATCCTCTTGGCAGCAAAAAGCAAGCCCTTTTGAAGCTTTAAGTTTGTACCAACACCTGTTAAGACTCTGCCTACCCTCCATTTCATTTTTAATCTGGCAGTATCTCAAGCATTCGCAAACTGAAGAAAATTCCATAGAATAAAGAAAATGTACCTTGGCCAGAGACACACATTTTTTTTTCTTTCTCTTGTTTTTCCTTTTCACATATACTCTGCTCCTGTTGCTATGAGTAAGGAAAAACTCATCCGAGTGAGTCTTCTCATCTCTATGATTTGGTGATTAATTTCATCTTGGTGGAAAAGCTATTTTGATTTCGGTTTGAATTGCATTTTCCATTTCAGCTTTATGTATGATCATACTGAAGTATTGATCCTTGATTTGTGTATATTTTCTCATTTGGTTCAGAACTTGTAAGAGGAAAAGTTGATTGGCACCTCAGAACAAAACACATTGTGTGCTCATGATTTTTCATTATTCCCTTTACTTCTCACATGTGGCAGAGTGCATTGCCAATACACACCCTATCCCACATGTTTTTCTTTAATGTGACAGTAACACATCTCCATGGAGAAATGGCATCCATTTTGCTTCCCTTACATTTGGGAGGACCATTGTAACTGCTTTGGCAAATAGTACTTGTTAAAAGTACTTTCTGAAACCTTCTCAGCGAGATGATAAAGAGATGATATGACTTCTACCTAATTCTCTTTCTCAGGATCTCTCTTTCTCAGTCTTCCTCTGTCAGAATGTTTGCCTTTGGAACACTGCCACAATGCGGGGAGCACCAGGCCACATGGAGAACATTAAAGTGTTCTAGGCAACAGCCCCAACTAAGATCTCAGCCAAGGCCAACATGAACCACCCAGAAATGTGAGTGACAAGTGTTCTAGCACCCAGCTTTCGACATTTCCAGCAGAAGCCCAAAATGTTATGGAAGAGACAAACCAGCCTTACTATTTCCTATATACATTCTGACCTACAGAAATCATGAGAGATAATAAATAATTATGTTTTAAATTTCCAAATTCCTGGGTGATTTGTTATGCAGCAAGAGATAACTAATACAGGCTATCACCTGTTCTAATCTCTTATCTCAAAATCACTCCAGTATTTATTAAACTGTGAAACCATGGTTACTAAACTGTTTTACCAGCCATTATACTCTCTTTCTCAGTCATGGAACTTTTTCTCTTGCCAAAGCCCTTCTCAGGAGTGGCCTTCTCAATGTCAAAGAAAGTTCTTTTATTCCTGAACTTTCCTGTTGCAAGGTCTGCAGAAACCTTAATGAAACAATTATGTGCTTTAAGATATATTGGTTTGGGACCTAAGAAAATAAAACTGTGCCTCAAATGACCCCAAAATGATCTTGTCTATAAAAATTCCATGGGCCAAGTGACCTTGCCTAGAGCATGATATGTAACTCACCAGAGCAGAAGCCTGGATGATTTAGGGAACTTATGAAGTACTCTGCCGCTCTACCTGCTCTGGGCACTAGATGCCTGAAGACAATTGTCATTGCACACCACTGAGTCTGCCCACCATTCATGTCAGTATCCAAATGGGATTCTTTCGGGAAGCGGCTGTGGCTCAATCAGTAGGGCTCACGTTTACCATATGGGAGGCCCCGGGTTCGGTTCCCGGGGCCTCCTGGTGAAGGCAAGCCCGCCCGCAAGGCGTGGTTAGCTGACCCAGCGAGCACAAGCAGCAAGGGGGGGATAAATGAATAAATAAATAAAATCTTTAAAAAAAAAAAACAAAAAAAACAAAAAAAACAAATGGGATTCTTTGATTCAGGACTTTCTAAAGAAAACCAAATAACTGAACTCATGCTAGAAAATGAAAAGTTGACTCTAACATAATTATATCCAAGAATTGCAAATACCATAGAGATATGGTTTCAAATTATTTTAGCCACAGAATTATTTCTTCAAAGAGATTCTTACAGTAGAGAGCCCCACACATAAAACAGATGAATGGCTCAGGTTTTAAGTCTCATTTGAGAATCCAAAGCCCCAGATGCTTTGCTCTTCTTCAAGGTCTAGAGCAGTTGTCTGGTAAACCCCACAGAGATCCAACCTGCATATTAAAAATATTGCTATAATTCCTCTTCAATAGGGAACTATTAAAAAAAAATCCCTGAGCTTGGTATGAGTGGAGAATATTGTCTCTCAGGTCTAGGTGGGCTATCTCTTATATTCTTCTAATTCTGCCCATTTTCTGAATCTTTCACAATGGTACAGGCTGAGTAACTCACATACTAATACCAAGGACCTTATTGATTTCATAGAATTCTTGGTATTTCTCTATATCCATTAAATGCACCAATTTTAAAATCAGAGTTATCTGTACAGATTAAAATATTTAGTTTTTCTTTCCTTCAATAAGCTCTGCAAAAATGTCTGATGATCATTAATTATTACTGGAGAAAATATTCTATCTTATGTTTGATAGACACTTGACCTCAATATTCTATCATTTTGACAAAATTCCATCAATTTCATCTCTGTAATAGCTCTCATAATTACACCCTCCTTTCTCCGATAAAAACTGTTGTAATATAGGCATTTATTACCTCCTTAGACCTAGTCGTTTTCACTTTTACTCTTCTCTATGCCTACAATTCCCAGTCCTTACTATTTCTCCTTAAATAGTTATGTCCGAATAATTTTCCAAAATTATTATTACCCTCTCTTGTTTAGATATTTTCACTAGTTCCCCATTGTGTAAAGATCTTAGCATGATCATCAAAGCTTTCCTGTCTCTGATGCACAAGTGCATTTTTCATCATGACCCATCACAAACCCTGTACTCCAAACAAACCTGTATCACCGTATTCTCTGTGATGGCTTGGAACTATGTACCCTAGAAAACATGTCCTTAAGATTAATCCATTCCTGTGTATGAATTTTGATAAATAGGACGTTTTGTTGAGGTTACTTCAGTGAGAGTGTGGCCCAACTGACCCAGAATGGGCCTTAATCCTATTACTGAGGGCCTTATAAGGGAGGTCAGAGAAATCGAGAACTAGAGGGAGTAACCAAGAACCAAACATTAAAAGAACATGGAAGAGACAGGAGAAGCCAGGAGAGGCTGCCATGTGCATTGCCCGTGACAGAAAAGCCAAGAACCAAGGATCGCTGGCAGCCAGCTTCTGAATGCTACAGTCATCTGGGAAGGAGCATCATCTTGAAGACAACTTAATTTTGGACTTCTCCTAGCTTCAAAACCATGAACCAATAAATTCCCATTGTTTAAGCCACCTCATGGCAAGGTATTTGCTTTAGCAACTAGGAAACTAAAACATTCCCCAAAAAGGATTGAAGCAGCTTAAAGAAAGGCATCATCTAAGAAAATTAAACTAACTACATGAAGAAGTCCTGGGAAAGGAAACATAAGAATTGTAAAATATAATTAGAAATTTTATTAAGTAAAATTATGAATTTTCAAGTTTAATGATTTTTCGAGATTCTTAGCAATCAAAATAAAAAATGGAAGTATGATCAAGGTGGATATCCCATAGCATTCCTAGCATCCATGTAATAAAAATATACCTGTGTTTAGGAGATTATATCTACCCATTTGTTGTTTCCTACCTTCCAGAGAAATGGCATTTATTTCATGGTAATAATAAAAGTTAGCTAATTAGCAACCACAGTGTATGTTACTTGTTATATACCCAGAAATGTACTTATTTCTTTTTCATACCAGCTTAGGGAATAAGGTACTACTTCTATTACCCTCATTTTATAGATAAGGGAACCAAGGTTGAGAATATTTAATTAACCTGTCCCAGGATTCCACAGCTGGTAAGTACTGCTGAGATACCAAGTTAGACAGTGTGGTTTTACAAACATTCTTAACCATTATTCCAAACTGCACGAGGAAACACTCATGGATATCAGTTGAAATAATGGACAAGTAAACCATGTGCCCATTTCCTTCCAACTCTTTCACATAGAATATGGTGAAAAACAGTGAAAAAGTACTTGCTCTATGGAATACTACATGTCTTAGGTGATTGTCCACATCACCTTCCTGCTTGCCATTCATTCCTTTTGTTCCCTGTCCTTTGCCTATTACTATGACTCCTGTATCTGCATCTGCATCTGCACTTTTTTGCTAATTCTGCTGAACTGCTCAAACTGTTGAAGCTAACCGCCTTGAATACATTGGTGCCTATAGTTTTGGTAAGAGACTTTTATAGGCATCTTTAACCATATCCAAAAATCCTGTCCTGGCCCTACCATAGCCTCCCTTTCTTCCATCTTTTCCCCAAGCCTTTCAGCTCTGGAGGATGTCTATGCTCCTGACACTAAAGAACACTACACACTAGACCTTTCATTCATCCATAAAACTGTGGAGATCTAGAAGGTAAAATTGGATTGGTTCCCTGACTCTTGATGTCCATCCCTGATTATGTTTAAGAAAAAGAAAACTTTTCAAATAAATCTAAACTCTCTCATGTCTTGAGTTTGGAGTTCATTGCAATTAATAAAGCTAATTTTTGACCATCTTTCTAGTAAGCAGGGAAATAAAAAATAACTGACCCTATGTGAAAATTCCAGATGGGTGGAAAGCAAAAAAGATTCCACATTCTATTTATATGTTCTATATTCAAAGTACCTGAGGCCATGAAGTATTTAATCTCTTACTGAAACTTTTCCCCCTATTCTAATTTACACAATTTTGCTCAGAGTCTGACATTCTACATGAAATGTAACTCAGTTCCATAATGTCTGTGATATAGCCCTGGCACTATATGTGAACAGGCTTTGTTTTTTAACATTATTTTGTGGCTTCTCTGCATATAGATTTAATATTAAGGTGCAATTAAGAGGCATGGAAGATGTGAGTACTTAAATTAAGCCATTCAGAAAGAAAGCACTAAGGAGTATGTGTGTTTATATTAAAGTAATAATACTGTGTAGCTTTATACATATATAAGATAATGATCTTGTTGAGAATTTGCTATGATGTTCAATTTCTGGGTTTAGTGTCAAAAGCTCAAGAGTGAAGCTCTAGGGAAGTTTTCATCACTGAAAAGAAAACACTAAAATAACATCATCTTTCCCAGCTTTAGTTTTACAAGTGTGTTTCAACAAAAAGATGCAGTAATTGCTTCTGATAAGAGTTTATTTGGATTTGGAAAAAGCTATATTAATGTGAGGATTGTACTTAATGAAAATGTAATGAGAGCAAGATATTAAACATACTGAGAAAAAATGAATACTAAATATTTTAAAATTTGGTTGAAGATAATTCCTCCAAATATTCTCTGAGTCAATTATATTCATACTTTAACTCTGAAACCTCATTTTTAAATAAAAAACCTATATTTTAAATTAGTAGACACTGAAATAATATTAAAAAGTTTCAGTTATATCGGTCAGGATAGACTAGTGTAGCTAGTGTAGAGAAACTAACCCCCAAATCTCAGAAGCATATCTTAATAAGGGTTATTTCTCACTCACGTAAATTCCACTGTGGATTCAGCTACCTGTCTATGTCAACATCTAGCATTCCTGACTGCCCCGATATTGTGGCATCTCCCTATCAACAAACACTTTGGCAATTGCCCCTGCAAGGCGAGATAAAACATGGAGAATGGCAAAAATGATATATCACTTTAACCCAAATTGCATTGCCCAAAACAAGTCATATGACCACACCGTGATGGCTTGGAGTTATGTACCCCAGAAAAAACATGTTCTTAATCTTAACCCATTCCTGTGGGTATGAACTCATGGTAAACAGGACCTTTTAAAGATGTTGTTTTTAGTTAAGGTGTAGCCAGTTAGGCTTCAATAAGGATTACTGGGGTTGTTTGGGCTCCAATAAGGATTACTGGGGTTGTTTGTATACAGAGTGAAATTCAGACAGAGAGAGAGAAAGTCAGAGAGGAAGACTCTGGAAGCAACTTAATCAGGAGGAGGAAGGAGAAGTTATTGCTAAATGCAGTGCCATGTGATAGAAAAACCAACAACCAACTATCTTTGGCAGCCAGCCCCAGAATGCCACAACATTTGAAAAGAAAGCATCACCTTGGTGACACCTGGATTTTAGATTTCTCATCACCTTAAAACTGCGTGTTGATAAATTCCCATTGTTTAAGCCAACCCATTGTATAGTATTTGTTTTAGAAGCAAGGAAGCTAATACACATACATAATTTTGAGGAATCAGGGTATGGTGATTTGGAACTGTATGTACCCCAGAAAATCATGTTCTTAAAGCTAATCTATTCCAGTAGTTGTAATCCAATTGCAAATAGGACATTTTGATGAGGTTACTTCAGTTAAGACAAGGCCCAGGGTGGGTCTCAATCCTCTTATTGGAGTTCTTTAAAAGAGAATGATCTACACTTAGTGGCAATGCTGCAATATGGATTCATCAATTGTAACAAGAGTACCACACGAATGAAAGATGTTGTTAATGTGGGAAAGTGTGGGGGGTAGGGAGTAGGGCATATGGGAATCCCCTACATTTTTTATGTAAGGCTATGTAATCTAAGTATCTTAAAAAAATTTTTTTTTAAATATTTAAAAAAAACAAAACATTATGCTGAGTAGAAGAATTATCCACGGACCATTCCTGTAAGGAGCTCTAAAGAAGTAACTAAGCAACCATAATATACAGTGGAAAGTTGTGAATGTCACAAAATAGGTACAGACAAAATGCTATGGGAGTTCCAAAAAAGAAGAAGGGGCTTGTTGTTGGGTCATTACAGAGGTTGATGACATAAAGCTGGATTAGAGTTATGAGACCGATAATAATACAAAAATATAAAAATTTTGAGGAGGAGAATTTCAGGCAGACAGTATAAACATTAGCAAAAACATCAAGTGTTCCATTTGATTGGAGTCTGTTAAATTTACCAACAGTAAATATTTTAAATATTGCCAATAAAACATGTTAATTTTTCAAACTGAATGAAGTGCCAGTTATTAAATAATTGTCTCAACTCCAAAAACGAAAAAAAAAAAAAAAAAAAAAAAGAGAGAGAGAATGAAATTCAGACTAAGAGAGAAAGCCACAGAACACAGAAACAAGAATCTGAAAACAACGAAACTCGGAAGAGAAGGGAGAGACCAGCAGATGCCGCCATGCACCTTTTCAAGTGAGAGAAGAGTGCAGGTTCATCATCAGCTAGTCTTCAGGAAGAAAGCATGCATCATCTTGATGATGCTTTGATTTGTACATTTTCGTAGCCTCAAAACTGTATCTTGTAAGCTAATAATTTCCCATTGTTAAAAGCCAATTTCATGGTATATTTTTTTCAGCAGCCAAGCAAACTAAAATGCAGAGAAATGCAATTTTTTCTGTATCCAGAAGAATATTTTGGTAAAAAGACCTAATATCTATCATGTGAGTCAACTGGATTTTCATAATTGTGACCACTGGACGTTGTCTTTATCAGCAAGGTCAAATTGTAATCATGTTACTTTGTGCAAGTAGGATGAGAAGGGAATTAGATGATTTTTTTTTCTGTAAAATCGCCAAGTAATTATGGCATGTATAAGAATACATGCAACATAGGCCATATATTCCTACAGGTAAGATCTGAATTTATAAATAGAATATCAAATGAATTGGATTAACCAGTCAAAAATATTAGTTGAGAATGCATAAGGAAATTAGCAGCATTCAACATGCTTGGGGCATAGGGGGAAAAAAAAAAGGTATTATAGGTCATCAGTAAAAAGTAGGAACAGTTTATAGCAAATCAGAAATGAGTTGACCTTAGGAATGCAGAGGACATCTTGTCCTAGTCCTTCATTTGACATAAATGTTATTACATATTTAAAAGATATACCCTGCTTTAGTTTCCTTGGCTGCTCAAGAAAATACTATGAAATGAGTTGGGTTAAACAATGAGAATTTATTAGCTCACAATTTAAGGCTAAGAAAAATCCCAAGTCAAAGCATCATCAAGGTGATGCTTTCTTCCTAAAGACTGGTGCTCTAGGTTTGCCTTCCAGTTATCCTTGGTCCTTGGCCTCCTCTGTCACATGGCAATGTATATGGTGGTCTCTCCTGGCCTCTTTCTTCTCTTCCAGGTTCCACTGATATTCATCTTCTTGCTTCCCATGGCTTTTCTCTTTCTATCTGTCAGAGTTCCATTCTGCTTACAAAGGACCCAGTAATAGGATGAAGGCCAATTCTGGACCACACCTTAAGTGAACCTCCTCAAAAGGTCCTTCTCACAATGGGTTTACACCCACGGGAATGGATTAAATTTAAGAGCATGAATTTCTGGGGTACATAAAGCTCCAAACCACCACATCCTCCTTAATAATGAACACATATTAAGTCGAAAACTTTCAATTGCATAACATGCTCAATTGCCTTACTGAAAAATTACTAAAATAAGCCAGCAAAGCTAACCAGCCATGAGTTTCTACGGTCAACCTAGGACTTTCATATCTGTCTTAGTTCAGGTTATGGCTTGGAGCTACCTGGAAGTTGTCTTTTACAACTTAAATATACATGCTGATGAATCAAGTTCTATGCCTCTGCTTTCTAGTACAGTGGCCATTATTTTAATAAATTTCAAGGCTAGTTAATGTACATATTCTCAGTCCATGGAGTTTGGTCAAAGAAAATACGAGTTGAGGCAAACTGCCATTTTCGTACACCTTCCCAAACGGGGTCTGCCTGCTGTTTTCCTGTTTGGCCTCACCTTTTGTATATCCTTTCTCCACGTCAAAAAGTTAAGAATTTTAGACCACCCTAATTTGGGAATAGGGCTGGAGGGTAAGTGGGGAAGGGAAATAAACAAACATATTGTACCAATTTAAAATTGTAATACTGCAGGGTTTTACTATATGGATTTTCAGAAATCAAGCAATTCAGAAAATTATTAAGTAAAAGATAAAAGTTTCTCCACACACTAATCCCATTCCCCAGACCAACCACTCATTTCTCAAGATTCAGAAATGATAGCATAGAGAGATTAAATGTACCAATAAAAGACATAAAAGTATTTAGTAAAAGAATTGGGAGAAAATCCAGCATCTGTGGCCTTTATACAATATAGTAATGAAGAGAATTGATATTATGCTTTAATTTTTAAAAACATAATACATGACTAGCATACAAAGCAAAAAATAACGTATGAAAAATGTGGTATTAACACAATTAATGTAAATTTCCATGAATTCAGAATGAAAATACCACAATAATATATATGGGAAACTAGACACCTACTTTGATTTCTAAAATCAATGAACAATTACCATATCTTTGAGCTGAAGATATTTTTAATGCTTTTTTAAACCTGGAAAAGATTTTGCTAGTACAGCTCTCACTAGAATGCTATAGTAACTTGGCAATTCAGTGGGATTTAAGCATTACTAATTTTTAATATTCTGAAATTTGTATACCACATATAGGAGTTTTAAGCGATTTACTCCCAATAGTATAAGCAGTGATTTCACAAGTATAACTAGCTTTAAACAATCATTGGAGTTTTATAACCCACAGACATTTTATTTGAAAATTTTCCTGATGAGTAAATTTAGTTCTATTACTTTGTCCTAGCCTTTATTCAGAAGGTCCAACTCAGAAATTTAAAAAAAAGGTTCAATTCAGTTAGTCAATATTAAAACTTGATTCCTCTCTCTCATTCACTCCATGTTGTTGATTCTATATTGCAAAGAGATTAATCTTCCAACCAAATCAGGTAATGTCATTCCATTGTTAAGTAATTTAATTGCCTTCCCTTACTACGTACAATAAGATCCATTTTCATCTTCAACTTCATCTTCTATAAGTTGCTCTTTTCTTCCTTGCCAACCTAATCTTGTCCCATTCTCCTTTCTGTTCTCTATGCTCTAGCCATACTGGTATGCTTTCAGGGAAAATATATAAGAAACACCAACACAGTATACCATGTTGAACAGTTATTTTCTAAATAGTACTCCAGTGCCTAGATATAGCTCTTATTGCTTCAAAAGCCACACATCTTGTTCTTCATTGTTTACTACTTGAAGAATAAGCAGCAACTTAATACTGGGCATTATGGCATCATATATTTTCGTCATTTTATGGTATTGCTAGAGGCATCCACCATAATGTCTAAGTGGAAAATGATTCAGGTTTTGCCCTATAGCTTATACTACAAGTATATGTAGATATTCATTTAATTTTGAGAAGGAATTAAAAATTTCCATTTCTGAGATTATCAGCTCTCAAAGTATAAAGCTCACAGACATAAAGCTCTACAGATAGGATTCATTTTAGTTATATGAAACTAGAAATCTATACCATTATTTTGCAATTAATTACTCATATATATTAGCTTCAATTATTTAAACCAATTTACCTGTTAGCACTATATCTGTTTAATAATGTACTTTATACTACAGAAAGCTGTAACCCAGAAAGATTCTTAGCTGATATTCTTATCTTCTCCTTGGGTCTCAAGAGATTTAATGTGTCAGACTAGCTCTTGTAAATGCCCTAGCTACAGCTCTTTTTATTATGCTCTCATATAATCTTCTCGTGTCAAGGGTCTTCACTCACTTGGAGCATAGTTTTGAGCTTAGAGGGAGACTCTACAGACTCAGCATATTTCTGTATTGTGTCTTTGAGACCTATTACTGGGAGAGACTTGAAGAACTGACACAAAACAGCCATTAGGTGATACACAAAGGATTTGATGAACTGGTTTGATATCCCCCCAACTAAGTTTTATAAATTGGAATTCAAACTCTTCTTGTAAGTAACTGAATTACAGAAATATAATATATAATTTTTTCTTTTTAATGCTTTTGTTATTTTATATCTTGGTTTGATTTCAAAGATCTTGCTAAAACCTGAAATCCATTTTCTAACACAGTTCAAACCTAAAAATCCTCTCAAAATACTGTAAGAAATCTTTTCTAGCCAAATGATTTGGAATCTATAAATAAGACTGTTTTTTTTTTTTCAATCTGAGTACAATTTCATGGGTGTGACAAATAAGCAAATAAATTTTTAAAAATCTCTGTAAGTTAGAAGACAAGTTTATTATTTGTTAAACTGTGAAATAAGCCATGTGCTAGAATTGTAGTTATAAAATTTTCTAAGAATCAGATAACTAAAATTTTACTTCCTTTTTTGATTAACTTAGTAGACATATATTAACTATATTTTTAGCTTTCAGCATTTCACAACAGTAAAAAACATATTCAATGGCAGCTATTTTGGGTACCTCCATTTAGTAAATATATTTAAAATAATCATGACATAGTGGATGTTGGAAACTTATTATAGCACAATTTAGTGAGGTCTAGGTCTATGTATGTGTATGTAGATGCATATGCATATATATGAATATAATCAGAATCAGAATGAAGTCCATATTCCAGTTTATCTAAAAGAGGGTTATTTCCATATAAGGATATGGTGATGCTTTATATAATAACCAGAGCTCAAGGCGTTAATCTTGATAAGATTATAGTTAAAATATTAGACTTGAAAACTCTTTGATAAATAGTTGAAGAAATATAATATCTGAATATATGCTCTAATTATTTATATTATATTCTTTCTTCTGCATCCATATCTCCAATTATACATGTATATATACACATATATGTACATACAAACATGTATACAAAATACATTTCAACACATGTATATATCAAATATATATCAAATATAGTTAATATTCACTCACTGTTAATATTGACTGTTAGTCTAAGAATTGTTTAACATGTATTAACCTACATTTATAATGAATTTATATAATAGTATCAAAAACAACAATGCAGATGGTAAAAAACACAGCTAATGATTATGAAGCCCAACCACATGTGAGGCACTCTATCAGATGCTTCACATCTGTTTTCTTATTTAAACTTCACAACAACCCTTTAGATTCTGCAGTTAAGAAACCTGAGGGGGAAGCGGCTGTGGCTCAATCAGTAGGGCTCCCGTTTACCATATGGGAGGCCCCGGGTTCGGTTCCCGGGGCCTCCTGGTGAAGGCAAGCCCGCCTGCAAGGCGTGGTTAGCTGACCCAGAGAGCACAAGCAGCAAGGGGGAGATAAATGAATAAATAAATAAAATCTTTAAAAAAAAAAAAAAAAAAAAAGAAACCTGAGGAATAAAGACCTTAAGCAATACACAGATAGGAAACAGTGAAGATAGCAATTGGCTCTAGGTCTCATTGTCCAAATTATATATTGCCCAATACGAAAAAAAGGAAGGAGACTTGAAGACCCACAATTGCAATAACAATTTACTAAGCAATTTTACTGACAAAAAGTCAATGATAGGAGGTCGGAATAACAATAAATTCAAGCATTCTCAAAGTGCTTAGAACCAGAGGACATGTTATTAATAAATACAAAGGTGAAACTTGGGCTTACCCCTTCTAGGCCCATGAATAAGATTAAAAATATTGCCCTATTGGAGGGAATAATATATGAACAAGAGGTTGGTAGTTGAATAATAAGATGTGACCTAAATTGCAGAAAGTTGCAGGCCAATCCCTAATTAATTTGGCACTTTGTAAAATTTGAATGCTCACCTCCATAATTTGCCAGGCAGATACAGATTATACTCTCTACAACCAATGAAAGAAAAACAAACCCACTGTTTTGCCTATAAAATCTTTCAGAATAAATTGGAAAAAATGTGAGACATTCAAATAAGCAACAATATGGGATTCACATTCAAGAAAACTAAATCAACAGAAGTGAAAACACAGATAATCTTGATATTGGAAATAGTAGAAATGTATTTAAATAACTACTGATAATATTTTCATAACTTCTACTAATATTTTCATAACTACTACTAATATTTCATAACTACTAATAATATTTTCCAGTATTTGCTGGAAAAAGATGGATAGAACAGATGAACAGGCAGAGAAATAGAGGAGAGAGATATAAATTTTTAAAAAAGGAAATTCCTGAACTGAAAGATATAATATCTGAAATTTAAAAATTGGATGAGTTCACGGCCAAATGGACATTGCAGAAATGATCAGTGAACCTGTAGATGGTAAATACAAATTATCAAAAACAAAGAAAGGAGAGAAATACATTGGGAAACAAGGAAATAGCTAAGTCAAGAAGACTAAATGCATATATATTAGGAATCCCGGTAGGAGAAAATAGAGAGAATAAGAAGAAAAATCATTTGATGAAATAATGGCTGATTTTATAATCAAATTTCATGAAAAACAATTAGTATAATATCCAGAAAAGTCGGCAAATCCCAACCAGTACAGATACAAAGTAAATACCAAATATATTATAATAGAACTGCTAAAATCCAAAGTTAAAGATAAAAATTCTAAAAAGTGGCAAGAGGGATAAAAAACAAACTAGATACAGAGAAAAAAATGATAAGAAATTAAGCAGATCTTTATCAGAAGCGATGTGATGACACAATGGAAAAACATATCTAAATTAGTAAAAGAATAAAGCCACTTAATCCAAATTTTATATCTAACCAAAATAACTTTCACATATGAAGTGCAAGCAAGGAAGTTTTTAGATTAACACAAATGAAAGAATTTACATTTTAAGCACTAGAAATTTTTCAAGCTTACGAAAAATGATATGATTGTTAACTTGAATCTACATAAGAATTAATGTTAGAAATTCTAAATAGATTAATAAATGTAAAAGACAATAGTCTTCTTTCCTTATTTTTTAATAGACAATTTAACTTTTAAAGCAAAGTAATCAACATTTTATCATAGGAGTTATAACATATGTCAAAGAAAAATAGGCATCAACAATAGCACAATTGCCTATGGAGTGATCAGAGTTATAGTTTTTCAAGCTTCTTATATTACATGTGAAATTGCATAGTATCAATTGAAGATAGACAGTAATGAGTTAAGGATGCATAGTATAGTCCCAGAGAAACTGCTACAGAACGTGTAGCTAAAAGAGAGGACAGGGAAGGAGAACCAAAGGGAAAAAGAACAGAGGGAGCAAATAGGAAAAAAGTAGCAAGATGGTAAACAAACACAGTGTAAAAGGGCAAGGCCCATGTTACATATTTTATAACTGATAATTGAAAATAAAAGGACAAGGAATAATATACCATGAACATAATAACAAAAATAAAGTTGATTTGGCAATACTAATAACAATGTCATTTTATAAGGAGTGGTATAAAAGGACATTTCTGAATGCTAGAGGTGAAAACTCTTTAAGAAGAAATAAAAATTCTAAAATTCTCATAACAGAGCTTCAAAGTACAGTAAGCCGAAACAATCAGAACTAAAGGGAAAAAGAAAAATTCACTGTCATAGGAGGAAATTTCTATCTCATTATTTTGAGTCCCTAGCTAGTGCAATTGGATAAACCAAACAAAATCATAAAGTGTGAAAAAGAAGAAAGAAAATTGTCTCTATATGCAGATGACATGAGTGCATATATAGAAAAGCCAAGGAATTCTTAAAACACAAGAGAAATAAACTGTTAGGTTTGGAAAGTGATTTCAACAAGGTCTGGAATAAAGGGAAACTATTAAAAAACAAAAAATATCAATTGCATTTCTCTAAAACTAATAACAAATAGAAACTGAAATTTAAAAATTAATGCTGGACGTTTCCAAAATTAAAATCTGTTCAACCAAAGACACTGTTATAATGAATGAAAAAGAAAGTCATTGGAAGGAAATATTTCATATTACATTGTATGAATATTGTATGGTCTCACTGATATGAACTAAATACAATGAGTAGACTTATGGCCTTGTACAATGAATTGTAGTTTGGTAGGAGACAAAATGTGAGTTAAGAAGGGGGATATGAAACGGGATATATGTAGAATGTTTGATAAGGTCAATTGTAAATATGTGGTAATGGATGGTGTATTAGTCAGCCAAAGGGGTGCTGATGCAAAATGCCAGAAATCAGTTGGTTTTTATAAAGGGTATTTATTTGGGGTAGATGCTTACAGTCACATGGCCCTAAAGAGTCCAGCTCAAGGTACCATAAGAGGTACTTTTTTACCTAGAGTCTGTTGCCATGTGTTGATGTAAGATGGTGGGCTATGTCTCCCTCCTTCTCCCAAGGCTCTGTGGTCCCAGCTTTTTCCACTCTCAGCTGCAGGCTGGGACAAGTCTTGTCTCTCTCCCACGGCTTGTTTTTCTTCGGGCTCAGCTGCTGTGCTCTCTCCACAAGGCCAGCTGTAAGCTATCAAGCGAACTGCTCATCTCTCTTCCCAGTGCCTCTGCCATATCTAATGGAGCCTTCTTTCTTTCCTAACGTTATCTGTTTCTCTGTGTGCTTACTTCCCAGGCTACAGGATCAAAACTTTAATTCTTTCCTCTGCCTTGTTTGCTCTGTGAGTCCCTGCCCAGCAAGGGGGAGTGACTTAATGTCCTAGTGACATGGCCCAATCAAAGCCCTAGTCATAATTTAATCAAGTAAAAATGAAATCTGAATTCAATACAATCTAGGGTATCACTAGTCCAGAGGAATAGACCAGTTTACAAACATAATCAGTATTTCTTTCCAGAATTCATCAATAATATCAAACTGCCACAGATGGACTTGATAGTAACACATTATAATTCATGTGACAAACATTGTGGATTTATGAATGTGATTGTGGCTGCAATGAGTAGTCAAGGGAGGTTAATGTTACTTGGAGGGCATCAGGAGTATAATTTGGGAATGTATTACAATGATTTTCATTGTAGATGAGGATTGTGGTTAATAATATAAGTACAGGAATGTTCTTCTACTACAAGGTGTTAAGAATGTGGTGGGAGGTGTGGGAGGTGGGCAACATGGGAATCCCAAGGGGTTCTGTGTAATATTTTCGGTAATCTAAGCACCTCTTAATATATATATATATATATATATAACATTTTTGTAAGCAAATGCACATATATGGATATATATATATAACATTTTTGTAAGCAAATGCACATATATGGATATATATTTATATATCATTTTACAAATAGTGGTATGTATTGTGAAAATTTTGATTTTTAGCCACAATAAAAAATAAATTAAAAAAAAAAGGATGTGGTAATACATTGGAAAAATATGACTAATGTAATTTATAAGCTATAGTTAACAGCAATAACACACACCCATACAACACTAAATCCTTAGGCATGAGAGAGAAACTGACCATTGGAATAAAGTCACCATCAAAATCAGATGCCTAGACATTAGCAAAAAATTACAAGCTATACTAAGGAAAACGAAGATATGGCTCAGGCAAAGAAACAAATCAAACTCCATATGAGACAGAGGATTTGAAACAACTAGTCAATGATGTTCATATAAATCTCCAATATCAAATCAAGGAGTTGAAGGACAACCAGACTAAAAAGATAAAAGGCATTAAGAAGACACTAGGTGAACAGAAAGAAGAATTTGAAAGCTTGAATAAAAGTAAGCCTATATCAACAAAAGTACTTTGAAATCCATGTATCTTCAGTCATTATAAACTCCAGAGAGAGAAAATGAATTATTGAATAGAAAAATAACAGAGCTTATCAGAATGAAAGACTTGATAACTGAGATTAAAAATACACTCGAAGCATACAATAGCTGATTTAAAATCAGAGGAGAAAGAACCAGCAATGTAGAAGGCAGAGCAGCTGACATTGAAAAGAGAAAGAACAAAGAGAGAAAAGAATGAAAAAAAAAATTGAGCAGGGACTCAGGAGTTGAATGATAGCATGAAGCACAAGAACATATGTGTCATGGGAGTTCCAGAAGGAGAAGAGAAGTAAAAAAGGGACAGAAAGAGTATTTGAGAAAATAATGGATGAAAATTTCCCAACTATCATAAAAGACATGAATATAAATATCCAAGAAGCATAGTAGACTCCAATCGGAATAAATCCAAACAAACCTACTTCAGGACACATACTATTCAGAATGTCAAATGCCAAAAATAAAGAGAAAATTCTGAAAGCAGCAAGGGAGAAGCAAAACATCACTTACAAGGGATGCCTAGTAATATTTAGTACAGATTTCTTATCAGAAACTGTAAATGGGAGAAGACTGGCATGATAGAATTAACATGCTGTAAGAGAAAAACCGCCAGCCAAGAATTCTTTATCCAGCAAAACTGTCCTCCATATATGAAGGTGAGTTAAAAATATTTGCAGATAAGCAGAAACTACAAGAGTTCATAAACAATAACCCAGCTTTTTTAGTCCCAAAAGGAAAAGATAGGAAAGAGAGGCTTGGAGGAGAGTATAGAAGTTAAGACTATCAGAAATAGTAACCAAAAGTGTAAAGAGACGAACAAAAATGAGATATGTCACACGCAAGTCAAAGGATAAATGGCTGAAGGAAGTAATGCTTTTATACTAATAACACTGAATGTTAATGGATCAAACTCCCCTATCAAAAGATACAGGCTGAGAGAATGGATTAAAAAAATCATGAGCCATCCATACACTGTCTAGAAAAGACTCATCTCAGAACCAAAGATACAAACAGGCTAAAAGTGAAAGGTTAGGAAAAGATATTTCACGCAAACAGCAACACTGCCCTTCCCCCCCAAAAAAAGCAGGGGTAGCTATACTAATATCAGGGGGAAAAAAGACTTTAAAGGCAAAAAATACGTTATAAGAGATGTGGAGGGCCATTATATACTAATAAAAGGGATAATCCCCCAGGAAGGAGTACCAGTCATAAATATCCATGCACCAAATCATGGTGTCCCAAAATATATGAGTCAAACTCTGGCAAAACTAAAAGAAACGATGGACATCGCTACAATAACAGTCAGAAACTATTGAATTATAGTGTCAATTGATAGAACAACTAGACAGAAGATCAACAAGGAGACAAAAAACTTGAACAATATGATAAATGAGCTGCACCTCATAGACATATACAGAATATTGCACCCCATATCGGCAGGGTATACATTCTTCTCAAGTGCTCGTGGATCTTTATACAGAATAGACCACATCTTGGGTCACAAAACAGGTTTAAATAAATATCAAAAAGTTTGAGATTAAACAGAACACTTGCTCTGATCATAATGGAATGAAACTGGAAATCAATAATAGGCAGGAAAGGGGAAAATTCAGATATGTGAATTTTTACACTCCTAAACAATCAGTTGGTCAAAGGTGAAATTCTAAGAGAAATTAATAAATATCTCGAGACAAATGAAAATGAGAACACAGTTTATGAAAAGTTATGGGATACAGCAAAGGCAGTGCTGAATGGGAAATTTATAGGCCTAAGTACCTATACTAAAAAAGAAGGAACTGGTATCAAAGACCTAACTGAACATCTGGAGGAATTAGAAAAAGAGTAACAAACCAATCTCAAAGCAAGCAGAAAGAAATAACAAAGCTTAGAGCAGAAGTAAATGAAAATGAGAAGAACAACAAAATAGAGAAAATCAACAAATCCAAAGCGGATTCTTTGAGATGATCAATAAACTTGGCAAACCCATAGCTAGACTAACAAAAAAAGAGAAAGAGAGAGAAGATGCAATTAAAATCAGGAGTGGAAAGGGGACATTGCAACTGATCCCACAGAAATAAAAAAAAGTATCATAAGAGGATATTATGAGAAATTGTATCACAACAAATT
The DNA here is from genome assembly GCA_026826555.1 of Tolypeutes matacus. NCBI lineage: Eukaryota > Metazoa > Chordata > Mammalia > Cingulata > Chlamyphoridae > Tolypeutes > Tolypeutes matacus. Next base: position 20,340,472 of record JAKSZT010054416.1, read on the forward strand.
AGAAAAACTGTATGAAATGAACAAAGTCCTAGAATTGCACAACCTATCTTGGCTCTACAAGAAATACAAGAACTCAACAAACCAATCACAAGAAAAGAGATGGTATCAGTCATCAAAATTTCTTCCAACAAAAAAATTCCAGGACCGGAAGGCTTCACAGGTTTCTAACAAGCATTTCAAGAAGAATTAATACCAATGCTGTTTAAACTCTTTCAAAAAAAAAAATGAAGAGGAGGTAAAATTACCCAACACATTTTATGAAACAATCATCACCCTAATATCAAGGCCGTTAAAGATACTACAAGAAAATAAAATTAAAAACAAATCTCTATAATGAATATAGATGGAAACATTCTCAACAAAATACTTGCCAATTGAATCCAACAAAATATTAAAAGAATTATACACCATGATCAAGTGGGTTTTATTCCTGGTATGCAAGGGTGGTTCAACACAAGAAAATCAATTAACAAAATACACCACATTTAAAAAAAAAAAAGGAAAAAATCCCATAATCTCCTCGTTTGACACAGAAAAGGCATTTGACAAAATCCAGCATCTTCTCTTGATAAAAAAACACTGCAAAAAATAGGAAAAGAAGGAAAGTTCCTCAACATGATAAAGGACATAGTTGTAAAACCCATAGACAACATCATACTCAAAGGGGAAAAATTGAAAACTTTCCCTCTAAGATTGGGAACAAGACTAGAATTCCCATTGTCACCAGTGTTATTCAATATTGTGTTAGAAGTTCTTGCTAGAGCAAAGTAAAGAAAAATAAATAAAAGGCACCTAAATTGGAAAACAGGAATTATAACTCTCATTATCTGCAGATGACCTGATCTTATATTTAGAAAATTCCAAAATAATTATGACAAAGCCACCAGAGCTAATAAATGACTTCAGCAAAATGGCGGGATACATGATCAATATGCAAAAAAAAAAAAAAAATCAGTAGTATTTCTATACACTAGCATTGTACAATTTGAGGAGGAAAACAAGAAAAAAATCCATTTATAATAACAATAAGACTCAAATATCTAGGAACTAATTTAACTAGGGATGTAAAGGACCTAAACAAATGGAAGGACATCCCATGTTCCTGGATTGGAAGTCTTAATATAGTGAAGATATCAATTCTACCCAAACTGGTTTATAGATTCAACACAATCCAAATAAAAATTCCAACAGCCTACTTATAGAAATAGAAAAGCCAATTTTAAGTTTATTTGGAAGGAAAGGGCCTTGAATAAATAAAAACATGCTAACAATGAAGAATGAAGTTGAAGGACTTATACTTCCTGACCTTAAAGTGTTTTACAAATCTACAGTTATCAAAACAGCATGGTATTGGCTTAAAGATAGACGCACTTATCAATGGAATCAAATTGAGAGTTCTAAGATATAACTTAACCTCTAAGGTCAAGTGGTTTTTGATAAGGCTAGCAAGTTCAATTTACTGGTACAGAATAATCTCTTCAAAAAATGGTGCTGCTGATGAAATATTATGTAGCAGTAAGAAGAAATGAAGTCATGAAGCATATGACAACATGGATCAACCTGGAGGACATTATGTTGAGTGAAACAAGACAGACACAAAAAGACAAACACTGTATGATTGTGCTATTTTAAACTAAATATATGTGTAAACTCATGGAGTTAATAATTAGAATACAGATCACCAGAAATTAGAGGGAAGGTAGAGAATGTAAAGCTGAAGGTTAATATGTACAGAATTATTAAAAAGGTTGTTTGTATATCTTTGGAATGAATAGAAATGGTTAAAGCATATCATGGTGCTTGTAACTAGCATTGCTAGTGTATGAGTAGGACAGTGGTTGGAAAAGGAAAGCCTAAGGTCATGTATATTACTAGAAGGGAAGCTAAAAACTATAACATGGAACTGTATAAGATAGTAAAACCTCATGTAAAACATGAATATGGGTGATATTGCATATATGACTGTTTTTACAACATATAAATACAAATATACTAAAGAGAAAGAAAAAGAATAGCAGCTATGTATGGCAGGGGAAGCCTAGAAAGATGGAGAGGTGATGAGTTTTGGTTGGTTGTTTTTTGTTTATTATTTTATTGGAATAATGAAAGTGCTCTGGGAGTGATTGGGGTGATGAATGCACAAACATGTGATTACACTGAATAGCACTGATTGTACTCTTTGGGTGGATTTATGCTTTATTAATATGTGTCAATAAAATTGAAAAAATGCTTAAGAAAAGCAAAATATGAATGTATAAAATAAATTAGAGAGACTGACATGAATAGCAGCTATGTATTGCAGGGAAAGCTTAGAGAGATTGAGAGGTGAATATTAAGGGGTACAGTTATTTGTTTGTCTGTTTTTTTTGTTTGTTTGTTTACTATTACTATTAATATTGGAATAATGAAAATACTCTAATGGTGATTGAATTGATGAATGCACAACTATGGGATTATGCCAAATACCATTGATTGCACACATTGGATAGCTTGTATGCTTTATTAATATGTAACAATAAAACTGTTTAAAATTTTTAAAAAAAACTTATGGGATGCAGCTAAGGTAGTGCTGATAGGGAAATTAAAAATAAAAAAATGGTGCTGGGAGGACTGGATATCCATAAACAAAAGAATAAAAGAACACCCCTATCTCACTCTCTGTGCAAGAATCAACAGAAAATAGATGAAAGACATAAACATAAAAGTCAGGGCCATAAAACTCCTAGAAGATAATGTAGGGAAACATCTTCAAGATCTTACGGTAAGTGGGGGTTTCTTAAACCTTACACACAAAGCATGAACAACCAAAGAAAAAAAAAATAGGTAAATGGGATCTCCTCAAAATTGAAAACTTTTGAATCTCAAAGGACTTTGTGAAGAGGGTACAAAAGCAGCCTACTCAATGGGAGAAAATATTTGGAAACCACATATTTATTAAACAAGGGTTTACTATCCATGATAAAGAGAACACTCAACTCAGCAATAAAAAAGTCAAAGGACCCAATTTAAAAATGGACAATGGACTTGAAGAGACATTTGTCCAAAGAACAGATGGCAAAAAAATCACATGATTTTTATTACTAGGTATTAGGGAAATTCAAAAGCTGCAGTGAGATATCATTTCACACCTACTAGAATGGGCTTTATAAGAAAAAAACCAGAAAACTAAAAGTGTTAGAGAAGCTGTGGAGAGATATGGACCCTTATTCACTGCTGGTGGCAATGTAGAATGGTGTAGCTGCTGTGGAAGTGTGTTTGGTGGTTCTTAAGGAAATTAGATATAGATCTGCCATGTGATCACTACTAGGTATATACGCAAAAGAACTGAGAGCAGTGACATGAACAGACATCACAGACATCTGCACACTGATGTTTACAGTGGCATTAGTCACAATTGCCAAAAGATGGAAAAAATCCAGATGTTTATCAACTGATGATTGGATAAACAAACTGTGGTATATACACATGATGGAATATAATTAAGCTGGAAGGGGAAATGAAGTCATGAAGCATATGACAACATGGATGAACCTGGATTACGTTGAGTAAAATAAGCTAGTCAAGAAAAAACAAATACTGTATGATTTTGTTATTATGAACTAAATATAAGGAGCAAACTCATGGAGTTAATAGGTGGAATATAAGTAACTAGAAAACAGAATTAGGTTAGAAAATGGAAAGCTGAGGCTAATCTGTGCAGAATTAGTAAAAAGTTTATAAATGTTTGGAAATGAATAGAAATGATGAAAGTGCATCAAAGTGTTTATAATTAGCAGCTTTAATTTATGGGTATGATAGTGATTGAAAGAGAAAGTCTAAGGTCTTGTATATCACTAGAAAGAAAGCTAAAAATTGAAACAAGGGATTGTATAGCATAGCAAAGCCTCTTTTGATAAATGAGAATGTTTTTCTATGAAATGGAACAAAGGTGTGCTAATGTTAGAAGATATTAATATCAGGGTGATATTTGGGCAAAAATACAACCAAAGCAAACAATGAACAGTCGTGCATAGTAATGTATTTATAAACTTCCATCAATGTTAAAAAAAAGGCAGTATGCTAAGTGAATGAAACTAGAAAAAAAATATTATATATTGTTTGACACCAACTACACAAAATGTAAATACAAATAAATTATAGAGACAGGAATAGATTTACGAAAAGATTATGATGATGAAACTAAAATTCATTGAAGGCTTACCATGTGTCAGACACTATATTAACTATTTTAACACTTCAAATTCATTATTTTATTTAATATAGACACATGGCAACCCTGTAAGGTAGGTCCTATTATTATATTTATTTTACTGAGGAGCAAATTAAGTTTCAAATTAGTTAGGTCACTAGCTCAGGGTCTCTAGCACATAGAGCACAGGTGCAATCACAGGTCTGTCTGACTTTGGAGTCTGTGCTCTCAGGCTTCACTACAAGGCAATGGCATTGAACTCAATGAACAAAAATTTTTTAGACTTCTTTAGTATATTTTGGAGAATGAAAGTATGGTAGAAATTGTATTTGGAATCTGGTGGGCCAGTAAATTTTCACTCTACAACAACTAAATCATAATGCTATTGGTAGGAGTTTTAGGAAAGAGGTACAGAATCAAAAGGGACAAGGACATTGACAAATCTTTTGTTATGTATTAGTGTAGTAGAGTAGCAAAAGACCTGACTGTCCCTCCTGAGTTAAAGTTAGTTTCCATAAATGAAGCACTTTAGACTTCATGGATGTCAGTCTTCAACAATCATTTATTCAGCTTAAAGGAAAGTGTGGCAGCTTCATCTGTCTCCTGAGACATTGTATCATGACTTGCCACAGAAATACTTTCTATTTAAAATGTAGAAAATGTTCAGAAACCTTAGATTTAGAGTATAAGAGTTAAAAGCTTTAAATACTAGGCTCTTATAGCCAACTTAAGGCATCAAAAATAGAAATATAGTAACAGTACTACATGCAATGCAGAAGGATGATCCTGTGAAGAAAAATATTCTGCTATCTAATGTATTACATAAAATTCTATTTTGAGAATCTACTAATACCTAGAAAAAGATTGGAAATAGATACTTTCACTCGATTAGGCTCTTATGTTTTCAACTTCATAGTAACTCATATGATGCCATCATTTGTGTCAATTATAATACTACATCCACTTTTTAAAATTATTTTGTTGTCACAGTTATGTCTCCTACTATCTAAATACTATGATAGAAAAATAATTATAGGTACAACTTTATCTTCTCATTCACTTATATATTTGTCATAAAAGGGATGGATTTCAGAAAAAAGAAAGAAATAGTATTTGATCGATTTGATTCTAGAGACCAGAGGAACAAAAAAAAGTTCAAAAGCTTCATCCCTAAATTCATGACAGAATCTGTTTCCTAAAATCATTAATGTTATTTTTTGAGCTGAGTTAGAAAACTGCCACATTAATGTAGCAAGAGATAATAGCGGCTTGGCATCAATGACATTTCATGTCATTTAGGATACCAAAAGTTGAAGTATTTGATAAACATGATTTAACATAAATACTATATTCCCACTAGGAGATTCATATAGAATATATTATTCATAAAATTCAGCAGCAGCATCAGATACGTAAATGATGAAAAAATTAACAGGGATGTGCTAAACTCTGTCTTTAAGGAATTTAGAGTAAGTTTGGGAAGAAGACATGTATATAACAAAAAAATATAACATAAAAACAAAGGAGTATATGCACATAAGTAGAGGACAGGAAATGGTTGAGAAGGGAAAGAATGTGAGACGGGTCTGAAACAGTAATAAGGTGATAACCAAATGCATTGGAAGAAGTCATTCAAAGGAGAGGATGAAGATACAAGCAAAAGTATAAAGAAGTACACAACTAAGATGTCTCAAATGCCAATACAAATTACAAACCAAGCTAAAAACAGTATTTTTATATTCTTATGAACAGCTATGAAGTTGACATTTTTCATTTTATGTTTAAGTAAAATGAAGTTCGTAGAGATTAACTTACTAAGAGGTAAAATAATAATTAGCATAAGCCAAGGGAAAAGGGAATTTCAGAAGAACGTGGTGTAGCAGAAAGGGTAAGGGCATGGATCTGTGTTCAGATACATTTGGTCTAAATTCTGGGGTAGATACCAGCTGTATGACCTTAAGGATGTTTGTTGATATATATATCATTCATCAATATTATATGACTTTTAATGTAAATTTTTATTGAGGTAAAGAAAATATGACCATATTTTATGAAAAGATTAATCCTGAAAATGTTTACTTGATGGAACATTGTCTCAGAAAAAGCTTATGATCCTTGTAAAAGGATTACAGGTAAAAGACTGACATTACACAATTCTTCCTTTGTCATTGGTACAAAGAAAGATATAGAAATATTTTGAAAGAAAAAGATATCTGTAATGTGGTAGAAAGAAAGGAACATGAGAGGACATGTGTCGGATGGTGTAGCAGTTTGATATTGTTTGTGAATTCCAAAAAGAAATATTGGATTATGTTTTTGAACTGAGCTGGGCATATTAAAGTGTATTGGATTCAGAGGTTTCATTTCCACTTGATTAAATAATGATTAAGGCTTTGACTGGGTCACATCAGTAGGACATTAAGTCCCCGCCCCTTGGTGGGTGGGGACTCACAGAGAAAATGACAAGGCACAGGAGTTAGTTGGAGGTTTGGTCCTGGAGCCCGGGAAGTAAACACGCAGAGAGATAGGTACGTGAGGAAGGAGAGAAGCCTCCACTAAACACAGGCAGAGGCCTTTGGGAGAGAGACAGAGCCATTCACCTGATAGTCCTCAGCTGGCCTTGTGGAGAAAGTAGAGCAGTTGATCCCAGAGAGAAATGAGGCCCAGGAACAGAGGAACCCAGGAAGTCTGAACCCTGGCAGATAGACATTGGCAGCCATCTTGCTCCAACACGTGGCAATAGACTTTGGTGAGGGAAGTAACTTATGCTTTATGGCCTGGTAACTATAAGCTGCTACCCCAAATAAATACTCTTTATAAAAACCAACCAATTTCTGGTATTTTACATCAGTACCCCTTTGGCTGACTAATACAGATGGCCTCAATTCTTTGAGAAACATAGAATGCCAGATCATGTCCCAAATGTGAAGGTATATTAGTCACAGCATCCTAGACTATTCTGTGGGAACAAACTTCCCCCACATCTCAGTGGTTTAACACTACAAAGGTTCTTTCCTTGTTCATGAATATCTGGCCCACTGAACCATCAAAAGTAACTCTCTTCTGTGTCTCCATGGCAATTCAAGTTGAAAGACACTTCACTACCTTGTAGCTTCGTGATTTGTATCATAAGGTCTCCAGGTAAAAGAGGCAGGGGAGAAGAATACTGGATGTCCTCCAATAAGAGTAATTCAGAATTCATTTCTACTCTGGCCCTATCTAACTGCAAGGTGGTTGACTAACTGCAAGGTAGTAAACTTCTAATTGTTGGGAAGAGAAAAACTGGTACTAGAAGTATCTATCTTTTTAGAGCATGAGGAGGTGGGGTTTTAAATTTGTTAAGTGTGGAAAACGTTTGACACGTTCATAAGGGAATATGAAAGGGAGTCATGAAAACTTTAATGAAAGCATGGTCAAGTGGCACTGAAAATCTGGTTAGAGAGTATGAATTTATTATAGTTTCAGTCTTCATGTTACTTTGATTCTCTCAGTTTACAAAAAGGAAGCACTAAGGATTGACATAGTTGGAAATCAAGGGGGAGAAAATTACATTGCATTCATAGGGAGAATTTGAATAATTTTCTTACCAAAATGTCTGGTCTGGGCTGAAAGCCAAGTGAAGCCAGAAAGGGGCTAACAAACTGGACTAACTATATTTCAGTGGTGACTGATGCAATAGGTGCCTAGACATATGAGTAGGTAAATTACAATAAAGCAATAACAAAAGCTATCTTCAGCATCAGCATCTTTTCTAACCAAGGGTCAATAGCATCTCTGAACTCTTAAATTTAGAAATAAAAGTATTCCATAGAATGAATGGGTAGTGACAAAGAAGCTGTGTATCTATTGCCCACCCATAGGAACCTAACTATGACCCTTTGCTAAAACTGCTTCTCTTGAGTAATGCCTTACTTTTTGCATGACAGGCTGTCTCAAATGTAGCTGCTGACTATCTTCATGTTGGTGAAGAATTTACGGTACTAAACATTTCACAGGCCACTAAAAAGGAACAGCTCACACTTGAAGTTGACGTGCATGTGAACAGAATATTGTGCCAGAGAAATGCATCTTCCAAATTTGATATCAACATGTCTAGAATTATTTTCTGCTCCCTAGTTTTATTTTGACCAGTGATGGCCAATAACAACAACAACAATGATCATCATCACATAGGAAAAGGCAGAAAACTTAATAAATTCATAATCATTATGAAGAAGGTAGGGAGCAGTAAATTAGAATCAGTGATGAGGCTATTTTCCCACCATTTTATTGAAAGTAGTACTAGTTAATATTTACCCATATTATGAGCTTATAGTGAGTCATGTGAAACCACTTATAATGTTGACTGTTCACTGTCAGCTGATTGACACTGCCATTTCACGACAAAGAAATAAATAAGGGCAAGTACTCATTAAAAATACTAAGTCAAGTGTTCAACTATAATTTCCCAAACTAAAAATCTATTCAGCAAGTAATTTAATTTAAAAGAATGTTTAGTGTTTTAGGAAAGCATTCATAATTTCAAGTCATATAAACAGCATTCAAATGTACTTTTGTGATGTTATAGGTCAAAAACATTTGGTCTTCAAATTTTAAGTTGTGATTTTGTTTCCCCATTCTACTTTAAACTTCCCTAATGTGTTTCACACAACCATCTTGGCATTTAAGCAGCTATGCCTATATAAGTGTGTTCTGGATTTGATATCTCATTTCACCTCTATGTGTTTAGTGATATCAGCCAAATTCAGTATCATCAATTTGGGAGGGTCTCTTTCCGGTCCTGTCACTGGCCCTATTCTGTTCAATATTTTTATTAATTAAATCCTGCAGAAGCATGCAGGTCATATGACAAAATAAGTGAGACCAAAAGTATCATCAATAAACCTAAAAATTATCATGTATTTTTTTTTTTGTTACTTGAAATTGAACTTAAAGTCAACTCTTTATGATTTAACCTTTAGAAAAATATATGTGAATGAAGCAAAACTTTCTCTTTGAAGTTTGACAAAAAAGTCCACAGTGAATGGATGTTCTAAAGGTGAGTGGAGATTCAGGCTTTGTGTGTTTTCCTTTCTAACCTGCTATCTTGCGTGGGCTAGAAATGCATCTTGTTTTGTCTAAATCTCTAGACCTTTTCTCATAATTAATATTAAATAAATGTTGTTAAATAGACAGTTATATCAACTGAGAAATTCTGCTAGACCTCCTTCTACTTATTACTATCCAAAAGACAATTCGGACTCCTCAATAATATTTAAGATTTTTAAAAATCAAGCTGATATAAAACTTGGTCTTCTTTCTCTCTTTTCTTTCTGCAATGTATATTGAATTCCTATTATTAATCATTTACTTTATATTTCCAACATCTAGTACACTTAGCACATAATATATACCATAACTTTCTGTTTAATGAAAAAATGAATGAACAAATGAATTTTTAATGGCACTTATATGTTTATTTAGAGTAATTGCAAATTCAAGGAAAAAATTAGGACTGGTGAATTTTGAATTGAAATGGATTGCTAAGGAGAAAGGATCTCAATTTTCATATTTGTTTAATGGCATAGAGTAGTCCCTGAACATATTGGGTTCTCAAAACAATATTTAAAAAATATTTTCCATTGGCCAATTATTTTCAGGTGATTTGTGCCAGGAAACTGATTGTTAAGAACATAATGCTCTTTCATTATTTGTGAAATTAGTTCATAAACACATACACCCCAAAAAAGTACTCTTTTACATTTTTTTATAAATTAAAGTGAAGTAAAATAAGTGAAATTTAGTTTCAAAAATGGCATTTGCTTTAAGAATATATTCCCAATGACTTTGGCAATCCAGAAATGCTGTTTCTATGAAAATAACAAAGGCGTTTGAAGGAGAAAACTCAGGCGTTAAGAAAATTCATGTAATGTAAGCCTTACCAATAAGCTGAGTATATAGGAAGGTAATTGTGTAGCTCACAAGAGTGTGTCTTTGTAACCTTGTCAGTCTTATGGGAGCACCAATGTCATAATAGGCTCTCAGGGTCCATTCAGTCAAGATATCGCTCACTCTAGAATGCCAGATAAGCCCTGACTTCATTTTGAATTTTAGATTCCTCCAGGTAAAACTCTTCTCCACAATTTTTTATGTTCCACATGTTTTGAAAGTATGTGAATCTGCTTGAGGAAACTCCCTATGGATTGTACAAACTATTCTGTTTCTTTAAGAAAAATAAATAATCACTAAAATTCTCCCTGCACACAGACAGACAAACTTACACATACATGCACACACACGCACATACACTGACTAGAGATAATATCTAAGGCACATATGAGGATTACTTAGCATATTTTAATGGTATAATTAAATACTATTCTCCTATTTGCACTTATAAGACATTGTAAAATTATAAATATGAGGAAAGCTAAGTTTAGATTCTCTAAGCATACAAGATAACATAGGGACTCATGTTTAGATGTATTGAAGAGACACTGATAAATTTTTTTGTGAACACAGTATAACATGATTAAAAACACAAAAAGCATGCAATAGTTTTATGTTAAGACATACACTACATTGACTGCTAGGAGTTAACAGCTTTAGGCCAGTTCTCAGTCTGTATTATATTAACACATCTTAGCTTTTTCTTTTTCCAAAATCAATATCTGCAAATAATAAATGAGATCCCAGAGGGTTGAGTTAAGCTCCAGCCACCACAGAGCAACTCTGCAATTGGTCATTGACTCAATTATGCAGGTGAGTGCCACACTATAGAACATCTTTAGCACGCTGTAATAGAAAATTAATAGCATTCAAATCAGCACCGGGGTTACCCTAAGGATTACATAATAGCTTGGGTTAGAACAATCATCCAACTCCAAAGTATAAAATAACAATAAAATCTAAGAAAGATACAAGAGCGCTAACATTATGCTTAATTTGTACCATGTATACTGTATTCTACTCATATAACAAAAGGGTCATGATAGAAAAGCTTTGTGTTGAAAACAATGTGCTAATGAGCCTCATTGCTGTGGGGTCCATATGAAGTTCATATATCACTCTACAGTGATTTCTACATCAGAATCAAGAACCCGAGCATGAGGAATATTTTACTTAAAATTAGTAATGAGATAAATTGTCTATACAGGTCCTTACACCATCTAAACACTTATAGAGGTAACAAAATTTCCCCATGAGAAGCCAAAGCTTTGTTTATTTCCTCTGTCACGTGAAGTACTTTCATCCGTGGGGTCCAGAATGATAGGAATCTGACTGCAGATTCTCAAACTAAATTCAAGAAGGAGAGCATAAAAAATAAATCAAGGGTAACTTATGTATATATACATTAGATTACAGAGCTGGGAGCCAATGGCACCAAAGACTATTAAGGACTCAGAGTCAAGAAAATGGATCCCTACCATCCTAAAGCAATGTCAGAAAACTTCTGAGCTACACAGCATAAACCATCCTTCTGTAAGGAGACAATACCATGTGATAGAATACCAATTATTCATTTATCCATTTTTCAATGCCAGAGAAATATGTGGATTCTGAAGGGCCCAAAAATAAAACTTGGAGGGTTTTCATTTCTACAGTGAACATGTTAAAGATGAATAGAGAGAAAACAAAATATTTCTAAGCTTTACAAAGTTATCCTGTTTCCTTCCATTACTTGACATTTTAAAAACAGATCAGTTCACATCTTTACCAAAATACTTTTTTTCTCCTCAAAGAAAAGCCACAAATAAGTCAGATTGTTACAGGAGCAGATATATCTCCTGATGCTCCTTGCAAAGTAAAAATGTGTGGCTTAAATGCATATTTATAAGTGTTGTATATGGAGTCCAAATTATGATAACCATTTTTCAGACTCTAAGATTAGCAATTAATGTCTCAAGAAAAACAAAACATAATAACAATTATTCTTGACAAAGAAAAGATAGACACTAACGGACAGTAGAGACTTACCCACAGGCTGCCAACATCACAATCATTTGCCAAGGCTAAAAGCATATGGCATTTTCCCGCAGGCTACTTGTCTTTTAGTTTGCAAAGGAGTTTCATCACTTAATTTAGCACTATCTGCAAAGATGTGGGATAGCAAATAAAATCTTCTTTCCTTGTTTTTTTTTTCTTTTTAGTTCTTTTCCTTACTGGCTTGTGCCACACACACACAAAATGGCACCTTTCTTTCAATGCAGAAGCAGCCTTTATATACCAAGCATGTGTATGTGAGTATGCCACAAAACATCGGTTCCTTATCATGCGCTTGTTAGCTTGTCCAATCTATGGCAATCACTTCAGTCCCAGGGGTTGAAAGACACAAGATGCAGGGAAAAAGGGAAGCAAAAGCTGAAGAAAGATCAATACTGTACTGTGAAACAAGAAGTGTAGGCTATTTACTTTTCATTGATCTGATGATGCAGGAGAAACACCTCAAACTGGCGTTAAATTGAAGGAATACATTTTCTGTGTTTTTTCACCTCGAGGTCAGGAAGGAGCTAAAAAGAAATTAGAACAAACAGATATGGTATAATACCAAGAGTACAATAAAACTATTAATCCATATTACAAATCCACATGGTAACATAATTAAATTTCAGGTTGAATGAGGTTCACAATAAAACATAATGCCTGGGTTTCTCATTTGTTTGTTTTATTTAATTTTTTAAGTTCTGCTAACTTGTACCAGGAAAAACTACAAAACAATAGTATATCAGGACTGCATCAGACCAACATTTAATGCCTGACTAGAGGCCCAGCATTATTTTGCAATAATCCAGAAGCAAGGTCAATGCCCAGAAAATAATTAGAAACAGGTTCCATTCCAGTAACAAAGTACTGAATTTTTAATTAATAGGCTTTAAAGTAAAGACCCCCCCAAAAAGGTCACAAATGTTTTTGTGTGTGTTTTCAATTTTTTTTTTTTAATTTTAAAGAAGCTTTATATTAAATAAATGTTATATAAAAAATATAGGGGATTCCCATAGGCCCCTCCTCCCCCCTCCCAAACTTTCCCACATTAACAACATATTTCATTAGTGTGGTATATTTGTTACAATTGATGAACACATATTGAAGCATTGCTACTAACCATGGACTATAGTTTACCTTATAGTTTACACTCTGCCCCGTACAATTTTATAGGTTATGACAAAATGTATAATGACCTGTATCTGTTATTGCAATTTCATGCAGAACAATTCCTGTGTCCCAAAATTGTCCCTATGTTACACTTATTCTTCCCTCTCCCTCCCTTCAGAACCTCTGATGGCTAGTGCCTTTTTATCAAGGATAAAAGGTCTTCCATTGCTAGAATAATAAGTCAATAATAGAATAATAATCAGTCTACTTTAGTCCATTGTTTATTCCCCACTTTTTCTTTGGGTTAGAAAAACCTAATATATTTAGATTTTTTTAAAAATTTAAATATATATAAACAGCATTGGACGAAAATATTTGAAACTTATGCAATCATGGAATGACTGGACTTAAAAAAAGACTGATATACTTCTTTCACATCAATGTTATATGAAAACAATTCTAAGGTTATTCATTTACTTATTTATCGATCATTCATTTATTTACATGAGTTTTGTGGGTGTCTTCATATGTACATATAAACAACCAGATATACTTTTACCAACACTTTAAAGAATACCTGGTATTGGGTTTCAGTTGGAATTTCAGAATCAGAGAAACAAAGGCATTGAAATAAAATTTTAAAGTTTATCGAGTCCACCCTAAATCACCCAAGACACATAGTTGTTCTGCAGTATTCTGAATTTCTGTGTTCTAATATTTAATTACTATTATGATGCACACTCTATAAAAAGCCATCATTTTTGGAATTTGCTAAATGCAGGTTTTTACTATTTTAGGAGTAATTCATGAAAAAATATGACACCAGCCATGACAACTATCAACATTGCAGATAAGACAGAGGCATTATTCTCTCCAGCTACAGCCAGTCTTAGTCTCATCAAGTTTACCTTAAAATTTAAAACTTATCAATAAATAAAGGCCAAAATTTCTCAATATAATAACCATTTCCTTTCCTTTGATTCATAGTCCAGGGTGATACATTCCTTACAACAGATTTTATTGAGTAAAAATATCAAGTTGCTCCTCAACTTTCCTTTCTCTAAAATTTCACCATTGTTCAGTTTTGAATACTCAAAAATGGCAGAAATTATTTCCAATATTTCTATAAGATAACATTCAATTCGTGTTTAAATTAGAGTCAAAAATGTCCTAGAAATGAATACATTTGGGAAATTAGTAAAATAAATCATCAGGATTTTTAGATATAAAATCTAAGCCTTAATAATAAGATATAGTGATAGAAAAATATCTTATATTAAATTACATCATTTTGAAGGCTTAAATCTGAACAAGTCCAGAAACAAATACTTACAAGCTCATATATGAGATAGCAACAGATATGTGCAAAACTAATATTGCTTATTTGATATTAATATCTAAAACATACTTTTTTGGGGGGTCACCTTTGGAAATGTATTTCTATATTCATATAAAAATCTTAAATTAGGTACCAAATTTGTTACCAAAAGACTATTGAAGACATTTCTCATCTGTTGCCCTCCTCTCTCTCTCATAACATAGAAAAAAAATTATGAAAAGCGGGATACTCTTTAAACTGGCTATCACCTAAACTCATTTAAATTTTCTTGATTTATCAAAATTTAGAGTACTAACTGAATAAATCAGAAGATTTTCCACAGAAGATATGGGAATTAATTCATTCTAACACTCAGATTACCTGGAAGCTAATTGAAGATAGACCTTTTAATACATATATATACACATACACATCATTGCATGAAATTGAGTTGCTCTGTGGATATGTCACTATCTGCCTGTTTGGCAGTAGTCCAGAAAACCTCTCTGCTAGGTCAGTCTGCTAAGAGAATACTTGGCCAAGAAAGCAACTTTTCAGTCAGGAGAAAACTTGATGAAATAAGAGCAGCAAGGACAGAAATGTCAGAAGCGGCCAAGTCAAGACTCATTCTCAGAAACTGATGTAACTCATGGTTGGCAAAAAGGGCAAAGTGGAAGTACAGTGGTTCCCATGATTGGACAGTGGAATGTGATGGGCAGTTATCATTTTACCAAGATTCTACTTACTATAATTCATCCGGATGTATGATAATGACAAGTTTTCTTTTGTGATATAATCAAATTTTTTCAATCTTAAGAGTATAGAGAGGGTTGAGGGAAAAATTATTATGCCATCTAGGCAGTCTAGATTATTTATTCCCATCTTTTTTTAAGAAACATCATTCTTACCAATTTGTAGAGATTTAAAGAATCTTTATAACTTTTGTAATTTCAGTTTTCCTTGAAAACATTTTAAAAATTAAAGTATTTGATTTTTAATACTTTTAAGAAATACCTTAAACCTCTTTTATTTAAAAAGGAGCTTGGATTCACATATTATATTGAATGAATCTAAAGATAAATTATTTTAGGGTCTGTTTATTATTCTCAAATGTTGCATGCTTTTTAAGGTTGCTTGATTAATGGTAACCTGTTTTAGGCATATTAAAATATTAAAACATCTATGAGTATGATTATTTCTTTTAACAAAACTACCAAGAAATATGAATTGAAATTTATTACACATTAGCATTTTGGGGTAAGATGAGAATAGTTTCTATGTTACATTTCCTAACATGACACAGACCATAATACCAATTTGCAGCCATATTTAATCACCTAACTGAAGTACTATATATATCAATTAATTTCACATCCATCAAAGGATCTTAAGACAGTAAGGGTATTACAGGTCACTTTGCTGATGGTCAGACCCTTCAGGATCAGGAGACTTCTTAGGAATGAAAAACACTAGGAAGTAACTTAACTAAAGTTAACATTTCACATGGTAGCATATGGTCCTTGGGTATGACTCTTGCTTTGCTTTTGAATACTAACAAACAATAATATCCTTTAAGGAAATATTGTTGCATTCATTTCTCATCTTTATTCTTAACCTACCACCCCTCCCCCCAAATTCCTTAAACCTGGTCTACATCTGCCCATAATCACATCACAAAATTGTCAAAATCAGATGCTTTTTAAGTACATACAAGCAAATCGTGTATTTCTGATTTAAAGTGACATTCTATGATCTTAACTTAAAATGTGTAATGACAACATAAAATAATGTTTTCAAAAATAAAAGGAAAGACAAAAAAGCTACAAAGAAATAAAAATTTAATATGATATAATTATTCATTACTTATACAGAGTTTTCAAAGTTTTTATAACCCTCTCATTAAACCTGTCCATATTAGCTGATCCCAATCAGGTAGGCTGATTATTGGGCAAGGGGAAATTCATCATCACTAGAATGCTGTTCAAAGTTCCAGGAAACTGCTCATTAGCTTTCACTGCCTAAAATTTCTATGTAAAGAATATAGATGCACTTTTTGTAACTTAGCATTTCCATGATATTTTCTATTTAAACATTGACATGTATCTTTTTGAGGGATTCATCTTGACATGCCTGTCAAGCTTGTCTTTTCCATTTTTAATAGGGTGAATAATAGGTGATAAAGGTTGATTAGAAATGAACTTGGAAATGTTATTTATCAAGATTTTGCTTCCTTTTTACATAAGTATGCAATCTAATTTTTTTCCATTAAGAAGTCACATGAAAGGCATACATTGCTTCTTTTAATTTTGAATGTAATATATTTTAAGATGTGACAATTAAATGTAGATAAGACATTTAATGTAAAGTGGCCTTCCTTGTCAAAATAAATACATACTGAAAATTATAAAATTATTCTCTATTAAACATTGCTTTCTTTGCAATTAGGAAACAAATTTCTCCTTTTGAGGTTAAGCATGTTAATTTTGACTATTCTGATATGATATATTGTGCATTTATAAGCCTCCAAATACTCTTTCCATTACAAGACTTTAGAATTTATCAGAATTTATTTTCTAAAGTGTGGGGTTATTTATTAACAGAATAATTTAAATGATTTTATAAACAAATTTTTAAGTGAATCAATCAAATCTAACTCTTCCTCTGACAATATTTCTACCTGCCTTTTAACGGAAACATTCTCTGTTATTCTTTTAAGTAAGGACTATGTGATGTCTTCCTTAAGGCCTGAATGGAAGGCAGTAATCAAGTTGTTAAAGGGTAAATATATACTCCAGAAGAAATTTGTTTTCATCCTGCTATAAATCAAACAACGAAACTCTACACCCACTCCCAGGGGAATGGGGAAGAATATATTCTTAAACATGGAGTTTGGTGCTTAAGAGGTTAAGTCTATTTGATGAGAAAATTAAAGACACATGACTTTTCTGCTCTTGAGACAGAAGGGTGTTTTAGCTTGCCAAAAGGTTGCTGATGCAAAATACAGAAATGGGTTGGCTTTTTAAAAGGGGATTTATTTGGGGTAAAAGCTTACGGTGCCAAGGCCATGAAAAGTCCAACTCAAAGGCACCACAAGAGGTGCTTTCTTACCAAAGTCAGTTGCCACATGGTGAAGCAACATTGCCACCAATCTTTGTCGAGGTCTCTGCCTTCCCCTCCAGAATCTACCATCATTTTCTAGCGCTTAGATGTGGGCAACTCAGCATAGGGTTTGTGTCTTACTGGGCCTCCCCTCTCAGGCTCAGCTGTTCCATTTTCTTCCCTAGTTCAGCTGCAAGCTATCAGGCATACAGCTCATCTCTCCCTGGGCCTTACTTAGCTCCTTGAGCTTCTCCTTTCTCTCACATGGCAGGATCAAATATAGTGGCTCCCCTTTTATGTGTCTTTCTCTCTGTGTCTATGTTTTTATCAAACCCAGCAAGAGGGCAGAGACTCAACCTGAGTCATGCTTCCCTGACATGGTCCACAGGAATGAATTAGCTCACAAATATAATCTGTCTCTTTTTGGGATTCATAAAATGAATTCAAACTGCCACAAAAGACAACAATGAGAAAGGAATTAATAGATTGGAAAAGGATTTAGGGGAGAAAAAATAGTCAACCAAAGGATTGCTTATGAAAAGGCATTTTTTTATTGAGATGTCATATTAATATTGAGGTTTGTATTGCTGAATTATAAGCCAACTATGTCCCCTAACTCTCAGTGAATTCTGCCATTTTTATAGATGCCATGTGTGTGTGTTTGTGTGTTTCCGTATGTTTGTAAATTATAGAAAAAGAAAGCATTTTTCATAATGTTCAACAGAGTGCAGAATGTGGATGACAAAATTGGATGAAAAATAAATTCATAAACTAAATCAATTCTACTGTAGCACCATTTGAAATCATTAGGCACAAGGTTTCAAGTCTACTTTATCTAGCTCTTACTAAATTGTCTGATAACAACTAACATCTAGAATAAAAATCTAAAACTCTGCAGTTAATAACCATCAATGTAAGTTGACTGTATTAAATTTTAATTTTGGGGGGCGGATGTGGCTCAAATGGTTGGGCATGCATTTCCCATATGGAGGGACCTGGGTTCAATCCCTGGGAACTCTCAGTAAAAATAAAGAAAAATATAGAGGGTGTGCGGGTTGCCAGGCCCTGCATGTGGATACGCTGCCAGGCCCCAGACGTAGGTGCGCCACCAGGTCCTGCCCAAGCCAAACAGCAGGATGATGATGTAACAGGAGAGTGACACAAGGGAAAGCTAAAACAAGACTCACCAAGAAAAAGGAAGTAAGGTGGCCCAGGTGGTAGGACGCCTCTTTCCCACTTTGGAGGTTCTCAGGATCGAATCCTGGTGAAGACAGGAGGAGAAGGATGAGAAGAGAAGGCAGGAAACAGACACAGAGAATTGCCCAGTGAATTGACACAAGAGCAGCAAAAATGAGGGGGGGCGGGTTAGGGGGGAGTAAAAATGGATAAAAGTAAAAAACTAAATAAATCTTAAAAATTTTTAATTTTATTTATATGACAAGAATGAATACTTCTATGATACCTTTGCCTCTGTTTTCTGAAAAGGTTATTGATTTCACCTTCATGGGATGAGAGGCAAAAATCTGTAAAGGCAGTACAAGAGAGTATGGTAAAGAACTCTATTGCCCATTCATATCTGATTCTTCTCTACTTTTGTGCACACTAGAGGATTACAAGTTCTTGCTCCTTACAGACAATCAAAATCATGTGACTAGTGATCAGCGGAAGCATTTAATTATTGTGGGAGACTCTTCAGCACTCTCCTTAGTTTGATCACATTTGAGGTCACATATTCCAGATGTTGGAACTGCATAATGGTGGAGACTCTGGTCACTCTAGATTGCTTAATTGTTGCATGTAGGACAATTTCCCTGGAAACTCAGCTAGGTCTACAATACATTCTTCATGAATGAGAAATATACTTTTCTTGTCTTAAGTCACTGAAGTTTTAGGTTGCTTCTTGTTATAGCATAATTTAGTTTATCATACTACAGAAATTAATCCCAGAAGAGTTACAAAAACTGAACATTAGTCATCTGCATTGAGTGATGTTATCTGCATTTGATAGGATATTTTTAAAAACTGATAAGCTTGGGTAAGAATTGGCTGTCAGAAAATTGAAATGAAAGAAAATGGAAGAATCAAGAAATTTTGGGATTTGCAATGTGGGATAAACCAACTTATGTGAGATGACAAACACTAGGCAGTAAACTAGAGAAAATATTTGAAGTGATAAAAAGTAATTAAAACTCAGCTTTGGAGCAAAGAAGAGACTACAAGCCTTTCATCCTTTTTGTTAAAAATTTTCAATGGATTAAGGAGCATCAGGGCAAATATCATATTATAGATTCGGTATGTAGTAAATCTTTTTTATTGGATAGAATAACTCAGAGAAAATATCTTTTTCAGGCCTAGTATTAACTAAGTTTACTAAGTTTTTGAGAGGTGAATTGCCAAAGAGACCATGAGGCTCGATTAAACATACCTAAGCTTAAAATAATCTTTGTTCCCCCAAACTTCTAAGGGAAGGTGCAGGCTGAGAATGTCACTCAGTTCTGTAGAGGATATTCTTGAGCTCCCACTTCAAGGTATGAATAAGAATGACAATGGAAAAGGAAGAATCTCCTAGAGGGTAGAGCCAAGGACCACTGGGAAAATTACACAAGGTAGTTCTTCGCAGAGAGCAAAAAGTGAAACAGGTATAAGCCTTCAAACAAGTATGAAATGTTAACATTTTCAGATGTAAAGATTAAGATAAAGAGATGTTATACCTGAGAAGAAGACCCATTATGGTGCTGAGGTTACCTCTTTAAATATGACTTTAATTAGTGCTCATTAACAACATAAAATTCTCCATTCTTGTAACTTAATACAGTTAATGATTTGGATGAGGAAGCTTTTATTTAATGTAAATAAAGTCAATCTTTAAAAAGTTTACTAACAACAAATTTCTGAAAATTTTAAAATCAAAGACTAATTCAAAATCACATAGAAGAGTAGGTAAATAAACTTGTTAGAATTTTATGGCTTGAAAAGTTTAGTTTCCTTCATCATCTTCATGCATAGGGCAAAAACTCCAAGAAGGCTTGTATGATCTGATAGAAAATTTCTTTCCTTATGATAAGTGAGAGCAAGAAGAGAGAGAGACTTTTCAAAAGAACCTCTATGAGCATAAAAATGCACAGAAGATATGCTAATCTGAGGACCATCTTGGTAAAGTAAAGGACATGATTGTGTTAAGTAAACTATGCCTGCAGTGTCTGACTCTTTTTCCACATCCTACTTCCTATCCTTACCCCTGAATGCTAAGGAGTGGAAGTAAAAGGATCTGGATAATAGGTAATGAACTTCAGAGGCTTCAGAGAGAAAGAGGACACCTTAGGGAGAGGGCCAAAAATGCTATGGGAATTGAGGGGATATGGAGGAAGGACAGAAATTAGGTGGTCCCAATACAAACAAACAAAACCCAACTCTCATTGGGGAGCGGATGTAGCTCAGTGGTTGAGCACCTGTTTCCCATGTACAAGGTCCTGAGTCAATCTCTGGCACCTCCTAAAACAAAACAACAACAACAATAAATCACTATGGCAGTGGAAAAAGTGGGCTTGAGATGAGTGAAGTTATCTCTGGAAACTTCTGTCCATGAGGACTATGTGTAGGCTGGCCATTTGTCTTGAATACGAACTAATTAGCCTGTTGGCACATTCTTCTAGATTTCTTGTAGGTTCTTGATTGGATGTAGAAAGAGTTTTGATGATAGATTATGCAGTTATTTTTCCAATTTTAGGGTAAAATACTTGGATCACAATTAAAAATGTGTAGAGAAAATGAAAGGCATTTGGTGATTTTGAAATTTAAGGAAGCATATTAAATGAAAAAAATGAAGCTTCTGATTTGAAATAATGAGTCATAATTTTAAGGACAGTTTTAGCATTAAAGTTACTATGGTTATGGAATTGTGCGGAAAATGGCTGCTTTAACTTGTTTTCTCTCCTCATATTCTATCAAATATAGAAGCCAAATCCTTATTCCAAACTGAGAAACTGCACATTTCCTCATTTGTTATTCTAACTTTCAACTCTGATCTTCAATCTAGTCATCTTCTTTGACTTTCTTTAAATTCTTTAAAGGTTCTATCTCTTTTATTAAGTTCTATAAAGATTCACATTTACTAGCTTATGTTATGCTGAAATATTCCCTAAAATAGAAGGAATAAAAATTCAATTAATTTAGCATTATTTAATTCATGTATCAAAGATTTGGCACCAGTAAATTTATCCTGTAACATTCAAATTCCAATTTGTTCAAATGGCAAAATCAGTGCTTCCGTAATAGACAGTGTTTACCTATATAGCACTTATTCCATTGTATTCTAATTCCCTATTTTCCTCCCTATGCCTTCAAAAATGTTTGAAGACAAAATGCTTATCACCTGGAAATTATGGTCAGTTGGTAAACCTTTGTTATTTTCAAAATAAGGAAACCCAAAATTCACAGATAGGGTCTCCGCCTCCTAACTTTGGTTTGGTTCCAGTCCATTAACTTTGGTCAGCATCTAGTTCATCATACATAACAGTTTTCACAAGAAAACAAGAAATAAATCTATTTAACATGTTGGAAAAACAATTGGCAGTGTATATTTTCCTGGTAACATATTACTTTGGTGTTAAAAATGCATGCATTTTGATGAGCGGAAGAGTGTTTTTACTAATCTGAGTTTTAGTCTAGTCACTTCTATGTTATCTGTATTCAGTATTACAAAGAGGGGGCTTTAAAATCAATACACTACTTCTGATTATATGTATTCTTATAAGGAAATTGAGAGCAAAGCTTAATTAAACTAAAATTCAAGCACAAAGTGAAGAACAGAGTAGGGAATGGCAGGCTGCACTCCTCCTCTAGAAACTGTGGGAGACAGGCAGGCTTGTGGGGCACAGGGAAGCTGCATGGCAACCGGGGTGATCAGATAGGGAGGCTGGAGAAGGAGTGCCCATTTGGGCACTGGCAGAGTGGTGTGGGGGTGGGCAATCCAGCCAGTGAGTGGGAGACTAGCTGGATGCCAGAAGTCTGAGAAGGATGCCCAGTTCTTTTTTTTTCCTCCTCATCTGGATACCCATGGAATGGCATGATTGCAGGCAGCTGGCAAGGAGCTTAGCTGGACATCAGTGGCCTGAGAGGGAGGCCCATGTTTTTTCTCTCCTCATCTAGGTACCTGGGAAGCAGTGGGCTGTGGGATGTTAGCTGGGTATAGAAGGCCAGTGAGGAGAGGCCTCTCACCTGTGGGCTGAGAGGGAGGTACAGGTACTTTTTTGGTTGTTTGTTTACTTTCTTGTTTTTTCTCTTTCTTTTTTCTTGCCTTTTCTTTTTTTTATCCTCTTCTTTTTTCTTACTTCCTCTTTCTCTTTTTAACTTATTCTTTCTTTTTTATCTTTTTTTTTTATTCTTTTCTTTTTCCAAGTAAACATGGGCATTTCTAAAGATTTAGAATAAGTTGAACAAAGTGTCATAGAAGAGTCTTAACACAAAGAAAAAAAGAAAAAAAAACCTAGGCAAGAGAGGGAAACTGACCATTGGACTAAAACCATCAAGATAAACAGATGCCTAGATATCAGCAAAAAATTACAAGCCATACTGACAAACAGGAAGTTATCACCTATTCAAAGAAACAAACTAAAAAGCCAGAAGAGATGAATAATTTGAAACAACTTATCAAAGATATCCACACAAATCTCCTAAATCAATTCAAGAAGCGGAAGGAAGAGATAAAGTATATTAAGAAGACACTGTGGGACTTCCGGGAAGATGGCAATGAGTTGCTTTGGGGATCTACAGACCAGGAGAGTGCTGTCCATCATCCAGGAGGGAAAAGGACAGAGATAAAGAGGCTAAATGAAAGTCCATGAGTTCTTGCTCCTGTGGCTAGAAACAGCACATATCCTCCACCCTCAAAGAGAATAGCCTTAGTAAAATCCCTGGCTCACTGCAGCCAAGAAGGGGAAAACAGTCCTCTTCCATGGGAGGAAGAGGGGTCTGGAGGAGGGCTGAGAGTATTTACACTTCAGTGAGTTTGGCTAGCTGAGACCACTTTGAATCTCAGCTGTAGCCAGCCCAGCAAGAGGAGATTGCAAGTGATGCATCTGTGGGGAGCTGAAGGGCAAATAAGTGTGGGATAGACACCCAGCAAACTCAAAGAGAGAAAAGTAAAAGGAGAAGGGGAGATAAGGCAGGAAGAACAGAGGGGAGAGAAAAAATAAAGACCCCAGCCAGGGCTGAAATGGCCCCAGGGAGAGGGGGGAGGGGATAAGATAAGGCAGGCTGTCACAGCCACCCACTCTGGGAGACAAAGGAACACCATCAGTGAGGGAGCAGGCTAACAGGCACTTGACAGCCTTGGAGAGAAGGAAGCTAGGAGAGAGAGCTGGCAACTGTTATAAATCCAAATTACCTGAGGGGATAGAGGGAGAGGAGAGACAGATAAAATTTCAGAAAACTACTGTATTAGTCAGGGTTCTCTCGGGAAACAGAATCAACAGGAGATATCTGTCAGTAATATGAAATTTTTAAAGAGTCTCTCACGTGGGAAGCGGCTGTGGCTCAATCAGTAGGGCTCCCGTTTACCATATGGGAGGCCCCGGGTTCGGTTCCCGGGGCCTCCTGGTGAAGGCAAGCCCGCCTGCACGGCGTGGTTAGCTGACCCAGCAAGCACAAGCAGCAAGGGGGGGAGAAATGAATAAATAAATAAAATCTTTAAAAAAAAAAAAAAAAAAGAGTCTCTCACGTGACCATGGGGATGCACAAGTCCAGGTTCTACAGGCAGGCTGCAAACCAGGGGCTCGGATGACAGTCTGATGAAAGGTCTTTGATGAGTTTCTGGGAGAAGTTGCCCCAACGATGAGCTGGGAAATTCTCTCTGAATGTTGAAATCACTTCCCCTTTAAAGGCATTCAACTGATTGGATAAAAGCGTCACCCACTGATGATGTAATCTCCCTGATTGATGGAGATGTAATCAGCCATCCACACAGTAAACTCACTGGTGATTGAAGTCCATAAATGCTCTTGTATTACAATTAGCCCAGTGCTTGCTGGAACAGACACCTGGACACAGTTACCTGGCTGAGTTGATACATTAGCCTAACCATCACACCTACCTAACCTGTGGAGTGTTTGTAGCTCAGTTGGTGAGTGCCTGCTTTACAACTACTAGGTCCCTGTTCAATCCCCAGTACTACTTAAGAGAAAGGATCCAGAGAGTGATCCAGTGGTTTGTCAGGCATTCAGGTGGCACCTTGTGAAAGGGAACTTATAGACTTTTTTTTTTTAATTTTTTGATTTGTTATTTTATATTTCTTATTATTTTCTAATTTTTTAATTTTTAAAATTTTGTATTCTTTATTGTATTCTCTAAAATGTGGTAACTTACCTGTGGAAGGCCAACTACAGGGTGATTGATTGATGAGCACTGGCACCCTGAGACAGTTCCTAGTGGCCTAAGAGGGAAGCTTGTTTTAACTGGCTTGTTGTTTGTTTTTTGTATTTTCTCTTTCTTTGTTTCCCTTTTTTCCTTTTCCTTTTTTTTTTCTCCTTAGTTTCTTTATTCCTTTTCTTTCTTTTATTTTTTCCTCTTCCATTGCTTTTCTTTCATTCCACCTTGTCTTGTTTGGTCTTCATTTTTTTCTCTTATCTTTCCAGTCTTTTATATTATTTTATCTTTTTCTCTAGTTTCATTTTTCTTCTTGTTTCATTTTTTCATTCCACCAGTTTTATTCTTATACCTTTGTACTTTTTAGGATTTTCACTCATTACTTTTTTTTCCTGGCTCTTTTATTGTTCCTTTTATATCTTCTTTTTTATTATTATTACTATTATTCTTTTCCTCTTCATATATCTTTCCTTTTTTATGGTTTTAACATTTTTCAGGGAAACACAGACAACTTCAAAGATATAGAATAAGTGTAATCAAGTGTCAAAAAGGAAAGTTAACCCCAAACAAAACAACATAAAACCCTAGAGTAGAAAGAGAAGATAACCATCTGAATTAGCCCAAGATAAACAGATTTTAGACAACAGCAAAAAAGTACAAGCCATATGAAGATACAAGAAGATATGGCCCAGTCTAATGGAAAAAATTAAATAAAATAGGAGATACAGAACATGAAGCAACTAATCAAGGATGTCCAAACAAATATCATGAATCAAATTAATGAAGTGAAGGAAGAGATAAAGGATATTAAGAATACACTGGGAGGACATACAGAAGAAACTGTAAACATACATAAAAAGATGACAGATCTGATGGTGATGAATGGCACAATGCAAGAAATCAAAAATACGCTAGAAGGGCATAGCAGTAGATTTGAACTGGCTGAAGAAAGAATCAGTAATGTCAAAGATAATACACCTGAAATTGTACAGATAATAGAACAGATTTAAAGAAACAAGCAGATTACATTGATGAAAGAAGAAATTGATGAATTCAGCAAACCAATCACAAATAATGAGATTGAATTAGTCATCAAAAACATCCCAACTAAGTAAAGTCCAGGACCAGATGGCTTCACAGATGAATTCTATCAATCATTCCAGAAAGAACTTAAACCAATCCTGCTTAAACTCTTCCAAAAAAATAGAAGTGGAGAGAACTCATTCTATGATGCCAACATCACCCCAATTCCAAAGCAACATAAAGATACCACAAGAGAAGAAAACCACAGACCAATCACTCTGATGAATCTGGATGCTAAAATCCTCAACAAAACACTTTCTAATCATATCCAACAACACATCAAACAAATGATACACCATGATCAAGTGGGCTTCATCCCTGTTATGCAAGGATGTTACAACATAAGAAAGTCAATCAATATAATACTCCACATTAACAGATTGAAAGAAAAAAATCACATGATAATCTCTATAGATAAAGAAATAGCATTTGACAAAATACAGCATCCTTTCTTGATAAAACCACTTCAAAAAATAGAAGGAAACTTTCTCAACCTGATAATGTCATATATTAAAAACTGACAGCTAACATAATATTCAATGGTAAAATGCTAAAAGCTTTTTCTCTATGATCTGGAACAAGACAAGGATACCCACTGTTACTGTTCTTATTTAACATTGTGTTAGAAGTACTTGCTTGAACACTTACACAAGAAAAATAAATAAAAAGCATCTAAATTGGAAAGGAAGAAGTATAAATCTCACTATTTGCTGATGACATGATCCTATACATAGAAAGCCCTTAAAAATCTACAACAAAGCTTCTACAGCTCATAAACAAATTCAGTAAAATTGGCAGGATATAAATCAAAATTCAAAAATCATTAGTGTTTCCATACACCAACAATCTGAGGAGGAAATCAAGAAAAACATTCCATTCACAATAACAACTAAAGGAACCAAATAACTAGGAATACACTTAACTAAATATGTAAAGGACTTGTACATAGAAAATTATACAACATTGTTAAAGGAAATAAAACAAGACCTAAATAAATAGAAGAATATCCCATGTTCATGCATTGAAAGATTAAACATCATTAAGATGTCTGTCCTACACAAATTGATTTTACAGATTTAACCCAACTCAATAAAAATTGGAAAAGCCAAATATGAAATTTATTTGGAAGGGCAAGGGACCCCAAATATACCTGAAAACATATTGAAAATGAAAAACAAAATTGGAGGGAACATACTACCTGACTTTAAAGCATACTGCAAAGCTACAGTGGTCAAAACTACATGGTATGGCACAAGGGTAGACATACTGACCAATGGAACCAAACTGAGCCTCTGATATAGATCTCAGATATACAGTCAACTAATATTTGACAAGGCCACTAAGCCTACTCAACTGGTACCGAATGGCCTTTTCAACAAGTGTTTCTGGGAGAACTGGATATCCATGTCCAAAAGAATGAGAGAGGATCACCATTTCATGTCCTATATAAAAATTAACTCAATATGGATCAAAGATCTAAATAAAAGATCCAAGACCACAAAGCTCCTAAAAGATAATGTAGAAAAGCATGTACAAGTTCTTGTAGTAGGAAATGGTTTAATAAATTAATACCTAAAGCATGACCAATGAAAGGAAAAATAGATAAATGGGACCTCCACATAATTAAAAACTTTTGCACTTCAAAGCAATTTGACAAGAAAGTGAAAAAGCAGCCTACTTAAAGGGAGAAAATATTTGGTAACCATTTGATCAATAAAGGCTTAAGATCTAGCATATATAAAGAAACCCTACATCTCAAAAATGAAAAAGACCAACAAAATGGGCAAGAGACTTTAATAGACATTTTTCCAAAGAAGAAATACAAATGGCTAAAAAGCACATAAAAAGATGCTCAATATCACTAGTTATTAGGGAAATGCAAATCAAAACTACAATGAGATATCCTCTTATACCTATTAGACTGGTGGCAATTAAAAAAACAGAACAAGTGTTGGGGAGGATGTGCAGGAGAGACAACACTCATCCACTGCTGGTGAAATGTAGAATGGTGCAGCCATAGTGGAGGACAGTTTGGTAGTTCTTCAGGAAACTAACTATAGGACTGCCATATGATCCAGCAATCCTATTGCTGGGTATAAACCTAGAAGAATTGAAAGTAGGGACATGAACAGATATAGGCACACCAATGTTAATAGCAGTATTATTCACTATTGCCAAAAGTTGGAAGCAAACCAAGTGTTCATCAACAGATGAATGGATGAGCAAATCGTGATATATACATGCAATGGAATATTACTCAGCTGTAAGAAGGAATGAAGCATTAACACACAGGACAACATGGATGAATCTTGAAGACCTTATGTTGAGTGAAGTAAGCCAATCACTGAAGGACAAATATTATGTAACTTCATTGATAAGACTTAAGCCAATGGAGCAGACTCACAGAACTAGAGTCTGGAAGATAGGTTATCAGAAGACAGAAAATTATAGAGTGTGGTAAGCTGATGTTCAATATGGGCAAAACCTGTGATAAGACGGAAGGGGGTGGTTGGACACTGGATGGGCATGATGTAGGTGCAGAGATGTGAGGGGGGTTGACAGTGCTGGAATGTGAGGGTAAGTAGATTGGGGGGTTAGGTTGGTCTATCAATAGAAATGGGGGGAGGGCTGCAGAAAGGAACAGGAGAACTCTGGGGATTTGTAGCTCTGTGGTTAAAACTACAATCATGGGAATGTTCTTTTGGAAAATATGGCAGGGGAGAGTTACTGGTGCAGGGTATCGGGGGTGAGGGATTATGTGGGGTAGGGCATATCTGGGGCATGCTTCTATGGAATATGAGTGTTCATCTTGTCATAGCGTGTTATCTCAGTGAGTGAAGACCCACACAATAAACCGTAAAATATTAAACTCCCAACCTGGAGAGTCCTGCTATGTTCTCTATTAGAAGGGTAAGAGTCTCTTGAGACCATAGGCAATGCCTAATAAAGAAAACAGACCAATATTC
Organism: Tolypeutes matacus; assembly: GCA_026826555.1. Classification (NCBI taxonomy): domain Eukaryota; kingdom Metazoa; phylum Chordata; class Mammalia; order Cingulata; family Chlamyphoridae; genus Tolypeutes; species Tolypeutes matacus. The sequence continues at coordinate 20,369,561 of JAKSZT010054416.1, forward strand.
AAGCCCTTCTTATTCTTCAAAAATTGAAACTTAGTGGTTACCATAGGTTTTTAGGGGAGGAGGAAGGAAGAATAGACTAGTTGGAACCAAGGACATTTTTAGGGCATTGGAATTGATCTGCATTATCTTGCATTGACAGATACAGGCCATTATAAATTTTGTCAAAACCTATCAAAATACTGTGCAAAATGTAATCCATAATGTAAACCATTGACCATGGTTAGTCGCAATGCTTCAATATTTGTTTATCAGTTGTAACTAATGTACCATACTCATGTAAAATGTTATCAAGAGGGGAAAATGACAGATGGGGAGGACTGGGGGGTAGGAGAATCCCCTATATTTTCTATGTGACTTATCTTTAACCTAAAGCTAGTTTGAAAATAAAGCGAAAAAAATAAGACTTGGGGGAACATACAGAAGAAATTGTCACTGTACCTAAAAAATAACATCTTATGGTGATGAAATCCACAATCAAAATTTTATATTTTTATTAATTATTTTTGTTTTTATTTGTTTTTTAAATTATTATTAATTATTTTATTATTTTTGTTCTTTTTTTGACTTTGTTTTGGGGGACATTTTGAATTGCAGAAGGGTCACAACTGTGGCAGGAAAGGATCACTGATGTGGGGTGTCAGTGATGAGCAATATGTGGGGAGGGATGCACCTGGAGCTTGCCTTTATGGAATATGAATATGTTTAAGGGGTCATGGGGTGTTGTCTTGGCGGGTAGAGACCCACATAATAATCAAAAGAATATTGAATTTCCATCCTGGGGATTCCTGCTACATTCTCTAATAGAGCAGCAAGAATCCCCTGAGTAGATGGAATGTGCCTAGCAAAGGAGGACATATCATTATGCCAGGTCTTGACATTGATGATTGTACTTATGAACCTTGTTCTTGTGAAATTGAAACTTAGTTTAGTATTATATATTGCCTAAGAGTTACCTCCCGAAAGCTGCCTTGTTGCTCAAATGTGGCTTCTCTTTAATCCAAACTCAGCATATAAACCCACTACTTTCCCTCCAGCATGGAGCATGATTCCTGAGGATGAGCCTCCCTGGCACTAAGGGCTTATTACCAAGTGAGTCAGGAGGTCATTCCAGAGGTTATGCTTATGCATGCACAGGAGGATCTCACTGACTGCCACAGTAAACAAGGCCTCAAGCAGGGATGCTCCTGAGGGCTCTAGAGATATCTAGACACTCTAGGCAGTGCAGTCAATCTCAGGAATTCAGCACCCTATCAGTGGTCTTTACCTTGGAATATATGTTCACCAATGTAACAAAGTTAGCCTAATTTATAATTTCCCTATACATTGTTCTTCTGCCCCTTTTATTTTAACCTAAAATTAGCACTATACTTGTTAAATATATGTATCAGAGACAATTCTTCAGTCTGTTCATATGTCAGTTGATCCCTGAATCTCAGCAGAATTGCAACACCTACTCTCTAGTTCATTGGACTAGCTCAGGAAACTAAGAAAATGATGATGATGGACAAATGCCCATCCCAAAAAACAGAGCATCTACCATGGCAAGCAAGACAGTTCCATCCATCTGCCCCATGGAATCTAAGTCCCCTCTCATTCAGAAACAGACTTCTTATTATTCTAGCAATGTAATATCTTGTATCATTGATATAAAGGCAATGGCCACCAGAGTTTCTGAGGGAAGAGAGAGGGAAGAATAGGTGTCATATGGGGCATTTTTGGGACATTGGAATAGTCCTGCATGACATTGCAATGATGGATACAGGACACTATACTTTTTGTCAAAACCTATAAAAATGTGTGGTGCAAAGTGTATACTATAATGTAAACAATTGACGATGGTTAGTAGCAATCCTTCAATATGTGTTCATCAATTATAACAAATGTACCACACTAATGAAAGACGTTTTTAATGATGGAAAGTTTGAGAGGGGGTAAAGTATATGGGAATCCTCCTATATTTCTGATGTATCATTTATGTAATCTAAGGGTTCTTTAAAAATCAAATAAAAAAGAAGGTACTGTGTAAAACAAACAAACAAATAAATAAATAAATAAGTAAATAAAGCAACAAATAGAATACACTGTAAGCATATAGAAGAAATTGAAAACATACATAAAAAACACAAATCTTATGGATATGAAATTAAAAATACACTAGAATCACGCAACAGCAGAGTTGACCGTCAGAGGAAAGAATTAGCAAATTGGAAGAGAGGAAATCTGAAATTGCACAGATAGAACAGGTAGAGAAAAAATGGAAAAACTTCAGCAGAGACTTGGAGAATTGAATGATAGCATGAAACAGATTTTGAATAATACATTAAAAGAACTAGATTTAATGGACAAATTCAGAACATTACACCCAAAAATAGTAGTATATACCTTCTTTTCTAGTGCTCAAGAATCATTTTCTAGGATAGACTACATGTTATTTCATAAAACAATTCTCAATAAATTTAGAAAGATTGAAATTATACAAAGCACTTTCTCTGACCACACAGAATGAAGCTGGAAATCAGTAATGGGCAGAGAATTGGAAAATTCAAAAATATATAAAGTTAAGCAACACACTCCTAAACAATCAGTGGGTCAAGGAGGAAATTGCAAGGGAAATCAATTAATACCTTGAGGTGAATAAAACTGAGAACACTACATACAAAACATGATAAAGTGATGTCAGTGCTGAGAGGGAAATTTATATTCCTAAGTGCCTATGTTAGAAAAGAGAGTGAAAATCAAAGACCTATCAGCACACCTGGAGGAACTAGATAAAGAGCCACAAACTAATCCCAAAGGAAGAAGAACTATAGAAATAACAATAATTTGAGAAGAATTAAAGAAATTGAGAATGAGAAAACAATAGCAAGAATTAACAAAGTCTAAACCTGGTTCTTTGAGAAGACTAATAAAATTGACAAACTCTTTGTTAGTATATAACAAAGAGAAAAAGTGAGAATATGCAAATAAATAAAATGAGAAAAAAGAGGGGACATCAACACTGACCACATAGAAATAAAAAGGATCATAAGAGGATACTATGAAAAATTGTATCCCAACAAGCTGAATAACTTAGAAAAAAAAGTACAAATTTTTAGAAACACATGAACAAACTACACTGACAAAAATGATACAGAAGATCTCAACAGACCAACCACAAGTAATGAGTTTGAATTAGTTATCAAAAACCTCCTAACAAAAAAATGTCAGAACCAGATGGCTTCACAGATGAACTGTACCAATCATTCCAAAAAAAAAAAACCCTACTCAAACTCTTCTAAAAATTGAAGAGTAGGAAACATTACTTGTGGGGACCCAGGTCCCTCTAAGTCCTCAGCACGTAGCCACCTGCATGACCTAGGCAAAGGTTAATGGTTAACAACCCTTCTAGAGGGAAAATAATGTATAGATGTTATCATAAACTATGATCATCCCAAAGAAGTAAACATCCTTGCTAAATATCTTTCCTACAAGCTTAGTGAAAACATCACCACACCCCATGTGTACCCTTCACATGATCCTAGCAGGAACTCTGTTCTCATACCCTATGGAATGTCCTTGTTCTAAAACCCCTTATATATCACCCTTCATTTTCTCATCTCTTTGCAAAGTGATAACTTCATTAATTCTTTGACCGGGCACCGTCAAAGATTCTCTCCTATATTTAAGTCCCAATAGAGCTTATGCCTGACTAAATGCCAGGTGTGTTCTTTGATCTCACAGCCTGACCAACTCGTGCTCTTCAGGAGTTGGGTTGTAACATTACCTAACTCATTCTATGACACCAACATCACCTTAATACCAGAGCCACATAAAGTTGCTACAAGAGAAGAAAATTACAGACCAATGTCTCTAATGAACTTAGATGCAAAACCTTCAACAAAATACTTGCAAATAGAATCCAACAACACATTAAATGAATTATGCACCATGATCAAGTGAGTTTTATCCCAGGTATGCAAGGATGATTCAACATAAGAAAAACAATTAATGTAATACACCACATTAACAGTTTGAAGAAGAAAAATTACATTATCATCTCTACGCAGAAAGGCAATCAACAAAATTCAGCATCCTTTCTTCATAAAAACATTTTGAAAGTTAAGACTAGAAGGAAACTTCCTCAACATCAGATAAAGGTCATATATGAAAACCCATTGCTAACATCATACTCAATGGTGAAAGACTAAAAGCATTCCCTCAAAGATCCAGAACAAGACAAGAATGCCCTCTGTCACCACTCTCATTCAACTTGTATTAGAAGTTCTTGCTAGAGCACTTAGGCAAGTAAAAGAAAAAAAGGCATTCAAATTATAAGGAAGAAGTATATCTTACACTATTTGCAGATGACATGATCCTATATATAGAAAGACCTGAATATTCTATAACAGAGTTACTAGAGATAATAAAGTAAAGTAGCAAGATATAAGATCAACATGTAAAAATCAGTAGTGTTTCTTAATACTTGGAATGAACAATCTGAGGAGGAAATTAGTAAAAATCTCATTTACAATGTCAACTAAAAGAATCAAATACATAGGAATGAATTAAACTAAGGATGTAAAGGACTTGTACACAGAAATCTACACAACAATGCTAAAAGAAATCAAAGAAGACCAAAATAAATGGAAGGACATTACATGTTCATGGGTTAGAAGACAGCATTAAGATGCCATTTCTACCCAAATTGATTTACAGAGTCAATGCAATACCAACAAAATTCCAACAGCACTTTTACAGAAATGGAAAAGCCAATTATCAAATTTATTTGGAAGGGTAAGGGAACCTGAATAGCCAAAAACATCATGAAAAAGAAGGAAGTTGTAGGATTCACACTACAACAAAGCTACAGTGATCAAAACTGCATGATATTGGCACAAGGATAGATATATTAACCAATGAAATCAAATTGAGTGTTCAGAAATAGACCGGCACATCTATGGTCAATTGATATTTGACAGGATTGTCAAGTCCACTCAAATGGGGCAGAATAATCTCTTCAACAAATGGTGCTTTCAGTACTGGATATCCATATGCAAAAGAATGAAAGAGGATCTCTATCGCATACCCTATGTAAAAAATTAACTCAAGTTGGAATAAAGACCTAAACGTAAGATGCAGACCACAAAACTCCTAGAAGATAATGTAGGGAAGCATTTATAAAGTCTCATAGTAGGAAATGGTTTCATAAAATTTACTCCCAAAGTGTGAGCAATGAAAGAAAAAAATAGATAAATGGACCTCCTCAAAATTAAAAATGTTTGTGCTTGAAAGGAGTTTGTCAAAAAAGTATTAAGGCAGCCTACAAAATGGGAGAAAATATTTGGAAACTACATATCTGATAAGGGTCTACTATCCAGCATATACTAAGACATTCTTCAACTCAATAATAAAAAGACAAACACCCCAATTAAAAATTAAACACTTTTCCAAAGAAGAAATAAAAATGAATAAAAAGCACATGAAAATATGCTCAGCATCACTAGCAATTAAGTAAATGCAAACCCAGACTACAATGAGATGTCATCTCACACCTACTAGACTTGATGCTATTTAAAAAACAGAAAACTACAAGTTCTGGAGAGGCTTTGAAGAAATAGGAACACTCATTTACTGCTAGTGAGAATGTACAATGGTGCGGTCAATGTGGGGCAGTTTCTCAGGAAACTAAGTATAGCATTGCCATATGATCCAGCAATCTTGCTACTAGGAATATACCCAGAAAAATTGAAAGCATGGTCACAAACAGATATATGCACACCAATGTTAATAGCAGCATTATTCACAATTGCCAAAAGATGGAAGCAGCCCGAGTGTCCATCAACAGATGAATGGATAAAAAAAATGTGGTATGTATATATATATATATATATACACATATACATATATATATATATGATGGAATATTATTCATATGTAAGAAGGAATGAAGAACTAAAACATGCAAAAACATGGATGAACCTTAAGTATCTTATGTTGTGTAACATAAGCCAGACAGAACAGGAGAAATATTGCATGATCTCACTGATATGAACCAAGTATAGTGAGCAGATTCATGGAGGTAAAGTCTGGAAGATAGGTTACCAGGAGATATAATGGGAGTAGGGAATGTTGAACTGATGATTCATTTGTGCAGATTTTGTAATTAGTTGATTGTAATTGCTTGGGAATGGATAGAGGTGATGGTGGTGTACTGAGTGTAATTAACAGTGCTAAAGTGTGAGTATGAATGTGGTTGAAAGGGGAAGTTTTGGGTCATCCAGGTTACTAGAAGGAAATCTAGAGGATAAAACAGGGGGCTGCATAACACAGTGAGCTCTGGGGTAACCAAGGTATGTGGTTTATAACACAAATAGAAAAATGCTCTTTCAGGATCTATAACAAGTTTACATCACTAGAATAATGTGTTGAGAGTGGGGTAGTATATGGGGTGAAATGCATTTAAATAAGACTTCTATGGCATGTAAATGTATTCTTGTTGTCATAGGTAGGCTTTCTTGATTGATAGAGACCCACACAGTAGCTAACAAAACATTAAACCTCCATCCTGGGGAATTCCTGTATTTTCTCAAATAAGATGACAAAAATGTCTGGAATATATAAGCCATGCCTAATAAAGTGAAAAGGTCAATATGCCAAGCCCTAGATCTTAATGCTTGTATATATGAACCTTATTACTGTAAAAACAAAACTAAGCCTAATTAAAATTTATTCTTAAAAGCTACCTCTGGAAATCCTCCTTGTTACTCAAATGTTGCCTCTCTGTAAGCCAAACTCTGCAAACAGACTCACTACCTTCCCCCTGACATAGAACATGACTCCCAGGTATAAGCCACCCTGGCACTGAGGGATTCTTACCAAATGTTAATCAGCAATGAATATGGAAAAAGAATTTGATCAAAGGGGAAAATATTAAATAAAACAAGAGTTTTTGTGGCTTGGAGATTTCAAAGTGAGTCAGGAAGCCATTCGAGAGGTTACGCTTATGAAGGTCTCAGGCAGATTTCACAAAGTTCCACAGGAAACAAAGCCTTACACAAAAGTGCCCCTGAGGGCTCTAGGGATGTCTGGACACCAGAGGCAAGTCACGTGACCTTATGAAATCATCACACCCTTGGCAGGGCCTATTTCAGAATATATGAAAATCTATTCTCCTAATACAACTTAGTAATACTTATTTATAATTCCCCTAATCATGATCCTTCTACTCCTTTTATTTGACCCTACAATTTTTAATATACCCATTAAATATATTTCTCAGAGACTTAAATCTTTGGATTATTCATATGCCTTTTGAGCATTGAAACCCAGCATAGTTGCAGCCAAATCCTAGTCTCCAATTCTTCTGTCTGCCTTGGACAATGAAAAGATGATGGTGGACAAGTCCCATCTCCAAAACAAGGACTCTCTACAACTGCAAGCAAAACAATCCCTTCCCTCTGTCCCATAATATCTAAGTCCCCTAAGCCTGAAGTAGTCAGAGAAGACATCATCCCAAATGGCTCAAGATTGAGGAAGGAACAAACATAGGGAGAAGTGTAACCACACACCAAAACAGATTTATTGTTATTGTAGTTATTAACTTGTACTAATGGAGTAACTGGTAATATTGATATAAATATAGTGGTTGCTGGGGACTTAGAGGGGCAGGGGAGGAATAGAAAGGTGGAATACAGGGCATTTTTAGGGCAATGAAACTGTTCTGTATGACACTGTAATGATGGATATATGGCATTATACATTTGTCAAAGTCTATAAAACTGTACTGCACAAAGTGTAAACCATAACATAGCCATAGACTTTGGTTAGTAGCAATGCTTCAGTATTGGTTTATTGGTTGTAACAAATGTACAATACTAATATAAGATGTTAATAGGGGAAACTTTGTGTGTGAAAGGTAATTACATGGGAACTCTATGTACTCTCTGTGTTATTTTTCTGTAAATCTAAAGCTTCTCTAAACATAAAAAAAAATTTACACAGCACATGGTGAAGCACAGGGAGTGAGCTAGTAAACCAGAACTAGTTTTTATACCCATTAAATCACTTTCCCATTTATTTAGGAGGGGCTTTAGTGCTTTACAATAGTATTAACTGCTAATTTAATATAAATTTGTAAGAGAAGAGTTAGCATGCTTATTTTTAAGAAATAAATTAATAAGGAAAGAACTAGATGGGATATTTACACAAACTTTCCATTTCCAAGATGAACTGTCTATAGGCAATAATATCTGAATCTATCATCATTAACCAATTAATAAATCAGATATTTTGCTTGTTTACGAGATGCAAATAATTTTAGATAAAATATTTAAAAATGGACTTTTAGTGTGGTTTTCACCATCACTAGGTATCCTCCATTTCTTTCATCATCCTTATCTTGAAATTGCTCTCCTATATTGTTTTTATGTGTCACATTTAAAATCAATGAAGCAGGGGAAATGGAATACATTTTATATAAAATAAATGTGTTAAAAATAATAGGTATAAAGCAATTATGCATTGGTTTCACATGATGAAGGATTCATTGTGCACTATTTAAAGTAGCCTCTCCTCCTTTAAGAAATGACAGAGATAAAACTGGCAAAGATTAAATAATATTAAAGAGCTCTATTTTGCATTGTCTCATCTCAGGACAGGCAGATTTGGGGAGTAAGTGTCTATTTACATATGAACTTTTGGGCTGCTCAACATGCTTTTAACTAAGCAAGGTATCAAGGAACAAATTATTTAAATTTAAATCTGGGGCCACCAGTTTTTGAATATTCTATCTGCCCCTTTCCTTCTTTCTTCTCTTTCTGGGATTCCCACAATACATATATTGGTTATGCTTAATGATGCCCACAGGTTCTTCAGACTCTGTTCGCTTTTCTGCATTTTTTTTTTCTCTTTCTGTTCATCAGAATGGAAAATTTCATATTCTTACTTTCAAGTTCACTGATTCTTTCTTCTTCCAGTTCTGATCCATTGTTGAACTCCTGTAGGGAATTTTTAATTTCTGTGGTCTTCAGCTCTGTTTGTTTTCTTTTCATAATATCCATCTCATTATTGATATTATTTTTGTATTCAGCTATCATTTTTCTGATTTCCTTTAATTCTTTGCACATGTTTTTCTTTAGCTCTTTGAGCATATATAGGACATTTTTTAAGTTTTTGCATGGAATGTTCCAGGTCTGATCCTCCACAATTATGGTTTTTAATGCTTAACTCCCCTTCTTTGCCCATGCCCTCACTTCCTGTTTATTGATATGTTTTGTAACCTTTTATTGAAAAGGATATTTCTTGCAGTATTGCTGGAATTTAAACTCTGAGACATCTGTTCCATAAGCTTGTATTCAACAAGTTTTATGATAATAGCTTTCTTGAATGCCAGGAAAACACCTCTCCTAGACTTTGTAGGTTGGCCTGTGCCAATGCTCTCCTTCAGGTCTTATCGATACAATGGGTTGAAGAACAGCTCCAGAAAAGCACAGGGGTCTTCCTGGTCCTTTCGGCACTTGCCTCTTGTTTTGTGCATATACATTTAGCCTGAGATATTCCCCTGGGTATAGAGTTTGGAATGTCCCCTCTTCACTAGGAAGCAGTTTTCTTACAGTTCCAAGACCTGCACTATATATTGTGCAGCCAACAATCCCTTGCTCCATGTAGCATGACAGCTGCTCTCCCACAGCATTCTGCAGAAGTCAATGAGCCACCTTCAACATGCAGAGCAAGTTTTGGGATTGTGAGTCCCTCAAACCACCAGACAGACAGCCAAACACATGTGGTCCCTGTATGTGTTCAAGTGTTACTCTGCTCCTTCTGAAAACAGGACCAGATATCCACACTGGGGGTATGGCCAGTTCCACACTGAGATGGTGTCGGGGTAGAGGAGGGGCCCACCAGGGCATTAAGAGAGCTTAACACTTTAATTTTTTTTTTATTTTTAAAGAAGCTTTAGAGTACATAAATGTTACATAAAAAAATATAAGGGATTCCCATATGCCTCACCCTCTTTCCCTCCTACACTTTTCCACATTAACAACATCCCTCATTAGTGTGGTACATTTGTTACAATTGATGAACACATATTGAAGCATTGCTACTAACCATGGACTACAGTTTACATTATAGTTTACACTCTGTCCTGCACATTTTGTACGTTATGACAAAATATGCAATGACCTGTATCCATCACTGCAATGTCATGCAGGAGAAATCCAGCGTCTGAAAATGCCCCCATATTACACTTATTCTTCCCTTTCCCATCCCTCAAAACCTCTGGTGGCTATTGCCTTTATATCAATAATGAGTTCTTCCATTGCTAGAATAATAATAATTATATAGTAAAATAATAATAAGTCTGCTTTAGTCCATTGTTCATTCCCCAGTCATGAGGATTTTGGGGTGGTGAGGTCCATTCTGATTCTAATTGAGAGGGGGCTTAGATCCCATGGGGCAGATGGAGGGAAGCTTAACACTTTTAAATGGACTTCTTTTTTGATTTAAGGCTTACCCTGTTACTACAATCCTTTAACTGTTTCCTGGAGCTTATAGAAAGCTGTTTCTGCTAGTTCTTGCTGGTTGTTCAAAGCCTCAATTGGGGGACAGAGCCCTAAACCAACTCACTATACCATCTCTATTTGGGGCAGGGGATTCATTTGTAATTTTAGAGCAAATGTGGTTGGGAGTATTTATCAACAGGGGCACTTTTTAAAAAAATACAATTGTGATAAGAAAGGAAAAAAAATTAAATGATTTTCACATTTGTTTTAGTTTGCTAAAGGCTGTCAAGTCAATATATCAGAAATAGTTTAACTTTTACAATAGTAATTTATTAGTTTAATAACTTTAAGTTTCAATGCTGAAAAAAAATGTCTAAGTCCAATCTTCATCAGGTGACACTTTTTATTCTAAAATATTGGCTGTTGGCAACCCCAGAAACCTCTCTCACATGTCAAGGCACATGGAAACATCTGCTGGGGCTTCATTGCCACAGCTTCCTGCTTCATGGCTTTCTCTCTGCTTCTGTGTTCTGTTGATTTCAGCTTCTGGCTTCTGGGGCATTCTCTCTCAGCTTCTGGAGTTTTCTCTCTGTCTCTGCAGTCCCCTCTCTTTATAGTCATTTGTTTATAAAGGCTTCCAGAAAGAGGATTAAAGGCCCACCATTGTCCATGCCTTACTGAAATAATCTAATCAAATGGTCCCACCTATCACAGTTTCACACCCACAGGAATGGACCAGGTCCAGAAACATGATTTTCTAGAGTACATACAGTCTCAAACTACCACAAGTAAAACTAATAAGATAAACTCAAATTTTACAAAATATTTTTAACTTTCAGAATTATTTTTCTGCTTAATGGTGCTTTCACATCATGTGTAATGAATATAAGTAAAGTTCATAAAGTTAAGTCTAAAGATTTTGTCCCCTCATTTGCCTTAATTATTAGAGTTGAAATCTGTTAGAAGAGAAGGGAAAGATAATCATACATCCTAATAATCATTAAGTTCTAATTTTCTATATTTCTTACAAATGAACTCTAGTTGGGTTTCTTAAGCATATGTTATTACTAATGATAAGAATCAAGGTTAAATGGTGAGACACTGAAAAACAAAGACAAGCGAATTTCATTTGGTTGAGCAGCATTATAATTCTAATATTTGAGTGCAAATTCACTGGATTTGAAAGTATGGATATTTATCTCTTCAGTAACTTTCAGCCACAGTTGAGAAAAGGAAAAAACAGCTCAGTAACCTTGACTCCTTTACTTTGAAATTTATTCATTTCATTGTCTCAGATATAAGTCAGCATCACTGGGAATTTCTTGAAAATATATTACTGTGTATGAGAAATGTATGTTGACATGGAAATTAATGTACAAAATTGTAATGATAGTAAAAAAAAAGTATCTTTTTCAGAGAAGCAAGATGAAACATAAGAATGAAAAAAAAACACAGAGAAAAATAATCAAAATAAGGTAAAACTGGATGTTATTATTACTTTCTGGCCCAAAGACAGTATTCTTATATAACAAAATGTATCTGAGAGTTTGGATAGAAATAAGGGAGGCAAAAACTTCACCAACCAGGGTTTAGAGTAGTTAACTGGCATTATTAGCAATGATAACTTATTGCAAATAAGGGAGATAAAAAAATTACCTCATTTGTTCTGAGGTAATTCTGACCAGTGACCCAATACTCATCAATCAGTATAGAAAACAGTGATGCAAAAATGGTTTGCCTGAGAGAAAAATAATGGGATGAATATTGACTGCTTCCAATCATGTACAAATCTCATTTACTTCAACTCTGGCATTCTCTTTTTGATCATTGTGTTTAACTTGGGTTGATCAACATGTCAGTAGATGTAACAGGAACAGTTTGAAAGTCTATGTCACATACTCTTAAATATATAAGATTCATTTGGGCAAACCAATGAGGATCAAGATGAGAAGCTTTGCATTGTGCATAATTAAGTGCCTGAAGATACTCTAGGAACTTTGGTCAAGAGTCTTTATGTCCTCATGGATCACAATTGGAATGGCTAACCTAAAACATTTGTGCAGGTAGAGAATGTAATCCATCACAATTCAGGCAAGAAAATACACCTGGAGTAGACATTTGAGAAGACACAATTTAGAAAATATATTTCTTAATCAAATTCCCTTACAAGAAGTGAAATTTCGGGGGTCAAGTATTCATACATCAATGCAGTCTTTGATTAATTCATTCATTTATATTTGTTTCATTGAAAACATATTTTTAAAAATTTTCATCTAGTAACATATGGCTGCTTACTTTTACTTCTTTGGTGCAAAGATTTGGGAGTCAAACCGATTTGATTTCTGCCTCTTGCCATTTTTACTAATTTTGTGACTTTGGTCAAGTTATTCAAGCTATTTCATGCTCAGATTTTCATCCATAAGATGGTATTAAAAAGATCTGCTTCTCAGGCCTGTTTAAGTATAGAAGGTAAATATTATTGCTATTCCTGACCATAAGTCCTTGATACTATATTTTTCCTTATTATAACAAGTTTATGTTTTTATTTTTCTGTTATTATTATGATTATTAAGTTCTAATTTAATTACACTGGACTCCAAGAAGATTGATTGTGTGGGTTGTCGTTTTTCCTTAATTTTAATACTTCTGTTGTGATGTATTCTGATGATATATGTTAATGTTGCTATTTTTTTGTTATTTTAATTGTTAGTATTGTTTGATAAAGAGTTGATCCAAGTTGTTAGCACATAAAAATTCTTCTTAATATTTCTGAATCTTTAAACCTTAAAGTATGTTTTTTCTGATATTGACTTTGCTATTTCACGTTTTTGTATTTAATATTTGCCTTTTCCAATGATGTATTTTTAACCTTTCTGAGTCATTTTGCTTTTGGCATCTATAATTTTGGATTTAATATATATAATTTAATAACTTATATTTTATTATATTAATTTGATATGCTTACTTTTGTTGAGATTACTGCTATCTCTGAACTTATTTATATTATCTTATTTTATGTTTTTATTTCAATAATTTTTAATCGTTTTTTTCCTGCCAGGCATTTTGCTTGATTGATACTATTTTCCAAATTTCTAAATGTTTTCCATTACAGTTTAGAAGTCATAAATCATATGAAGTACACCTTCTTTACTTTTTTCTATTAATTCTAAATTTGTTTCATATTTCTGACCTTCCAAATAAGACACAGCCTGCAATGTGCTTCTTCGAATATTTTTTACTAGAACAATAATCTGCAAACATTTTTAATCACATGTTCCTCTAAGTAAAATGTTAGAGCACAGACTCATTCCATATGTATTTTTAATTAATATATAAATACATATGATAAATATGATTTGAGTTATACTTTCTGAAAGCAATGAGAGGTGGTCAGCTGGGGTGTGAGGAAATTTGGACTGCTTTTGAAAGATAATTATCTTGGGTAAGGTTATATAAATGGGTTCTCATGCAAGGCAGGATAACCCTTCTCAGTCTGGGAAGAAGGGGTTTCTTCTCCTGTCCAGGAAAGTTTACTATGGTTTTGGTGTTTGCGTTTAGATTTTTTTGAATATTTTTAAAGGACTCTTCCAATTTATAGGGGATAGCTCTCTCTCAATAAATATTCTGACTTTTATATAAGAGACCTGGGGAGACTTTGTTTTGAACTTATACTGAAACTGAAAAATCAGCCGAGTCCAACTATGTATATAATTTTCAACTGAGTAACCCCTGAAGTTACAAGGAATACGCACTTTCTTTAGGGCAGTCATAGAAACTCCTTTTCTTTTGAGCATGCAACTTCTGAACTTGTCATGGTCTTTCCTTACTCTATTGTACTCAGAAAGTGCCAGCAACTCTATGCTTCCTTCTCCCCTCAGGCGTCTGTAGCACAAACTCAGCTGAAGACTAACTTTAAATAGACCCTACATTCCAGATCATCTCAGGTGATGATGTAATCACCCATTTTGTGCCAGTGTACATGGACCTCCCTGTTTCTAACAGTGATAGGATAGGAAAGGAATTAGAAAGGACATAGCATTTTATGTTCAAAGAATAGTTCTAGCAGTAGGTGAATATCAGAACTTGAGAACTTGAGAAGTTTAATATTCTACTCTAAGAATTGCAAATCAAGTTTAGGGATGGTGCTTGTCCTGTTGGTATAGGAGGACATATTACCAACCCTAACAACCATGCAAGTAAATAGTGACAAGAACTGTGAGATATGGCATCCACCCTGAAGGCCTTTGCCCACTCAAGACAAATAAAAATACATGTATAAATTACTATTGTGGTATAAAGAAGAGGGAAATTATGACTAATATTCCAAGGAAATGTTTTTAAATAGCTTTCACAAAAAAATGTACTTAAAAAAAAAAAAAAAAAAAAAAAAACTAGCTGCTAAGTAATACAAGAAGAAATGAGTTTTTTAAAACAGAAGGAGACCTAAGGAGAAAACTGACAGAGTTAAAATGGAAAGGGGCTGGCAGGAAAAGGGTGTCATAATAAAAACCCACATTGGAGTAAATACCAATCAGAATAGAGTAAGGAAAACCAAGTCAGAGGTATGGAGAATAAACTTGATAAAATTACCCAGCATGCAAAGAAAACAATATTAAAAACTAAGTAACATAGCATTTAAAAGACAGAGAATAGCAATTCAAGCTAAGAATTAAGAATTTTCAGTTTTCCGGAGGAGTAAACAAAATTTCAGAGAGACACAGAATTATTTCTTGATTTAAAAAACCTGTATCTACATAAAAGTTGACTCATAAAGTTGGAGACATTGGTAGTCTAAATAATAGCCCCTTGTTGATGGACATTTAGTTGGTTTTCAACCTTTTGTTCTTGTAATTAAAATACAATGTAAAGCCCTGTGCATATGTGGCTTCATATTTGTGGAGGTTTATCATAAAGGTGGGACTGATATCTTTATGATATTGACTTATCATATCCAACAATATGGGTGTCTTTCTATTCAAATCTAATATTGTGATATTCAGATATATCTACTTTTTTCCCTAGAATTGGACTTCCTAGTAGTAGAATTCCTATAAGAGGAATTGCTGGGTCAATTTGTTTTCCGGAAACAAATTGAAAGAAAGGAAAAAATAGGCAATTTTTCTTGATAATGTCCACTAACCCCCCGATAGATTTGTGCAGTTTTTCATTCTTATCAGTAATACATGAGAATGTCTGTTCTCCATATTTTTTCCAAGTTGATGTTCAAAGTTTTGGATTTTTGTCAATCTGCTAGCAAGAAGTGATATTTCAAAGTAATATTGATTTGCAATATTCTTATTGTAAATGAGGTTGAACATGTGTTCATATTTTGGAAAACATTTGTCTTTCTTTTTCTCAAATTGGCTCTCATATTTATTGCCCTTTTATCTCTTAATTTTTAGTCCTCTTCTTAATTTTTAAGAGCTCTTTATTTATGAGGAGATTAGTCTGTTATTTATGAAAATATGTTGCAAATATTTTCTCCTAATTCATCATTTTGATTTTGTTCATGAAGTTCCCCCACCTCCACAGGCTTTTTTTAAAAAAATGTATTCAACATTTTCTGTTACTGCTTCTGGATTTTGACTCATGTTACAGAGGCTCTTCATGTTCCAAGATTATGAAAGGCTCCATCCATGATTTTTCCTAATAAACTATGGTTTCATTTCTTTTACATATGGACTTATGACCTATTTATATGTTCCCAAATGACTATCCTGTTATCTCAAGATTTTTTTTAAGTTCCTCTTTTCTCCGATTTTGGAAGCCTGTTTTATCATATGCCACATTTATTTTATATATTTGGGTCTATTTCTGGACTTCCCATCCTATTCCGTGCTCACTTACATAGTAAATACAACTATTTTAAATAACACTGTTTTAATAGAGACTTATATTATGTTGTAATTTCTGGCAGAGCTATCCCTTAACTATTTTCCCACTTTTTCAGAGTTTTCCTTTCTATTCTTGATTGCTTATTTTTCCATGGGAATTCTTACAGGAATTCTGTTTAATTTATTTTTTAACTCAGGCAGAATTGAAATCTCTGTGATGATGAGTTTTCATATCTAAGAATATGAATGGTGTCCCCCTCAATTCTAATACTGTGCCATTCAGAGGTATTTACCTTTTTTCAAAATTTTGCACTTCTGTTATTTGTATGCCAGATAATTTTATCTCCCACTCCACCCCACTTTGAGATTCTCTTTCATTATGTCTTCTAATGGACTATTGTTTGTTACAAGAAGGGTATTGATTTTTTTACATTAATTTTATCCTGTTACCTCACCAAGTACTTTTATTGTCATTGATTCTCTTGGTTTTCCCAAGTAACTTATCAAATATCATATCATATGCTGCCCATAAAGATAGTTTTAAATCTCCTTTTCCATTGCTTATGCCTCTCTTACATCTCTTACCTAACTGCACTTACTAACACCTACAAACCTCCAATAAAATTATTGTTCCTTCTTCCTGCCTCTAAAGGGAAAATGCCTAATGTTTCCTCATTAAGAAAAACAAAAAAGATCCTAACTTTCAGAATGAGGTACATACATTTAACCATGTTAAGGACATATCCATTTGATTTCTCTTCCATTAACTAATTTTTTCAGGAATAAGTATTGAATTTTGTTGGATGCCTTTTAAGCATTGATGGAGTTGATATGAGATCTCTTTCTTCTCTGAATAAATCTGTTAGTCATATTAATTGCTTTCCTAATATTCATCTTTCCTCACATTTCCACAATAAACTTGATCATGATTTACTATTTAATAATGTGCTAGAATACTGTTTGCTCATATTTTATTTATGATGTTGCCATCATTCTGTTGTTTGCTTTTTTTGTACAAGTGGCACCAATGTTTCTTACCTTCAAAATATTTTATAAATTTCCTCTTGTCGTCAACTCTGAAACGGTTTAATAGTATTGGATTATCTGATTTTTGCTAATTTTATATAATTTTATATCATTTTGTCCTGCTGCTCTTTGAGAATGTGGGATGGGATGGGATGTGGTCACAGCTCTTTGATCATTCTCTATTTTTCTATTTAAATCAGGCTAGTTTAATTTTCTATCTCTACTTGGGTCAATTTTGGTATATTATATTTTCCTAGAAAGTTTTATAATTCATCTAAATTTTAAAATGTTTTTCATCATTTCTGATTTATGTATTTGTAATTTTTCCCTTTTAGCTTCCTTGGCTAAATTTGCTAGTCATAGGTCTATTCTGTTCATTCTTTCAATGAACCAGCATTTGATTCATTTATTATTTCTGTTTTTTTTTTTTCTTTTCCAAATTAATTATTTTCTGCCTGGATCTTTATTATTTCATTCCTTCTTTGCTCAGAGTACTTACTATTCATTATTTAATGAACTTATTAATTCTTTTTAAAATTCATTTAAACATTTAGTTATGGATAATGCTCTGGGTTACCATTTTAATTGTATTTCATAGATTCTGATGTAATGTATTTATTATCATTATTCTTATAAAAATATGACATTTTTGATTCAACAGTTTTTTAATGGAGTTTTTAATGTCCAGTTAGAAAAGATTGAGGGTTTTAATATTATTATCATTTGTTTGTACCTTTAGTATTTATTTATAGCAATTAGATAATATTTTTGGCATTATTTTTACCTTATTGAACTTATTGAGGTTTTCCTTTGTGAACCAATATTTGTACATTAAAATTTATTTCTGTATTTACTATCAGTGGTGCAAATTTAATGCATATTTAAAAAATCTTCCTTATTAATTATGTTGCTTAGGTTTTCTATACCCTTACTTTATTTTGACTGTTTGAACTTTCAAGAGCTGAAAATTGTATCACGGTCCAATTTTTATTGTGCTTATGTCTATTTCTTTTTGTATCTTCTGTTGTTTCTAAATTATGTAGGTTCCCATTATGATTTTTGGTGCCCAGATACCCATAATTATTTTATCTACCATTATATATCTGTTTTTGTCTTATTCAAAGCTATTTTCTTTTCGTTTGAATTCAACATTGTCAAATAGCAATATCACAAGTCCCTCTCTCCAGTTTCATTTTTGGTTTTACTTTTCTAGTATATCTTTGCTCATTCTTTCAATTTTAGCCTCTCTGAAACTTTTATTTGGCTCATCCTTGGGTTTTCTTCTATGAAATAAAGTTTGTTTCCATATCTGAATTGAACTCTACTTAATGATTTTGAATATTTGAGAAATACAGTTATAATTGTGTTTATAAAAATAAAGGTGTGACAACAAATAAAAGAACAACAACAAAAAAATAAGTTACTAGCCATTGCATAATCTTGAAGGAATCATGCCACAATCCTTATGTAGTAAAAGGTGTGTAAGAAAGGATCTAGAATCTAACGACAAGAATTCCAATTTACCTTTTGCTATCCTAGTGCCTTGGCTATTTAATTATTATCCTTTTGTCTTTATCGATATAGGTACCTATGGTTTCATTCATCCAGACACTCCCATATTTATATGTTATATATATACTATTAGGTTTTTTTTTTAAATTTAGCAGGCTTTTAAACAAGTTTGTGAAGTATGATAACCATTCTAGTGCACTAAGCTGCTAAAGCAGATACCATAAAATGGGTTGGTTTTTAAAAATGAGTTTATTAATTTACAAGTTTACAGTTTTGAGGCTGAGAAAAGTGTCCAGATCAAGACATCATCAAGGCTATGCTTTCTTCCCAAAGACTGGCTCCCAGCAATTGTGGACTGCCAGGTCATGTGGCAAGGCACATGATGGCATCTCCTGGTTTCTCCTTTCTCTTCCAGGTTTTGTCACTTATAGCTTCTTACATCCATGGCTTTCTCTCTCTTCATCTGAATTTCTTTCTCTTATAAAGAACTCCAATGAGAGGATTAAGACCCACCCTGAGGGAGGTGGAACACATCTTAAGATCACCAAAACAGCCTACTTGCAATGGGTCCATACCCACAGGAAAAGATTAACTTTAAGATATACTTTTGGAGACCCATACAGCTTCAAACCATCATAAAAACTTTCAAAGATATTTCATGAACAAGACAGGTGCTCAATGAAAGTTGGATTGAATGAATTTTAAAATATTAAGGATAAGATAATGGCAGCAAAAGAGAGTTTCAAAGTGCAGTTAAACCATTTACCAAATGTGAAAGAAAGAGAATTCTAAAATTGAATGAAAATTTAGGCTAAGTCAATTTTAATACATTAAATATAATATCAAATGTCACTGATATTTTTATCAAAATTAATGCCAATTCCTTTATGTTTGAATCCTTAAAGAATATTATTGTGACAAAATATGTATCTATTCATCAAAATGGTAGCAAAGAGTTTAGTGTGTAGTTTATTGAATAGAATTTTGGGATAAACACTAAACATGGCCCCATATGATGATCCCTATAAGTAATAGCTATAAATATGCATATAATTATAGATAGATGAAAGATAAGAGAGAGAAAGACAGACCCAAGATTTATTAAATCTTTATTATTTGTCAGGCTATATGATAGATGCAGTATGCATTATCTTATTTCACCATATTTTCAAAAAAGGATGCATATTTATAAAGTTCACTAATATTAACAAAGCTGTAAGGAAATAAACACTTAATACTACTATAATATAGTATCTTATTCTTAACCTGAATACATTCTGTAGCAATTATATCAGAGTTTCAGTTTTGTTTTTGTGTGATTATTTGATTAGCATCAATATCTTGTAGTAAATGGAAAATTCTATATGGTAGAAGCCATATCCGGTTTTGCTCAACTTTGCACCTTCAGTGACTTGCCTAGTGATTAGCAATTGATAGTCATCCAATAAATATTGATTAATAAATGAATAAATTAATCAATGAATATTATGAATATTAATAGTATGCTTTTAGAATCAAAGCCTTATCAATTCATTCATAAAAACACTAATACAACAGAAAATAAAAACTAAATTAAGAGTATGTTATTGGAAAGGAAATGTGGTTGTATTAGAATACTTAAAATTTATTGACTGCCTTCTAGGATCTAGGCATTTTCTAAGTGTTTTCTATTCATTTTTTAAATTTAATTCTCACAAACTCCTTATGAAATACGCTATTTTTTTCATTTTTAAAATTTGTACACTGAGTCTTAGAGAAGGCATTACTTTCCAAAAATCTCACAGTTACTAAGCAATGAAACCAGGAATCAAACTCATGAGGTCTAAATCAAAGCCTGGATTAACCACTATGCTATACTTTTTTTTTTTTCACTTAAACATTTTTATTGATGTATATCATTCATATATGAAAATATATAAACAATAAGTGTACAGTAGAAGTTGTGAACTTACAAAACAAACATGCATTACATCATACAGGGCTCTCATACATCATCCCACCACCCCCACTTTTCTTGTGAAATATTTGTTATAAATTATGAAAGGGCATAGCTGTATTAGTCAGGCAAAGGGGTGCTGATGCAAAATACCAGAAATCTGTTGGCTTCTATAAAGGGTATTTATCTGGGGTAGAAGCTTACAGTTACCAGGCCATAAAGCATAAGTTACTTCCCTCACCAAAGTCTATTGCCATGTGTTGGGGCAAGATGGCTGCCAATGTCTGCCAAGAGTTCAGGCTTCTTGGGTTCCTCTCTTCCCAGGGCTCTGTTTCTCTCTGGTCTCAGGTGCTGTGCTCTCTCCACAAGGCCAGCTGTAGACTATCAGGCAAACAGCTCTGTCTCTCTCCCCAGGGCTTTTGCCATGTCTAAGGAGCCATCTCTAGTCCTCTGTGTTCTCCTGTATGTTCATGTCCCAGGCTCTGGCTCAAAACTCAACATCAAAACTCAAACTCTCTTCTCTGCCATGTAGTTTTCTCTGTGATTCCCCACCCACCAAGGAGCGAGGACTCAACGTCCTAGTGATATAGCTCAATCAAAGCCTTAATCATAATGTAATCAAGTAAACCTCTGAGTCCAATATAATCAAATACACCCAGAGGAAAAGACCAGTTCACAAACATAATCCAATATTTATTTTGGGGATTCATAAATAATGCTAAATTGCTAAAATTGTCAAAAAATTACTACAAACTATAGTCCATACCTTACATTCAGTGTATTTTTCCCCCAAATCACCTTATTATTAACACCATTTATTAGCATTTTATGCTTGTTATAGTTCATGTGAGAATGTTCTCATATGTGTCCTGTTAACCACAGTCCATCTTCCACCACAGGCTTCACTGTGTTATACAGCTCCATGCCTTGTACAATCCATTCAAAGTGTATACTCAATGACTCTCATTTTCATGACAGTTGTGCCATCATCACCTCAGTCAATTTTAGAACAATTTCATTAATTCAAAAGGAAAAATTCCATATTCCCTATTGTTTGACCCTTAGAATTGATGTAATATCATCTTTGCCATTGCTGCAAAAATATTATATTACTGTTAACTATTGTCCATAAATTACATTAGTTGTAATTTTCTTATGTATCACCATATTCTTAACACTTTATAAAAGAACATTCTTTTATTTATTTATAATATACTTTTTGTTTGTTTCATTTTCTTAGGCAGGATTGAAAAACATCTATACACATGTGCCTCTCATTTGATTATATTTTTTAAAAGTTTCATAGTTTTTCCTTAAGAAGATAAATAAAAATTTCAATGTTTGACTACTGATATATTTATGACTTTTTAAAAACTTTCTTAATCTATGCTATGATTAAGGACTTTTTGTGAATTCAATGGAAAATTCCCAGACAAGTTTATTGTTAAGTTGAGCCTATTAGTATATCTTTTATGTGCATGTTAAAGAGATGATTCAATGATATAAGAACTTTAAAACCTTAAAACCAAAGAATTAAAAGTTCTGGGTAGATTTTGGTTCATAATTTAAAAGATTTTTCTGTAGGAAAATAGTACATCCTTCTATGAAGTTTACATATTACAATTTTGATGACAGAACATATTAGTAAAGTGCTAAGATATTCTGCAATACATTGAAAGCAATGTATGCAATCTTTAGGAAACTAAAAATTGGAATCGATGTTGTTATTTTTAGCTTTACTTGACAATGTAGCAACATTGTGCTTTGATGATCACAGGCACCAATTGATGTCAAGACATACTGAATAACAGCTTAACAATGAAGCTAATAATTGTATGAGAATGTATATTAGAGTTCATATTTCTGGATTTGGAGAACCTAGGTTAAGATCTGGGTAAGTTTTACTTCTCTGACTCTAAGGATTCTTCATGTATGCTTGAATATTCTACTCAGAATTGTCACCATTGGGCACCTGGAAGTTCATCTAAGGTTAAGGTCTCTAGAATCCTGCCTGGTTCTTTTATATTTAAATTTCCACTTCATGAGGGAGGTTAAAATTTACTATATTTCCTGTAAGAACAAAAGGATGAAAATGAAAATGTGTAAAGAACATAAAATGCATCTGCTGCTTAATAATTCTTTGGAATATGAGAGTACATCATACCAAGTGCCCAACATCTGATACTTTGTTGTTAAATAGAGGCTTGTATACTAGAAACTGCTGTATTATACCAGTGTCCTATGAACACGTTTTGTAACATTCAGCCTCCTCTTCATGGATTTCCAAGCCTTCAGTCATGATAACAACACTAACTAACCACCATATCAAGATCGATTTGCTCCCTTGTTCCAAAACTCAAATTTTTTATCCAAACACATTGTTTTACTTATTATGGCTCATTACAGGTATGTTTCATTGGTCTTCTTTTACTGCTTCATATCCAATTGGTACTGTAGTTTTTATCTTCCTTCTTCCTTTGTTTCACATCATTCTTTCTGTTCCCACTACTACTGCTTTAGTTCAAGTATTCATCACTTCTCTCTGTAACTGCAATTGCTTCCAAACCATTCTCTATATCTCAAATCTAGTCCCCACACTGTTGCCAGAATGGTCTTTCTAAATATAAAGTTGTTCAGGTTGTTAGACTGCTATAATTCTCAGTGATTTCCCAAAATTTAAGGATAAAGTTCAAATCCCAAAGTTTAATGCTTAACATTCTTGGTTGCTACTTTCTATATAAGTCTCAGTCCCTGCCCTTCCTCATATTATATACTTTATTTTAGTTATAGCAGTCAACCTGAGGTTTACTTCAAAGCTTTCTTATACACCTTCTCTACCAGAAATGCTCTTTTCTGCCACCCCCATATCCACCACAGGCTACAAGTCCTTCTAAACTTCCTTTGATCATGCCTACCACTCTTGAGATATCCTTCCTTTGAGCACAACGTATGCACACCATTCTTATGATATCACATATTCTACCAAAATAGTTGGCTCTCTCCCTCTTTGTTCAGGCCATAAAGTTTGTGGTAATGAAGCCACTAAAATAACCCACAATGATTCCTACCTCCTGGACTTTGTGCGTTCCCTTTACTGATTGTGAGCTGAACTTATTGACATGCTTCTAACAAATGAATGCAGCCGAAGTAATGAGATGTCACTTATGATATTAGGTAATAAAAGGACTGCAGCTTCCATTTTGAGTGATTGCTCTCTCTTGCTCTGAAGGAATCCAGCTGCCATGTAATGAACTACCTTATAGAGAGGTCTGCATGGCAAGGACCTGAGAGAGTTTTTGATGAACAACAATCAGGGAACTGAACCCTTGCAACAACCTTATGAGTGAACTTGGAAACAGATCCTTTCCTAGTCACGATGAATCCACAGATGTGGCTGACAGCTGGACTGCAACCTCATGAGATTTCTTGAGCTAGAGATATATGGCTTAGCTGTGGTCAGACTCCTGACTTACAGAAATGTGAAATAAATGTTTGTTATTTTAGAATGCTAAAGTCTGGGATAATTTGTTTTGAAGAAATTGATAACTAATGTAAATTTCTGGAGTCTAGAGAACATGACTTATTTGCCTTTGAATCACATATACCTACTATCAATAAGGCTCTCTAAAATTATGTGTTAAAAGAATGAATACTATGCTCTTAAACTATTACTTCTAACCATTATCAAAATATTTGAGGCATTCACTAACTTCAGGTATTCTAAAAAGTAGTTTACAACTTTGTTCATTAGTGGAAATATTCCCTTCAAAACAAAATACAAACTTTTCCAATCATGCAAATTTATTATAAATCAATATTTGAGTAAGCATAGGCAGAGGCATATATGCAGCTTTTAAAATATAAAATTAGGAGAAATGCTCAAAATGCTTTTCTCTAGGATCATACTTTGATTTGAGACATATAATGGCATAATGTAAGACACAAGCTTTATTTTAGATTTTAAAACTGTAGCAACTATCACGTATTTGGTACTATGTCTACATATAATAAGGGTGCCCTATTTCCCTAGGCATTAATTTGACTTCTTAAGCTGAGTGAACCTGTCTTTTTCCTAGAAGGAGGACCCCACCAATTATCCTTTTATTATATTTGCATAATAACAAATATTGCCTCGTGCAAGATTTCCCTATTAGTATTTTATATTTAAATATAAATATATATTAAATTTTTATATTTAAGTGCACACAGTCTGTTTAATCCATCAACTTTATCATGCTTCACTGATTAATCTAGTTTAAATACCAAAAGTCCATAACCATTGCTATAAAAACTTACGCTTCCTTATTAAACTAGCTACTTTGCCACTGTCAAATGCAAGCGATATAATTGTGCATAAATATAATGGAAGCAAACATTTTTGCAATTTGCTAAATAGATTATATCCTGTGCATAAAAATACCTTCAATTTAATTCAAACTTATGCAATGAGCACTTAAATATATTTTGTATAAATATACTTTAATATTTAAAGTATGTCTCTGGCAGTCTGGTACTATACATTGAATAGTACTTGACACAATATATATTTTAAGAAGCATAGAAGGCTGTTTCCAAAATGTTCTCTAAGATTTTCATAGTGAAAATCAGAAATCTAGACAGGTAAAATGTACTTTGATTTTTATTGCATATAATTTAAATATCTTCATCTTATTTGATCTTTAAATAATCATGGTTGGGCCACTAAAAAATAATTTTGAGAGGAAACCTAAAAATAAAGGTGGGAAGGAAAAATATGTGTAATTTTATCCTAACACCACCTTGGTCTTAATTGATTTGTGGTTGTTTTCTAGAGTTATTGCCAAATTTTTATTAATACCAAAAAGAGCTTCTGCAACTTTCTCCAAAACCCTTGTTTTGCTATGTTGTTAATAAAGCTTTGAAAACAGAGCAAGTTAGGTAAAAAGTCACATAACTAGAAGATCGAGTTAGATCTTTTAGAAGTCCACTCAAAGCCATGCTCTTATAAATAACAGCAGTCGGTTACAGCCCAAGCTCAGATTTGGCTTGCTCATCACAGTAATGATAGATTGCTTTTAAATGTGCACAGCACTGGATTGAGATGGATGATAGTCTGTTTGGCTTCTTACTAATCAGTACTCTATATTTTTCCTTTCTTGGTTTATCGCTGCATACTTTTCACATCCATAAGGGAGACTAGTGTTCTTTGGTAAATGGAAATTGTTAATACACATCCATCAAAAGAGAGCAGTATGAACAA
The DNA here is from genome assembly GCA_026826555.1 of Tolypeutes matacus. Lineage (NCBI taxonomy): Eukaryota > Metazoa > Chordata > Mammalia > Cingulata > Chlamyphoridae > Tolypeutes > Tolypeutes matacus. The sequence goes on from JAKSZT010054416.1 coordinate 20,395,589, forward strand.
AGATAAACATGAAGAAGAACATGTTTCATTTTTCATCAGTTTCAGAGAGAAAATTATCTGTTTTTCATTCAATCAATGAATGTCTAAAAATATCCAGGACTTACTGCTCTTTCTACTTGTGTCTAAACACAATTCATAAGTCTTAATTCATTAGACTAATGTGTTTATAAGGCAGTTGAAATGTCAAAGCTCTGCTGGATTTAGTATAAACTTAAATTCCATTACCTGGCAGGCATTAATTGCTTATGGAGCGTAGGGATTCTTCCCAAGGGCCTTATATGTTTCCTTTTGTCATTTTGCTAACTATTCTGTCTAGACGAACTTAAAGCCCTTAATCCACCATAGGGATCAATAAACTGCACAATAATTCAGTCCTAATAATTAGCTTTCACTTAAACACAAATGGTCATTTCATTGTGAACTGCAGTACAAAATGATAATGAAATAATTAAAAAGACAGATGAAAGAGTGACTTAATAGGAAAAAGGCCTTACTGTTCAATTAGAGGCATTACCATCCAACCTTTTTATTACTGCCACAACCTTTCAATTTAAAAAAAATACTTCAAGCTATGCTCATTTAACCCATGGCAGTATCACTATTATACGCACGGTCTTACGATGTGAGCCGTATGCTACAGATTGATGTGAAGCAGTTGTCTTCCTAAAATTATTAACATGGTGAGTATTTGATTCAAAGGTCTATAAATTATATATAAATCATAGTACATTATTGTCCTGATTTCTTACAGAAAGGATTTTCTTGAGCCTTCCCAATTTCCTTTTAAACAGGATTAGCTCTACATAGTTCTTTGAAGCAACCTCAATATTGTGTAAAACAGTTTTTAAGATATTGGATGTTCTGAAATGAATTGTAAAAGCATCTCATTTTTCCCCCAGAAAATTTACTAGGATATTCTGCAGTACAGAAATTGTTCATATTGCTGACTTGATAACTTAGTTATAAGTCCAAAAAGGTACAAAACTTCATTAACCTTTTAATACGCTCTCACAGATGTAGGGTGATAGATATGTTTGAATCTTTATGATCAAGCACTAGCCGAATAGCAAAATCTTTCACTTTACCTTTGCCATTTCCTGTTTTCATTTTAATTCCTACTCTACTCTCACATGGATATGGTCAGGCTTCAGCTTTGCCAGTAGCTGGAAACATTCATAATCTATTTCAGCAAAACCTGCTGCTGATCTTGCTATTGGTGCAGGAGATAGGGCCCTTGGGTTTCCCAATCACTTCAACACAAAAGTAAAAGTCCCCATGGAAAGTCTCAGCTCATAAATCCTAAGCAAACTTTGAAAAACATACTATAAAGACAAACATCCCCGGTAAGCATAGCTGTATTATTCCAAATACTAAAAGAATCTTTCTTTAAAAAAAAAAAGTAATTCAGATTATATCTGATCATATGGAATCATAGTACCTGCCTTCAAAGTGAATGAATGAAAGAAGCTTTTAAAACGTAAAGACCCACATTTACTTCTCTTGTCTATCTCATTGCTAACACATAAATTTAGAATCCCTCAGCTGTCATCGCAAAATAAAAATTAAAAAATGAACACTAGATTTTTCTCCCTCCACCCCAAGTTTGACAGACTTCTTTGGGTGAAAGCCTGACCTGAACCAACAACAATCTTGGCCTGAAGCAACAATACACATACACATCCACACACACACATTCATATATATACAGACATACATATGATTTTCTCCATTTATTATTTAGCACAGTTGTAATGACATTGGGAGTATTGTGCCATATATAGTACATGTTCCATATCTCTTTAAAAATCTGAATGATTCTGAATTTTCATATACATCCAGTGTCAAGGGTTTTGGATAAGGAATTGTACATGTGCAGTTGACTACTTTTAAATAATACTGAAATTTAGCCTGTTCTTAAGCACATGTCAGACAAAATTTACCTTTGAAATAAAAGTAGTTAGTATCCACCCAAAATAAATGAGGCCAATTGTCTGCAAAATAATCACCCTCAGTTGAAGGTGTGTATATGGTACTACAGACAGCACAGTGCTTCCTGATTTTCTGTACATGAAGAGTTAATTTATTTCTCAGATTAATCATGGGAGCTAAAGAGTGTTCTAATGATTGAAATATAAATAAAGTAAATTTTAACCTAAGCAATGTGATTCCAGAAACAGGAATCTGTATGGACCATATTTGAAATGGAGAATTAAGGAGCAAGTACTAATTCAGCATGTAAATGTTTTCAAACCTTGCCTCATGTTAAGAATCATGTATGATTTTTAGTACCATTCCTGGAAATTCTGGTTCAGTATATCTGGAATGGGTCCCAAGAATTTGATCCGTATTGGGTGTATATGTATATGTGTGTGTGTGTGTGTGTGTGTATATATATATATGTAATTATCTTTAGACTAGAGAAGGGTAACTTGTCCAGTTTACCTAGTTTCATGTCAATTTTAAGAGTTACATTTAAAAATCTCATTATACTTATTTTAATTTCATATTTAACAACCAGTATTCCCCCATGAAAATTTTCTCCAGTGCATTGTTGAACACAAAGAAGGAACATCCTATACAAATGACCAATATTTTGTGAATGAATAAATGAACTCCATGGTTTAAAAGTTAATGTTTTCTGAATTTAGTTGCTCGCAACTAAACTCAAGTCAGCTCTCAAGAAACGATAACTTTTCAAATTGAATTTCCGGAAATGTTAATCAGAGGATCTGACTCCAGATTATGGTAAATCCATTAGGACCTTGCTAACCTGTTCATTTCAGTCCAAACAAGCCAGCTGGCCTTTCTCTTAAAATCTATTATAACAATATTTTCCTTTATGAAATTTTATTCTGTTCCTTATGTTATCATGAGATGAGAATACCATGTGATATTTACAGTATTAATATTGACTCTGATTATATCAACCAAAGCAAGCATGCAATGATCCACGAAATCTTTGAGGCTAGCTTTATTCAGAAATCCAGCACTAATTATTGATTCTAATTTCTTTGTTAACTATTTCTACATTCTTGAAATAAATACAATGGGCATTTTTAACGAAAGCAAAAGTAATGTCAATATCCAATGATTTGTATTCAAAAATTAGAAATAGAAGCTTTAAACTTATATAATTACTATTCTTTTTTGCTCATTTTGTCATTTTTAGAACTCATTTTATTAATATAACTTGATTTCTAGTTGGCCTTTAACCATATAGAGTTTAACCAATTGGTAAAGACTTACTATATACATTGTTGTTCTTTTTATTGCATTTATGTCATTCTCATTCTGCACATAATCTTATACTTTGAAGTGGAAAACTGAGAAAGACAATGGGCATTTACTAGAACCCCAAAGTTCAAACTTCTTTGATTATTTCATTATTTTCTTGTTTGATTCTAAGTACAATATTTTGGCAGTAACTACCTGAAAATTTCTGACCATGGCATGCTTTTCCATGCCGTTAAACATGACAATACATAGTCCCTTTGCCAAAAACGCCTTTCACTCTTGTCACTTATAAAATTTGTGAAATTGGCTCAGAGTTCCCCTGATCTTCAAAACATGCCAACCTTGATGGAATTATTCCACTCCCCATATGCACTGAAAATGGTTGGTTTTCCCATATTTTCTGGCTTAGTCAATTCATTAACTTAGCCATCCCAACTAGAACCATCATCATTTTACTTCTTTCTTTCCTAATACTTACTCTTCACCTTTCACAGCTGATATCATTCTGTCAAATCTATCATATTTTCAAGGCATCTTAAACATGTATTTTTAAGCCCCTTCCCACAATCGTTGTCTCTCAGCCCTTTATTAACCTCTATGCCTCTGTTCTCTCATCTACCAGGCCTTTCTCCACTCTTCAGCCAGACTTCTATTTCTACAAGTGCACTTCTGATCATGGGTAAAGTCAAAAGATTTTAGCAAAATACACGAGGCATTTCACAATCTAGCAGCATTTACCGAAATAGTTTTATCTCTTTCTGTTCACTGCAGTCTACAATCTGTACTCCAACCATACTAAACTCCCCACAACTACCTAAAGGCTTGTAATAGTATATATTAGTGTCCAGTTATTCACTCCCTTCCTTCACCATGAAAGGATTATAATATGTACCTATTGACATATGAGTTCTAGTGATTCTTGAGAGAGGAATATATAGTACACAGATCCCTTCCTCATTTGAATTTGGGCTGGTCACCTGGTTCCCTTGACCAATAGAATGTGGGCGATGTGACACATGCACGTCTGATGAGAAGCTATAAATCTGATTGTGTGGTTTGGCTCAGTCTCTTGCTTTTTCCTTTTGACATGAGCACAGGAATGTCCTTCATCAGGGCTAGTCCACCAACAGTGGCCAGTGAATAAAAGAACATGAGAAGCAGAGTTGAGGAATCATCAGTTCCTTCTATGTTTTTAATATGCTGTTTGCAATAATGAAGATATATTTCCTTCTTTCTTCACAAGAAATAATTCTATTAATTCTTTAATTTTTACTGAAACCTCCTTTGTGAGACTTCCTTCAAGTCAAAATTTGCAGCTTCTCCACCATTATTTCATAGCACTATCTCATAGTATTTTAATTATTTATTTACATGCCATTCTCTACATCTTCAACTAGAATGTGGTTCTTTGAAAGCCAATAGACTGTATTTTTTTTTTCAGTCTCTTGTGCCTAACACTAATCCTGGCAAAGGGGCAAAGGCTAAAGACTGTGCAATTTGTTGAATTAATAATGCAATATTTAATACCAAATGAATGAGTAGATGCTTCTCTCTAGCAGCTCCACCAATTGGCAGTCTTTCAAAGGGAAGGCTCATATGTTGTGTGTGCATTAACTTGATTAAACAATTTATTTTGGAAACATTTTTATAACACACAATATATGCTAGACACTTTAAAAAGTGTTTTAAAACATTAACGTGTCTTAATCATCAACAACTCTTTGAGGTGGGTACTAGTATTATCCCTATTTTTAGATGAACTATCCAAGTCACATTGAGTTTAAATAGTAAGTCTAAGTTAGTGGTAGAGCTGGCACTTAAATCCGCAATATTCTAAGGTCAGATCCTACATACTATAAATACTACACTATCATAAATTCTCATAAAGGTCTTGATTCAATAACAAGTTTAGCAATCTAAATAAGTAAATTTAGGCTCAATTTTCTCATCTTTAAAGAGAAGTTGCATAATCAGATATTACATACCTAAAAGCCTGTGAAATCCAAAGACCAAAAATAAAATGCATCACAGAAGCTAAAAGTTTTAATTTTCTGTGTTAAACTTTAATTATGTAATAATTTATTTGAGGTAGCTATGTCTTATTTCATGGGGTCTTGCAATCTCCAAATGAGGCTGGACAGTGAACCTCATCATCCACATGTCAGCCAGTTTATCTTATGGGTCCACGTGACTTCAAAGAACTAAGAAATACCAAAATTCCTTCTTTTGGTTGATGAAAAAACACAACTAGTTAATGAGTGTGGGGAGCATGATTCAAATTCTGGATGGAATAACAAAGATTAAATGGAAAATGATAAATCTAACTAGAAATGTACTCTAAAACTTCACGTACTCACAGATGCATCTTTCATTTGTGTGTATAAATATCTCTATATTACTAAAATGAATGTACTTTCTTCATTTCTTAACATATTTTGAAAGAAAACATACTTATATTTTATATGCACCCAGAAGCCAAAACATTTGAAAAATCCCATGCATTAAAAGTAATGTAGGGTCATGGAATTGAGACTATTACTGTTTCCTCCTAGGAAATTAAAAATGTACTAGAGGATAAAGAGGAAATATTTTGATATTAAGAGAGTGATACATAGGAAACCATAATCTGATTTACTTAAATTAGTAAAATACCAGTTTTTCTCATTATAAAATGCAGTTTTTAAGTACATATCTGTGCATGTTTTGAAGGGAAGTTTAACAAGGTACATGTGAGGAAAAAAACTCATTAACTCATATAGTTCACTAAAATAGTCTAAAATTGCTTAAAGAGTTGTTTCATTGCCTGTATTCAGTCTAGTTTCCTTTCTACCAACATGTGCGCTATTGCTCTTCATTGCACTATCCAGAAACTTTGCAAGTAATTAGGTGAACATGTTATCTATGAAAGCTAACTAGTAGAATAAGTCAAATCAATGATTATTTTTACCCCTAGGACTCTAACTCATATTCAGGGGGAATTGTTAGGTAAAATTTTTCAATGGAAATTTCATGTATCTTATTCAATACTATAATCTACCTAATAGAATTTGTAACATTTTGTTATAAAGAATAATCAATGCCCAAAGCATCCCTGAGATGTTATACTTTATCCAAAAGGAAGACTAATTAGTAGTTATATAGAGGACTATTATTGGAGACCTGTAAAAGCTATTTACAATGAAACTATATACAAATTCAAGTGAAACCATAATTCTGCTGAAATACATTTATTTTTTCTTCCACAATCCTTAGAGAAGGGATATGAAATGGAAATATATATGTATTTAAGTGGTCACCTTATGGTAAACTAGGGTTGCTTAATATGTCTCTGCAAATTCTGTCTTTTGCTTTACTCCTTCCTATAAATGATCCATAATTACATATGTTAGAGAAGGAATAATTTTAATGCAAAGATAATTAACAAAGGGAAGAATGGGTATGGGTTGTTCTGAAAAACATTCTATGAAGGTCAATTGCTATTACTGGAATTTCCTACTTTTTCGTCCAAGTACCATTAGAAGACAGATTTTGTATTTCCCTGTCAGCTCATGTTTGACTTTTGCCATTTATATAAATATGATATAAAAAGTCATAGAAAAGGTAATGGGTGCTTCCAGCTTTTCTGCTAACATAAGAAAGATGCAAGGGCTCTAATATTCTTAGTCATTGACATTTACAACTATGGGTTTGTTTTTAATACAGGGCAGTGAGCAATGTACTTAAGGCCTCGGAAAATGCTTTATGGCATACACTAAAGGTGAATCACTTTTTTACTAGATTTATTAGCCAGAGGAATTGCAATCTCAAGAGGAAATTTAGCCAGTTTTAACCCAAGTAGTGCTTCTTATAGTTATTTCCTCTTAAATTCTCAGCAGGACTCAGGCATTCTAAATGTCCTATTCAGGGGTCCTGATTTCCTTCCCCCAGCTGGTTTCTACCACCTTGGGTACTGACAGAGTACTCATTAACAAACTAATTGATTTTTATTAATTATCTGTGGTATAATCTTTCTACTCTTTCCCCCCTAGTATCTAAGCTTATTAACTCAAAACACACACACATACACACTCATACACACATGCACACAAAATATAATTAGTCCTAAAGAAACTTTGAAATGAGAATAAACTCAAATATACAGATTGACTGCAAGTTTCAAAATGTGATTTTAAAAGGTTAGATATTCTATGTCAAAAATGTCATGCCACAAAAAATTTAGATAAAATTATATTAAGAGAGAAAGAAATAGACAATTGGGGAGGATAACAATTAAAGTGGCTTTAAAAGGAAGCTCAAATATTAGTTAACATAGAACATGCATCTTTGTATTTAAATTGTAATTATAAGAGAAAATAATTCAAATGAAAATATAAGTTAGTGAGAAATAAATTCTGAGAAATGTAAAATGCAGCTACTTTTCTATACATATTTATGAAGGGTCAATCTGTAATAAAATATTAAGATGTAAATCAACATAAAATGCATTCTTAAAATATACTTTTATATCTTAAAAGTATATTTATATGTAAATGTGGATAGGTCTGTCTAATAGCCTAAGAGGGAAGCATATAAAAGTAATAATTGAAAATATGAATGGTGGAAGTAAAGGGACCCATATCTAAAACCCCTTTCTAGCTGTATGATTTTTGGCAAGTTACTTAATCTCACTAAGCTTCAAATTTCTTACTTGTAATATTGGGATAATAAGTGTACCTATCTCATAGAGTTGTTATGAAATTAAAGGAGATGACACTTAGTACCATGCCTGGCACTTAAATAAAGGCTCAATAAATGATACATGTGTGATGACCATCTCATTATTCTTTTAATTATTTGTTCCTGCATTTATTCATATATATGAACTTTTTGTTGCTATATTGCATGCATCTGAACCTGAGAGTATATTTGTATCAATTTTTAAACAAAATTATCATTCTAAATTTACTGACTAGGTTATCCAATATTTTACATTGCATCTTTCATGGGGTCCAATAAAGATTTCATTGTGCTGGTCCCTACTTCCCTTCATCCCACAAATACACTTTTGACTTCATTGTCAATACAACATACCATGGACAGCATGGCTGACTTCCGTATTGTCTCGCCTTCATATCATCTTTAGTTCCTCTCTTTATCAGCTTTCACAGTCAACCACCACTGTATCTCATTGTTTCTTGCCCTGTAAGTGTCTATTCACTGTGCTGTCCTCCTTCTGGAGCAAGTTGTTACAATGGTACGTTGTGGGAACACAGTTTCTGGATAAAACAGAAACTTTTAGCAAGTGATCCCATTATTGCACAATATAAAGGGTTCAAGAAGGACAAATAATTTTTTGTCTCCTAAACAGAATAGAGTCCAAAAGACAGGGAAAGAAGTCCCATCACAGCCAGTCTCCCAGGGTGGCCAAAACTGCTCTAGGTCAGGGTCCATAGATGGCAGGTCCCCATGTCCCACTTCGCATAGGAGAAAAAAGACAAATCTTAGACTGAATATGGTTTAATCCACATTGGTGGGAGGGGATCCTCCCACTGAGAATTCCTGTTCTGATAAGCATCTGGGCCTGCTTATTCCCTGCTTCTGGGTTTATGGTCTGGCCAGGACTTTTCATTAGATTTAATATCTTCACCAGTTTGTGGAATGATACACAATAGAAAAGGAACTGGTGGTAGGTGAAAGAGTGGATGCTTAGTGTGTGTTTGTGACTTTCCCTAAGAAGGAGGTGAGGTCTGGTTGATGGCCACTTAACAGAGTTTGTGATTTTCCTAGCACTCCTACTTCCAGGCTTTTACCTCCTTACTCTTACACCATTATAGTAGCTTTTTTACTGACTTACAAACCAGTTATAATTAAGATTTCAAAGATTCTTTTCTTTATCCCTTAGTACAGTGCCTTTACTAAAGCATTTTTATGGAATGAAGGATAAGAAAAAGCAAAAGACACAGAATCCAACCTTAACTCTTTTCCTCAGAAGCTCCTAAGATACCCTTGAATCCATTTGGACTTATATTTGTAAACTCAAGAACTTACCTCTTTATCTAAAATACATCATTTCCTACTAATGTTTCCCATGCTTTACCTTTTCCCCCTCTTACCACAATTAATGTCAGATATGTGCTTTTTGATAAGAAACAGGCTTAACATTTCTTTGACATTCATTAAATCATTCAACTTTACTAGCTTATATTGAGTGAATTTTATGTGTCAGGAAACATACTAAGCCACTAAGAATTTTTTTTTTAAAAGTAAGATGTGCTAGCACTTCATCTATAAAGTGGCTGGTGAGAACTATCTTGCAGAGTTGTGAAGGAGTAAATAATATCCTACATAGACTCAGAAAATTGCAGCTTTTGAAAACTAGATAAAAAGTATGATAAAACCGAAGGATCTAATGAATAACACTGCTGGGAACTTCCTATAGAAATAGTCTGATTAGTCTTAAGGATGCATAAAATCATGTCACAGAGGTGAGGAATGCCATCCCAGTCCATATTACCACTTCTACAAAATCAAAAGAGCTTTTTAAAATTGGAGAGCCCTTGGAAGTGGTAAAAGATGTTAGTATGCCTGAAGAGAGCATATATTTAATGGGGAGAAGAAGGGGGAGGAACTAGAGAAGTAAAACATAGCCAATTTACAATCATTTAAGGCCAGGTCTTAGTTTCCCAGCTTCTAGAACAAATATACAATGGGTTGGCTTAAACAATGGGAATGTATTGGCTCATGGTTTTGAGGCTAGAAGAAATCCAAAATTGAGGTGTCAGCAAGGCAATTATTTCTCCCAAAAGTCTCTGCCATTGTGGGCTTGGCTGATGACCATCCTTGGTTTTTGGCTTTCTGTTACATGGCAATGCACAGGGTAATGTCCTCTCCTTTCCCCTCTGGGTTCCATTGACTTCTGGCTTTTTTCTGTGACTTTCTCTTTCTATGTCTTCATTTCAGTTTATTTGTAAAGGACACTCCAGTAATTCTCATTAAAGGCCAAACCAATTTGGTTAGGCCATGCCTTACCTGAAGTAACTTCTTCAAGAGATCCTACGTACAATGGGTACATACCCACTAGAATGAGAACCAAGAACTAGAACATGTCCAAACTGGAGTACACAACTCAATACACCACAAGCCATACAGAACTTGTGTTTATATTGTTGATTGGTGGTACTTACTTTTTGTGGGTCAGGAATAATTTTCATAATCTGAGACCCTCTTCCCAGAATTGTACATAAATACATGCACAATTTGTCATTCATTTTCATGGGGTTTCATGGGCACCCAAAACCCATTCAGTGTCCAAGAATTTGAGTTCCTGCTTAGTCAATAGAAACCCAAAAGAGATTTTTAATCCATGGAGTAAATTATTACATTTTTTCTTAGAAACATTTCTCTGGTTGCAATATAAAAAAGGATGGAAGATGAATGAAAGGAGGAGAAGTTGACAGGGAGAAAAGTGGAAGGGCTACTGCAATGGACTAGATTAGAGAAAATAGGCTTAGGCAAATTGGGCAAACGTCTTCATCTATCCTTCCAAAGTAAATTGTGTTTAACTTGGCACACAACATTAATAGTTATGATGTATGTCTCCTTAATTAAAATTTAAGCTCTTCCAGTCAATTAGAAGATTATCTTTCTGGAATTTTAAAATTAGATGTGTCCTTTAGCAATGAAGGATAAGAAGAATCAGATTTGAGGAACATTTCTGTCATTGGAGCAATAGAATTTGGCAAGTGGCTGAATGTAGGGAATGAAGAAGAAAAATTGGCCAAGGATTAGCCAAGCCAAATTTCTAGTTTGGAGACATAGAATGCATGATAAGGATTAAATTTGGCTAGGGTACATTAATATTGTTTTTTCAAAAGTAGGGTATGTGCCTGTCTTGGTGGAAATACAGAGTATATGTTCAGGAGAGAGGTAGGTACAAGAAAAATAGAATCTATATCATTAAGAAATGTATGGTAGTTGATACAATGCCGGTAGATGAGATCCTGCAGAAAGATTATACATAAAGAGAAAAAAAGCACTGGTGATATTCTAGAAATTATCTGTATTTTAACAGCAGATAGAAGAGAAGAAGCCAGAAAAGTCTGAAAAAGAGAGGCAAGGAGAGTAGAAATAAAAACAAGAGACAATGCTGAACAGAATCTCAGGAAAATGATAAATCCAAGAACACGTGGGAGAGTAGAAAAGGCTGCTGAGAAGTCAAGGGAGATAAAACCTTAATGTCATTCACAATTAGGAGGTATATGTTATTTCATGAGAGTATTTTGACAGGAATAGTGGTCTGATAATAGAATGTTTAAATATTGTTGAGAAATGGAAAAGGAAATTCAGAGCATACACACTTTTTCAATCAAATTTCATTGAAGTAAAGGGTGACATTGAATTGCGTTCTTTTAATAGGATAGTAGGGCCCAGAAATTATGGTTTATAATGTTTTTTTTTTCCTTTTTTTTTTTTCTTTTTGAGGAATTATTTGGAAAAGTAGAAGAGGCCCTGAAGAGGTAAAATGATGTAAAACATTTCTGGAGGCAGTAGAAGATGGGATTTCAGTGGAAAGCACTTTCTTTGGGCATGAAGGGAAGAAAGATACCTCTACTAGGAAATTTCTACCATGACACTAACATTTAACTACCTATTAAACATGTGTATTAGTTTATATTCCTGTGGTGTACATCCATGGCATTTTTGTGATTATTTATATTCGGTTTTCTTGCCCCACATTAGATAATGAGTGTCATGAAAGTAGACAATTCATACTTTACATCTCCTTAAATATTTCTCTCAGGCAAGTAGAGGCGACACTCTTCAAGATAGGAATTGGTAAAGATTTTATTGTTGACGTTCATTTGTTTGTTTTAGATATCACACAGACTCTTGTATCTGGATTCATTTCATGTCAGAGTGTTCCCTTTTAGCTAAGAACATAGATTTTTCATGCTATCTTCTGTCTGACAAAAGCACAACAAGAGTAGAATAACCTTTATGTCCATACCTAAAGATTGAAATTTCCCTTTTCTCCTCCTTGATCTCTCTTGTTTCTTCAATATTCTAGTTTTTATTTGTTGTCAAGAAGGAAAAAAACAATAAATTCACTTTTACTAATATATTACTGACTGATAATAATCTAATGAAACACTCTCATGGAGAAGTGCTTTAGCTTAGGTGAGTCATTGGTGATAGAGTTCCAGGCGGTATGGGATAATAGAAATAGCATATGCATTCCTCAAATAACTCACAGAGAAGTTTCAAATCTACTTATACAGACAGTCAGCCCTGAATCCAATCGCATTTAAATCTAAGTCTTTTTAATATTGTATTAGGGTATTTTGTATTGGGATATAAATATTTATAATTGTCTTTATGTAAAAAAAGATAAAAACAAAAATAAAATCTTACAAATTGGGAATATATATGCAACAATGCAATGTGTGCAATACATTTTTAATAGCAAAATTCTAAAAAACAATTCAAATGGTTGACTATAGGTGGGAGGTTAAAAAATTACTTTTGTTTGATGAATAATGTACCACTATGTGTACTGTAACATCGAGTGAAATATATTTTTAAAAAAGGAAATACACTAATATTTTGACTACTTATTTCTATGTTGTAAGTTAGGGTGATTTTTATTTTATTTAACTTTTTCTATTTTTCTAAAATGAGTACATATTGTTTTTGTGATCAGAAGAAATGAATTTAAAAGTATTATAACATTTAGGAGTACAGAATAAGGTGGGGACAAAGTAGTAAGTTACCAAGGAAATATCTTTTTCGGGTAGTACATGCAAGTCTAAGTTAAATATTAAATGTTTTAAACAGGTTCCTTTTTCTATTCAACTTCATATTAATTCATTCTCTTGTCATTTTTGCAACATCTTCAAAGGACTGAATAGTAACAGTTAAGCCTGCTCAGTTCCAGAACTATTTGACCCTCTGTGTATAGATTTCTGGGGAAAAAAGGAAGAAAAAAGAAAAAAAGAATGCAAGGAAGCACCACTAACAAGTTTTCCCAGTATATATAGCTATTATGTGTGCTGATCAAAATTCTTTGCCCTCTTTTAGCTTTATTTTAGCTAGAATTTAATGCATAATCTTCCATGGTACACTTAACCAAAATAGTTCATGCTGAATCACTTTAAATGGGTAGGCATTATACCCTATCCAGCAATCTTCCTTAGACAAAAGTTGAAAATTGGTGGCTATGGGCTAAAGAATAAGAATAATTTTGATAAAAGGGTAGGGTGAAAGATATATCTTGAATGTCTTAATTATTTATCCCTTTTCCTAAAATCTTATACTTGTTTTTTCTAACCGTGTGCACAATTTTCCTGAGACTCTCAGAAGAAATGCACATACTTCTCACAGATTTTCCACTGAATTCATTAGGTATACAACATATCCTTAATATCCTTTAGCTCTAGTTTTTAGTGGATAAGTGGATTTCTCTCTTGCTCAGTTGAGGTCACTGAGAGGATTTGGAAATGGGGCTCTGGATGGACAGATAAGCAGATAGCACTACATACTGAGGCAAGGCTGTGCAGATACACAGAATCCAAAGAAGCAGAACTGAAATGATTCAAATCATGACAAAACCCAAACCACATCCCATCTACTGACCAATTCATATACTGCTTTTGATGACTTTTACCCTGATGTTAAATTACTACTTCAAGATCTTAAACACTGGCAAACTTTTAAAAATACCTATAGTTTTCTCAAGGTTCAGTAAATAATGATCTATACACTAAAAAGAGTGAAAATTACTGGTAATTTATTTCAATTTTCATTCTTTTTTGAATTTTGACAACTCTCAAGTTTGACACTTCTTCTGAAGGCAGCAGTGAACACAAACAAAACATCACAGCAAATAGACAAAGAATAAGCAGAAAAACAAAAAACCTGGAATAAGTGTGAAGAATGTGCAAAAATAGCTATAAGATTGAATTTTTAAAATCAATCAAAAATTTCCTTTTATATATGAAGATGATCAAATTGTGTAGGCTTTTAATCAATAAAGTAGTAGGAAATTGAAACATTGCAACCACAGAAGAGGTATAAACATGAAGTAGAATTCCTTGTGTTATGATGAGCTATATTAAGGTTTCACTTTTGATTTTTTCTTAGATTATTCAAAGGCAGCAATTTTAAAACAAACAAATAAAGCATACACACACACACACACCTCTCTTTAACTAGTTTGTGTAACCTCTCTGAAAAGAAAAAGGAAAGGAAAGTCTGTAGTGACTGGGCAACAGGCAAAATAGGATCAGAGAAATTTTTTTTTTTTTTTAAGATTTTATTTATTTATTCATTTATCCCCCCTTGCTGCTTGTGCTCGCTGGGTCAGCTAACCACGCCGTTCGGGCGGGCTTGCCTTCACCAGGAGGCCCCGGGAACCGAACCCGGGGCCTCCCATATGGTAAACGGGAGCCCTACTGATTGAGCCACAGCCGCTTCCCCAGAGAAATTTTTTGTATCTAATACCAAAGTATACAAGAATTTTTTTGTATCTAATATGGCAATTTTTGGCAGGTATAACAACCAAGTTTCTCATAAAAACTGCCATGATTTGTGGTATTCTTGAATTTTAATTCATTTCTTTACCAAGCATGTTTTCTCTGTGATAAACTGTGACAACTAATGGAGTCATTTAAATAGGAATAACCTTAAATCTTGGGAAGAATCACAGAATTGCAAAAAGGAAAATCAATGATTCTGACTAGTTAGCTCTTTTGAAAAATGTTTACTTGTGTAAGGAACAAGAAAATTAGACATCTTCTTTTGTGCTTTTATCCTTGTGGGTCAGTTAATAGTTCTCTCATAGGTCCATAGGATCTCCTGATTCTATTTTTTGCATGATCGGTAGTCAGGTGATATATTACTATTTAAGTTATAGCATTTCATTTTTTTCTTTGCTGTTTTTAATTTGAAGGTAAATTTACTACTCATGAAAATACACTGTTGACAGTGATTGTATGCCCACATAGAAAGATTGATGTCTACCTGTTTCTCTATGCATTCCCAGTCTCAGGCACCAACATTAAATGAAAGGGTATCCAGTATTTTATTTGTTTGTATTAGTAAATGAAATAATATTTTACAACTTTCTTTGATAATGAAAACACTTTCAATGACATTTTATTATTTCTTATATATTTTTCCTTTTTTCTGTTTCATTTATTATCACAATAGGCAAAAAAAAAAAGGATTTAAATTATTCAGGAATTTGGGGGGTGGGGTTCTTAAGCTAAGAGTGGCTAGTAAATTATTTCTATCAAGGATTTGTCAAGTGATGAAAACATTCAGGCTCCTATATCAAAAAATCAATCCTAGGTAGCTAAAAAGAATGGCCTGAGGCCTCCTTGACCTCCGCAGATACTTCTCTACCTCCCAGCTATCCAGCAGTTTGGTGGCTGAAATCCAAACAGGGGAATCCTTGTTCTGCAGTGATTCTTCATTGTTGATCTTTGGAGAAAAGTTTCCCATGATATAATTATAGTCATTTCGGATGCTTGGGCCTTTTGGAACTGTCTGATGCATCATAGTTTAAGCACAATTTCAGGCACACTCATTTGGTTGTTACTTATTTTGTTTTCCCGTCTTCTCAGAAAAAACATGCTTGCTGAGAAAGTAAAACCTCTAAGAAAGCAATTGCTATGAAGATATATAGACTCACATACACATGTATAAATGTGTACACACATATATATATATAACTATATGATAAATATAGTTTTACTCAGAAGACGTTAGTTTTTTTTTTTTTAAGGTTAACAAGTTGTTGGTTTATTTTTGTTAATTTTAAATGAATTTATAAATAAATGAATTTATTGACTAAGTAATAAAATATTTCTGTTCTAATTTCCAAAATATTAAGTGTTGATGGATACTTAGATAAACCAAAGCTCTTTGGGGTTCTCTACAATATTTTTTTTTCTTTTTTTTTTTTTATTATGGGTAAAAATAAAAATTCTCACAATACATACAAACATTTGCAAAATGATGATGTGGTGGGAGGTGTGGGAGGTGGGCAACATGGGAATCCCAGTGGGTTCCGTGTAATATTTTAGGTAATCTAAGCACCTCTCAAAATATATGTATATATATATATATATATATAACATTTTTGTAAGCAAATACACATATATATGCACATATATTTATATATCATTTTGCAAATGTTAGTTTTTAATACTAGCCTTGTTTCTTTTTTACTAGAAGATCTCAGCCATAGTCTAACAGTCATGGCCTAAATATTCTGCTTGAGTATGGACTGGGCGGTGAAGGGGGTTATAGTTAACTCATTCAACAACTTTGTTCAATGCATATTATTGATCCCCTCTTATGGCCTTAATGGTCATATTTTGAAATGTAAAATAGAATAAAATTATATTTCTATAATTGAGAGAAAGTGTATTCATATTAGGCTTGTGGATTGGAATCAATAAATTAAAAAATGCCACAGAAATTAGAACTCAACAAGTTGATCATATTTATATTATTTCTAAAATTATTTATTAAATATCCAGAGAAAGATGAGATTGAGTAGAAAGTATATTTCCCGATAGCTATAACAAGAGAGTATATCAGATACAATGTCATAATGCAAACTTATTGACTTTGAACCAGAAGCCCTACATTCTAATTTTATTCTAGCTGCATGATCTTGGATAAATCACTTAACTTCCCTGAAAAGTATGAATTATTTTATTTGTTTCTAAGATTATTTCTACATTAATAATTTCACATAGGCTGAAATAACATTTTCAACTAAAAACTCTTGTTAAGATGGTAGCCTTTAAGATTTAATTCATAAATCTGATTCTAAATAGTGTAGATAATTATAGTTTTGCTGATAACATCAAAGTTTTGTTAAAGTCATATTCATGTTGTTTAAGAAAAGTCGACAAAAACAATTTTCCAGGAAGGCATATGCAAAGGTATAAAACTTATAGAAATGTTGATTTTTGCATATGACTGCTAGAAATATGAAAAGTGATATTTTTGCAAGCTCTAAAACTCAGACTTAGGTTTTGTGACTTACTACTGATAAACAATTTCTATGATAACATACATTTCTGCAGTTCTGTATTTATGATAATTTCTGGAAGTGGGTTGCCATTTAGGGTATCTTTATTAACAAGCTGAAATAAAGGCTGACTGGAATTTTTTAAAGGACTTCACAATACTTAACCATTTTAGACCATGGTGGAAAAGGAAGAATATCAGATGATAGGCATTGAAGCCCCAGTATGTGAACGTTAACTCTGTTATACACAAAATATATAAAGGGGTGGAGTAGGGTGGGGGAGAGTTCTGTGAATGTATTTGGGGGTGGGGTGGGGAAGAAAAGAAGGGCAAACAGAAGAACCTTTATTTTGGCACGTTCTTAAAATACCATATATTAAACAGAAGTGTCCTTTTATTTACCAAAATTTAACATAGTAAAATAAAGGTAATTCTAATTGCTTCTATTCACTCACAAATGAAGAGTAACACTTCCAGCATTTGGCTCAATGCCAATCCAACTCACTCAATCTCTTGGTTTTCATCTGGTAGCAGTTCTGCTACGAATTTGCCTCCACTATCAAGATCCAATATCAAGAAGCAGACCCATGTTATAAAGAGGTCTGTGTAGACTGGATTGATTCTGGGCATCTGAGCCAGTCCCTCTGAGCTTGACACTACTAGAATGACCCTGTTTTTCCTTTTAAAATGTATACCTAAATTTCCAATTAATTGGCTTTTATCAGACCTTGAGAAATGCATTGACCTAAAAGTGAAGTAAATCCCTTATAATACCATTGGTATCCTTCTTGAAGAAGTATGTAACTAGACCTCATCTTAATAAGGATTTGGCCTGAAACAGGTTTCCTATTATACACAACAAATAATTGAATAGATGATTACATTCATGCAGTTCTGTTTAGTCCTTTGATTTCTGGTAATATCAAATTAAGAATTTCTTTCTGATCACTTATTTATTTAGTTTTTGCTTTTGTACAACAATTTTTTAAAAATTCACCACAATTTTCATTCTATACTTTCCTTTAGCCCATATATTTTCTTCCAATCACACCTCAAAAAAGTTTCAAGATAGGGTTATGACCTTAGGGTCATTTATCTTCTTAAGCTGTGTAAACTGTTTGAAATTGAATACATTTGAGATCTGTTTCTAACTACTTTTTTAAAATGTCCTCATCCATGTTTTTGGAATAACTTCTTTTTGTTATGTACTAGAGTATTATCTTTATTTATTAAGGAATAGAATGTTATTTTGGAGGAATTTATATATACATTTAGATTTCTTATTTATTTATAAAATAAATAAATAAGAATGAAACATTCTTTATAAAATTGTCTTCTGTTTAAGAAAGTCATCGGTTTCCTCAAGTGGAATAGTCAAATTCTGTTTTGAATAGTCAAAACAGAAAAAACTTAAAACATCCATATTAAATGAGCAAATTTTAGAAATTTAAAATGCCATTTTTTATGTTTTAAAGAATTTCTGGAATTTCCTAGTGTTCATTTTGCCCAATCAGTTTAAATATATTTTAAAAATAGGACAATTAATATTTCTCAAATGAATTAAAAATAGATGAGGTAGGGGAAGTTGAAAAGTCTGATTTAAATAAAATAGCAGGTGAAACTAATAAAATGTACAGAAAGGGAGAAAAGAAATGAAAATTAAATGTCTTTTAGGAAATATCCTGTTCAAGTAGATTATACCTATATCTCATTTTATAGTATAAACCAGGCTGAAGTTCTATAATGAAATGACCCTGACCTGAAACCTCTTTTGTAAATGACTAGTGCCTTAATTATTTGCATCTGTGAACTCAAGTGAACATACTTAAGAATATATCAATACGCTCATAAATCATCTGCAGGCGATAAGTAGTCCAACATAGATAATTAGAGAATTTACGGAAGGCTTACTCCCTCTGTTTATCTGCTTATGACATTTGTGGTACAGCCCTAACAGCAGGATAATTACTAGATTTATTCATCAAACAAAATCATGCCTTCTGGGAATGCACAGTGACTCCAGTTTTAGGACTAATAAAGACATTTTTCACCAAAACTCAAGTACTAATTTGCTCAATAACTAGCTGCAATAAGCTTTTATGGAAACACTCAAAGAAAAGGCTTGGCACCAGAGGGCAGATAATTAAAGGTGCAGTATCCCCATACAAAAGGATCTGAACAATTCCCTGACCATATTAAAATTTAATTGTTGAATGTTAATTGAAAAAATATAAGTTGCTTTTGTACTCTGTGTTCCAGTAATTATTCTCCTCAGATCAAAAGCATATCTTTATGTTAGCTACAAAAGAAAGCAACCTAAAATAAAGTTTTCTTAAAACTTTGAGTAGAATTAATTCCCCAGTAAAAAAATAAATAAAAGTTAAAAATTGTTCCGTAACAGTTACCCTCGCTAAAGTTAGAATGCGTCTGCTTTAATTCCCTAACCCCTCTATCCTGTCCCTTCCATAACAAAAAGAGGAGTTATGAGCACATTAAAAGTTTCAAGAAATTTTTAAGTAATAATGGCCCAAACTTTTATAGTGATTTGAAAACATAAGTCTCCTGTAACTACATTTCAACTCTCACAATTTTTTGGAGATTTGATTTTCTTTATTCATTAGGATTTTGTTTCTGAATTCACAAAAGGCAGCCACCTCAAGTAGAAAAGGCTTCTTAATCAAACTCACTGAGCATTAGGCATAGTCATCCCAGCCTAGTTCACTGTTCTACATAGCATGTTGTATCTCAAGGAATTATGGAGTACTCTTAGTTATAGTCTAAATGTTTACTACATTATTCCACTGAAATACGCATTATGCATCATTATTATTTTGAAAATTTTTCTGAGGGTGTTACCTCAAAAGCTGAGCTTTTACTGTATCAGAATCCAAAATCCTCAGGCCCTTGGGCTCACTTTCTGCTGCACAGGAATGATGAACTACACAAAATGCAGACTTTCAAACTCATATTTAATTGTTTAATGTCATGGCTCTTGGTAGAGCATTGTTGCTTGAAAAATAAATTGGGTAATTCAATTAAATGGCTACAGAAGATACATCATATCAGATGTAGAAAGGCACTAACCCCAGCTTGAACTTGACGTCCCACATCGCTTCACTTATTTGACAAATGGATTCTTGAAAATAATTGAAACACATGGCTGCCAGCATAGGTCAATAATACTTTTTTGCCATTCAGCCTCTTAACAGCTTCCATTTTTTCTTGCACTGTGCCTTTCAGGGCAAAGATTGCATTTGCCTGGTAAATCATGCAAGCATTATTACTAAAATGGGACTAAATGCAATGAAAATGGACTACATAAAAGTAATGGCACTTAAGTAAAAGGAAGACCATCTACTAGGGCAAACACTAAATGTCAGAGTTAAATACTATATGACACTGCTTCCATTACAAGCTCATATTATGCACATAAGAAAGCAAACTCACTAACTACAGCTGCATACTACATTTTATTTTGTTAACTTAGCCAGTTTTCAAGACAACTACTGTTAATCCAGATTTAAAGAAGAGCTACATATCTGCTATTTCAAGATTTTTCTCTCATGTGTCTTTAGGTATAACACTACAATTAGACAAAAATTGAAACACTACCTAATTCTTTCAATTGAACATCACAACCTTATTAAAGAATGACACTTGGTCTATTTGAAAACAGAAAAAAAAAACCTTAATTATAAACATCAAAGAGAGTGTTAAGGATGTTATCCACATAAAAAGAAGATTTTGAAGGTGTTGAAAAGAAAAGGTATATTTTAAACTGGATTATACAGGATGGAAGCTATATTGAAAAAACTACAATTATTTCTTAAAGTTCAACTTCATTGTATTAAAACACTCTAAATGATTAAGAAGAAGCCAAAGAATAAATCAGAATATAAAGATCCGGATAGAAACGGATCTTTTTTTGTTTGGTTTTCCGTTAGGAACTAGCGGTTGCCAATTTCTTAGAGCGTTTTATTTGGTTTGGTGTGGTTTGTCATAAGAAAAAGTTTCCTAATTTCCTAATGTTCAAACCTTCAGCAATTATTTCACCATTTGGTAATACAGGTTAGCGATAAGAATGCAAATAAAATGCCTCAAATCGAATTCTGACTCCTCCCCTATGCCATGAGCAAGCAGCTTAACCTCTTTATGCCTCAGTTTTCACATCTGTAAAATGAAGATAGAGAGACTTCTCTCCCTCATGAGTTTCTTAAGAGGATTAATTAGGAAAACATTTAATTTAGTGCTTAATAATAAAGGCTCAATAAATGTCTGCAGGTATTTGTAAATAGACAAGTGTGAAGCAATCATAAGGTATTTTTTTATGACAAGAGATTGTTCTTAAATTAGCATATGGATATTTGGACACTGAAATACCCCTTAAGTTTTCTCCATGTTTGATTTTTGACCCTTTCTGAACCTCAAAACACTCCTTTCATTACATTGATCAAACTTCCTTTCCTTTCAAAATAACCTTAAAGCTATTCTGAAAGCATTAGAATTCATTGAATTTAGACTTCAGATGAACATATTTGCCCTGCTTTAGGACTTAACTGAGCAACTTTAGGTTCCCAAAGTTTGTCATACATCTTTTTTCTCCAATTAAGGTTAATAAGTACTAGGGAAGCAAGACACCTTTGGTGTTTAATGAATGTGATTGTTGTCCGAAAACCTCTCTATTTTTTAACAAATCACTCATTTCTTATTCTTCTCCTCCTTAGAAAATTTCCCTCCAATTATTCAACTCCAGGAAAGCCATCCATGGGTCTACTTTATTGCAGGTATACATATGTATATGCAGTTACATGGGGACAGAAGGTTTATGGGAGAGACTTCAAACAACTGTACCATTTTGCCGGTTTATGTTCCACAAGATTTTGGTTCTTAAATAAAGTGATCCAATCAGGAAAAATTTACTAGATCTGTGGAAGTCAGTTTCTAAACTTTTAAGTTTGTCTTGGGCTGTCAGTGAGCTAAGACTTGACTAAAAACAATGACACTCAAAACCTCAAAACACTGAACTGAATAGAAAACAGGGTAATCATATTGTCAGAACTATTCTTCAAGTGATGCAAAGAAAAAGTATATAAAAATAGCTAAAACTGCAGAGAAAACAATAAATCACAGATCACACGCAAAATTCTGTTTCATATTATATTTCATTTTGTTAACCAGTGTTTACTTAACCCAAGCATCAGGATGATATTCTCAATGTGTTATGGAGAACAATAGAAACTAAGATTCACATAATCATATCTACTATTTAAGCATATTCAATGAAATTAATTTAAAGTAATTAAAATTAATAGAATATTGCTGTAGTTATTCATAATATATAGTAATTAAGTGTTATTATTAGCCTTGCATTGAAATATTGCTTTTTCTGTGCTAGTCACTGCTTACTATGATATAATATATTTTGCTTATTCTTTTTTGTAAAATATTTATTACTCAAGTTAAAAAATCAAGGACCATAAAGCAAAGCCATTTGTACAAACACAGAAAAAAATGTATTTCATTTAATTAGTAAAGTAAGACTCATTCAGAAATAGATTTTTTAAAAAAGGTTCCTTCTTAAAAAATGATTTCTAATAGAAAATTTGCTGGGCCAGACGCTTAATTTAGGAAGGGTATCTGAAAATTCTTAAGGCTTACTTTCCATGATTAAGGATTATGGAAACAATCCTAGTAAGCCCAAGGGGTTTAAATTGTGCTTGTAGAACATTAAGCAAACATGGGTGTCTCCAGATTCACAAAGCTCCAGTAAAAGCATGTATTTATAATCAGATCAATCAACAGGAACCATTATGAAATATAGAGCAAAGGAAGTTTCATAGCATGCATCCATATAGAATTGATTGTATACACCTAAGGCTTAATCCATGCAATATACAAGCATTACTTAAATCTATAATGGCATTAAGTCTATTAATGGTATGTAGGAGAAATATTTTTAAACATACACACATATTATTAAACATATGCATATATTAAATTATTAATGTTTCTATTTTAATGTATTTGTACTAATAATTGACAGAAGCAATGGACTTTTTACAAAATAAATTAGAAGCTGTCCAATGATATCTTACTTCCATTCTTAAAGAAAGTATCAAATTGCTACATGGAAAAACAAAAGCAAAGACATTAAATCAAAAGGACGGAGGTGGTATGAAAGTAAGTTTTCACATTAAAGTTAGACAAAATGAAAGAAAAAAGTGAAAGTGAAGTGTACTCACAAGCTAAGTGCTACTAACTCTGCTCTAGATACTTTTTTTACTCTTGTGACTTACACAGCACAGGATATAATTGAACAATTGCAATAAATGCTTTGTGACATTTCTTCCAAAATGTTACACATATGAACTTTCTTGAAGATAAGGTGGCAAAGGACTCCTTGAATAAATTTGCTTCTAAATGCAAGAATCGTTATTTAATAAACAGCTTTAACATTTCATTATCCATTTTTTAAATGAGATTTCTAATTTTGAGTCCAACTAAAATATTTGTGCTTATTATTGTGATCAATCTTACAAACACAGGGGTTCTCAAACTGTAGTGTTGGTCAGAATCCCTTGGAGGGCTTGTTAAAACAGAGTTGTTAGGCCTTACCCTCAGAGTTCCTGATTCAGGGGATCTGGATGAAGCCTGATAATTTGTCTTTTTGAGAAATTCCCAGATAATGCTGATGCTGCCGGTCTGGAAACCACACTTTGAGAAACTGCAGCCTGGGACAGTTTCCCAAACTGTGTTTCTATGACATTAGTGTCCCATGAGATGTTAATAGGAATTCTTATAGAAAAGGGATTCAAGAGACAGATTACTTTGGGTTATGCTACAATTTGTAGTATTCTCCTAGAAATTTTACCATTATTGACATATTAATAACATAAATATTTTTTAAAATATTAAAATTTCTAAGTCCTGCAGTGAAAAGAAAATCATTTAACCCTTAATTTTCTAGACTAATTTGACTATGTAGCTCAATTTTTCAAGTAACGACTTTTAACATATCATCCATTGCTTTAGAGGCATTGGTTTAATATCTTTGTCTCATATCAAATCAACATTTGCTAAACTGTGTTCCAAGGAAGTGCTAATAGTTACTTCAGAGAGGAACAAAAGTCTACAACAGTTAGTAAAATTCAAAATTTAAAAAGTCTGTTTTATTTTATTTAACTCTAAAATTTATAAACATACATAAACAAAATACATTTTGTAATTCACATGCTATGTCTCATGGAATATAAATTGGGAATGAGTGCCAAGAAACTGAGCTTCATAATCACCTTACTGAACTGGAATGAAAATTAATTCCCAACTTACACATTATACCTTTAGGTTCATTTTCACAAATAATCCTGTAAAGACTTTCTTTTGGAAAGACTAGGAGTATAAACACATATACACAGATTCACAAACGCACACATGCACACACACAATAACCCATCTACCACCATCCCTCAATTGTGTTTGAGCCCCACAAATTTATAGTCAGTAAATGAAAAATGTGGGTGATTAGTGAGAATAGGAACAGTGTTTAGAGACGCCATATGGGAAAGAACTAGGAAATGCACTCAGCAATTGAAGGCATAGCAAATCCAGGCCGTTTTTCTTTAAAAAATTTCACAGATAAAAATGATGGGTTTTCATACTCTTTTTTTTCTATACATACAAATCATATTTTTCAAATTCTAAAGTACAAATTATTAAAAGATGAATGGAGAAATAGAACTAATGCTTATTGAACAATGATTATGTTTTAGGAAATGTGTTGACTATTTTATATACTTTATCTCAATTGATACCTCATTAGTCTTGTGAAATGGGTATTGTCATTTTCATTTTACAGATGACAAAATTAAAGCTCATAAATAAAATTTAGTTGCACTAGGATAAAAGGATGATAAAGACACTGCCCCTGATATCAATGAATTCAAAGTCTTGTGAAGCAAGGAAGAACTTGAGTGAAAATAATAGTTGAAAAATTCTATACCAGGTCCAAACCCTAAGAAAATAAAAGAAATATAAAAGAGAGATATGAATCTCATTCTGGAAAAAATCAGCAAAGGCCCGTAAGAGGATACAGAGGCACTAGGATAAAGTAACTGAGAGTTATACTTCATAGGTTCAAATCCCTGCTCTGCTATTAACCAGTTGTGTTAGCCTGGCCATGTTACTTAAACTCTCCCAAATGCCTTATATTCTTCATTTACTACATGTAGATCATAGTTGTATATTCACCACCAAGCAGTTGTATATATCAAATGAGTTAATATAGAGAGCTTGGTACGTATTAATTGCTCGATAAGCTATTTATTATTATGTTTGTTCAGGTATATAAGATAGTGCAAATGTATCAGTAGCATTACTGCAGACTTTTTATGTAAAATTTACACTTTAAGAGTAAACAAATTCTGATAAAATGGAAAAACTCCACTGAAATGTGAAATTGATATAAGCAACAAGTCATGATCAGCTTGTAAGTGATACATCAAGAAGCAAATCTGAGTATTTTTAAGTCAAGTTTAGTAGCTAGGCCTTAAAATCTTTCTCCATTTATAAACGTTTCTCATGAACTATCTTCCTTTTAAAAGCAATGTTACTATGAAATCAAGAGAGAAGTCCATAAAAATAACGATTTGAAGATAGTAGCAATGCTTTAAAGAAAAATACAGCAATACCACAACCTCTAAGGGAAAAGAGTAGAACCTCATTCTTCACTTAATCAACACTGATTTTCAACCATGTTTAAAGCATGCACTGTGGATGCAACTGATCAGAAGATGAATGTAATATTTCCTTTCATCTATAAGCTTCCAATCCATAGTAGGGAAGGTATGATCAGTTCACAAAGAGCTAGGTTAAGTACTTAAAGAAATGGTGGTGGATTTTTTTTCCCTTAAAATCAAGCAAAAGGTCTGGGGTGAAGGGGGGTGGGAGGACACTCAAATTATAATTGGACTTTGAGACAGAGGAAGATGGAGTGACAGAGCAGTACAGATGGAACAATCAGAATAGACAATTACAATGAGGAAAGTAATTAGTGTTGCTTAGAAAGAAAGAAAAAGCTGTTTGAATAGAAATTAAAATCATATAAGATTGCTGTAAAACATTGTTTGCCATATACTTCAAGTCAATTTGTAACTCCAAATACAGCAGGTACAAGCAGAAAACTCGATTAGCCTTATCTCTTAACATTGATATATTAATCTCTCTAAATAAATCTGACTGCATTTATACGAGAATGTAGTGAATGTGTGATTTTCTAAACTTTGGCTTCAACAATCTGGGGAAGAAGGTTCTTATTAGGTTAACATAGGATGATTTGTATACTGTTATTAAAGGCAAAGATTATTTCATTTGATGAAAAAGATTTATAAAATTATAATTTGGGATTGTAATATAGAACAATGTGAAAAGTCTGAATTAATGACTAAGTAGAACAGTGAGAATTTTGTACCATTATTATCTAATCACCTTTTATTGACTACTTTGATTACAAATGTTTGAACTTTTCTTCAAAATAGGCCAATTCTCCTTGTATCATTTTGACAATGGAAAGTTCAATGTGTTCCCACCTGAAATTAATGCTGTGGAATTAGTCAAAGACGGTTATGAAGATAACAGCAAGTTAAAATCAAAGCTTATTCATTTCATTTTGAAAGTGTAAATAGTGCCGTGAGTCCTCATTATACCATAGGAAGCTATATTTTATCAATTAAAAAAAAAACCTGAAACATACTATTAGCATGAATATAACACTGAACAGAAATTTCTTTAAAACACATCAAAACAACATGGGAAAGAAATTTGCATATGTAAAATAAAATGACTGTAGAGAGATATAAAAATGCAAAATAAAGGTACATAAATATATAATTATTCCAAAGTAGAGTTGTTAAAACTGTTTTATCAGTTTTTGGAAAACCTGTGTGAGAGGAACTGAGGAAAATCATATATAATTATAATGTCCCAGTAAATAAATTCCAAAACTACCACATTACAGATGTTCATTGGGTGGTCTCAAGTGTGTGTGTATATAGATATAGATGATAGATAGATAGATAGATAGATAGATAGATAGATAGATAGATAGATAGATAGAGAGAGAGAGAGATAGATAGATAGAGATAGAGATATCCCTTGTGTTCTGTGCACTTGCCTAACTACCTTCCTAACTCCCCCTCCTCTTCTACAGCTGAGGGTAATGTATTAGTTTCCTCTTGCTGCTGTAACATTTACCACAAACTTAATGACTTAAACAGCACAACCACAATATAAACTATTATATTACAGTTCTGGAGGTTAGAAGTGCAAAATGAGTCTCCTTGGGCTAAAATAAAGGTGTCTGCAGAATTGTCTTTCTTCTGGAGGATCTAGGGGAGGATTCATTTCCTTGCCTTTTCCAGACACTAGAGGTAGCCCATGTTCTTTAACTCAAGGTCCCTTTCCATCTCCAAAGCCAGTAATAACAGCCACTGACCACTACCTCCTTTTCTGATTCTTCTGCCTTCCTCTTTCCCTTTTAAGGGTCTTTGTGATCACATAGGACCTACCAAGATAATTCAGAATAAGCTCCCTATCACAGGATTCTTAACTAATCATATCTGCAATGCAAGGTTTACATATTCATAGGTTCTGGAGATTAGGACATGGGCATCTTTGGGGAGGGTGCTATAAGTATGCCTACTACTTACCTTTCCTCCCTCTATTTCAACTCCCAATTCATTCCCTGAAGTACTTAATTGTACTTTTGTTCCAACTACACGATTGGCATTATTGTTTCAAGATCACAAGGATATCCTGCTGCTTAATGTTATGAGCATGTTCTCTTTTTTTATGTCTCCTTGGAAATCAATGTAAATTTTGGCATATAACTTTCTTTTAAACTACCTATTTCTTTTTTCTTTGTTTCTTTTTGGACAAATGCTTTTTACCCATCAAGGAAAAACTACCCCCTCCCTCACCCTTCCCCATCCCCTGGTACCATCTAAACTACTTTCTGCCTCTGTGAATTTGCTATTTCTGCTTTGGAAAATGTCTTTTCAAGGCCCTTGCCCATTTTTTAATTGGATTGTCTGTCTTTTTGTTGTTGCACTGTAAATGTCCTATATATATCCCGGATATTAAGCCCTTATCAGATAATGGTTTGCAACTATTTTTTCCCATTCTGCAAGTTGTCTCCTCACTTTCTTAATAATGTCCTTTGATGAGAAAAAGTTTTTAATCTTGATGAAGTCAAATATATTTATTGTTTTTTTTTATTGTTCTTACTTTTGGTGTTGGATCTAAGAATCCATTGCCAAATCCCAGGTCATGAACATTTCTCCTTATGTATCTCCTAGTTTTATAGTTTTAGCTCTTTTATTTAGGTTCCTGATACATTTTGAATTACTTTTTGTATATGGTGACTGGTATAGTTCCAAGTGCATCTTTTATGCATACGGATATCTAGTTTTCCCAGTATCATTTATTGAAGAAATTATTCTTTCCCCATTACATGCACTTGGCACCCCTACAAGAAATCAATTGGCCATGGATGTGTGTGTCTATTTCTGAACTTTAAATTCAATTCCATTGGTCTATTTGTCTATCCTTATGCCAATAAAACACCATTTTGAATAGTATAGTTTTATAGTCTATTTTAAAATCAGGAAGTGTGGGTCCTCCAACTTTGTTCTTCTTTTTCAATATGTTTGGGCTATTTTAGAGTTTCTTGAAGTTCAATATGAATTTGAGGATCAGCTTGTCCATTTCTGGGAAAAAAGGAAAGAGTGCTGGAATTTTTGTAGGATTGAACTAAATTTATAGATCATTTTGTATTTGGGAAGTATTGATATCTTAACAATATTAACTCTCCCAATCCATGAGTTTGAGATGCCTTGCCATTGATTTACATCTTCTTCAATCTCTTTCAGCAGTGTTTTGTAATTTTCATTGTACAAGTCTTTCACATCCTTAAACTTATTCTGAGAAACTTTATTCTTTTAGATGCTATTTGTGGTGGTATGAAGCTGCTTGTACCCCAGAAAAACATGTTCTTAAATATAATCCATTTCTGTGGGTGTGAACTCACGGTAAGTAGGGACTTTTGATGAGTTTACTTTTTTAAGGTGTGGCCCAGTCCAATCAGGATGGTTCTTAATGCAATTACTGGGGTACTTTACAAGCAGAATGAAATTCAGACAGAGAGAGAGAAAGCCATAGGAAGCAAGAAGCTGGACATCACCAGAACCCAGAAGAGAAGGCAGAGATTAGGAGGTGCTGCCTTGTGACAAGCTAAGAGTCAAGAGTCACCACAGACAGCCCAGAATTCCACAGTCTTTGGGAAGAATGCATCTCTTTGATGATGACTTAATTTGGAATTTTTCACAGCCTCAAACTATGAACAAATCAATTCCCATTGTTTAACACGACCCATTTCATGGTATTTGCTTGAGCAGCCAAGGAAAGTAAAGCAGATTTTGATACCAAGGTTGGGGTGCTGCTATTGCAAATAACAAAAATGTGGAAACAGCTTTGAAATTGGGTGATGGGTAGAGGCTGGAAGGATTGTAAGGTGCTTGATAGGAAAAGCATAGATTGTACTGAAGAGACTGTTGGTAGAAATATGGACACTAAAAATACTACCAATGAAGCCTTGGAAGGAAATGATGAATGTGTTATTAACAACAGGTAGAAAGGTGATCTTTGTTTGAAAGTGACAGAGAACTTGGTGAAATTAAGCTCTAACAGACTGAAGGCAAACTTAAACATGATGAACTTGGATATTTAGCTAAGTAGATTTTTCAAGGTGAATGTGAGAAGTGCAGTTTGGTTTCTCCTTGCAGTTTATACTAAAATGTGAGAGGAAAGGAATAAGCTGAGAACTGAACTCCTGGGCACAAGCCACCCTGCCCCCCCCCAAAAAAAAATAATGGTTTGGAAAATTCTGAACTACCAGAAAACAAGTCCCCAGAGAATAGTGCTCAATGTTAGAGTGTAACTGAGCATGGAACCAGTCAGCAATTTCAGTGTAATTCAGGATTAGAGGTACAGTTATCCAGGAAAAATCTGTGTAAAGTCCTACTGTCTGATGGATCCCTGTGAACTACATTCAAAGCCAACAAGTTTTCTGCATAATCTGTATGAACAGAACCATTGCCAGCCTGGATTAAAAGGGACAGTGTAGGGAGAGACTGAAGGAAGAATGAATTCAAGAGCAGAACATGGAAGCCAAGACTGATGATACCTCCTCAGTCCAAGAAAGGCCAGTTTTACACCTTAGTTTTTCCTTCTAGATCTTGGATTATGCAAAACTTCCCCTTTCAACCATGTTCATACTCAGACTTCAGTGCTGTTAATTACACTCATATCACTGTGTCTTCATGACCTTCATCTATTTCCAAACTGTTACACAATTTATAAATTCTGCACAGATTAAGCATCTGCGCAACAATCTCTCCTCCCCTTCTAATGCCTGGTAAGCTATCTCCCAGATTCTACCTCCATGAGTCTGATCACTATCCTTGGTTCATAGCAGTAAGTTCATGCAAGATCTGTTCTTTTGTTTCTGGCTAATTGCACTCAACATAAGGCCCTCGAGATTCATAATGTTGCATGTATGAATACTTCATTCCTTCTTATAGCTGAAAAATATTCCATAGTATGTATATAACACGTTTTGTTTATCCATTTATCTGTTGATGAACACTTGGGTTGCTTTCATCATTTTGGTAATTGTGAATAATGCTGCTAAAAAAAATTGGTTTGTATATTTATATATATAGTAGTCGGATTGCCAGATCATATGACAATTCTACACTTAGCTTCCTGAGGAACTGCCAAACTGTCCTCTACAGTGGCTGTATCATTCTACATTTCCATCAGCAGTGAATGAGTGTTTCTATTTCTCCACATCCTCTCCAAGACTTGTAGTTTTCTGGTTTTTTAAATAGTAATCTTCTTCTACTCTTTTTATTTGAACCTATAATTTTCAATATATCCATTAAGTATATCTATCAGAGATTTAAACCTTTGGATGATTATATGCCAGTTGAGCCCTGAATGCCAGCAGAGTTTTGGCCAATTCCTATAGTCCAGTTTTAAAGGCTTGCCCTGGACAACCAATAAAATGATGATGAAGGACAAGTTCCATTCCCAAAAACAAGTACCATCTACAACGGTAAGAAAAACAATTCCTACCATCTGCACCATAATATCAAGTCCCCTCTCAGCCTGAAGCAGGGTCGACATAATACCAAATCCCTCAAGATTGAGGAATGGATAAATATAAGGGGGGAGTGTAACCACAGAACAAAATAGATTTATTGTTATTGTAGTTATTATTTTGTGTTAATGGAAGAACTTTATCATTGATATAAAGATAGTGGTTGCTGGGTATTCAGAAGGGAGGGGGAGGAATGAATGGGTGGAACACAGCACAATTTTGGAGCAATGAAACTGTTTTGTATGATACTGCAATGATGGACACATGACATAATACATTTGTCAAAGTCTATACAACTGTACAGAACAAGGTGTAAACCATAATGTTAACTATAGACTTTGGTTAGTATCAATGCTTTAATACTCGTTCATCAATTGTATAAAATGCACCATATTAATGTAAGATGTTAATAATAGGGGAACTATGTGTGGAGGTGTGTGGGGAGATTATATGGGAATTCTCTATACTTTTGGTGTAATTTTTCTGTAAATCTAAATCTTCTCTAAAAATAAAGCTTATTCCTTCAAAAAAAGAGAAAGCACAGGCCCTCACATATGTGTGGAAAGAGTGAGTATGCTCTGGTACTTGGAGAATGCAGGCCTTCTTCTCCATTGTTCAGGAAGAGTGCTGCTACCCCAAAGCTTAGAGACAGTGGGGCCTTTACCCTGGCACTCATGAAGAGTCTGGCTACAACCCTAATGCTTGGAGAGGATGTGTCAAGTACCCACAGGTGTTTGAAGAGCCTGGCTACCATGCCAATTTACAGAGAGGGTGGAGCCTTAAACCCAGCATTAGGGGAGAGCATGGCCACTGCACGAGCACTTGGATGGGGTGGGGTTACCACTTCATCAGGATGAGAGGACAAAACATCAATCTATAGATGACTCTCAGACCCTAAAATTTCATGGAGTTTACCCTGCTGGGTTTCAGAATTGTATGGGACCCATGACCCCTGTTTTCCTTCTAATTTCTCCCTACTGGAATGGGAATGTCTATGCTATGCCTGTTCCTCCCTTGAATATTGGATATAGATAGCCTGTTTTCTAGATTTCACAAATCCAGACACAAAAGAAATGTGCTCCAGGGCTGACCACACTCATAAATAATTTTGATGAGACTTTATATTTAGCAATTTTTCTAAAATGTCTTAAAGTTTTGAGATATTGTGAAGGAATGAATGTATTTGCATATAGAAAGAACATATCTTCCTAAGGTTCAGAGGGTGGAGTGTGGTAGTTTGAAGCTGTATGTACTCCCAGAAAAACATGTTCTTAAATCTAATCCATTCCTGTGGATGTGAACCCATGGTAAATAGAACCTTTCAATGAGGTTATTTCAGTTAAGGTGTGACCCAGGCCAATCAGGATGGAACATAATCCTATCACTGGAGTCCTTTATGAGCTGAATGAAATTCAGAGAGAGAGAGAGAGAGAGAGAGAGAGAGAGAGACACAGGAAGTAAGAAGCTGCACATGAACAGAAACCAGAAGAGAAAGGAAAGACCAAGAGATGCTGCCATGTGCCTTGCCATTTGAGAAGCTCATGACCAAAAATCACTGGCACCCAGCACCCAGAATGCCACAGTCTTAGGGAAGAAAACGTCACCTTGATAGTGCCTTGTTTTGGACTTTTTCCCAGCCTCAAATTATGAGTGAATAAATTTCTATTGCTTAACCTGATGTGTTTTGTTGTATTTGCTTGAGCAGCCAGGGAAAGGAAAACACTATTGTAAATGTAATTGTTTTCTTAATTTCCACTTTGGATTGTTTATTGCTAGTCTATAAAACAGAACTGATTTCCGTAAGTTGATCTTGCATGCTGCCAATTTACAGAATTTGTTTTTTAGCTCTAGAAGTTTTCTTGTGGATTCAATTGGATTTTCTATATATAATACCACATCATCTGCAAATAGAAATGGTTTTAGTTTTTTTCATTCCTAGTTGGATGTCTTTTATTTCTTTTTCTTGCCTACTTTCTTTGGCTAGACCTCACAAAAAATATTGGATATTGAAGGCAGCCATTGATGTATTGCTACTGATCTTAGGGGGAAAGCTTTCTGTATTTCACCACTGAGTATTATGCTAGCTGTGGGGTTTTCATAAATAACCTTTATCATGTTTATAAAATTTCTTTCTGTTCTTGGCTTTCTGTTGGAATTTTTCAAATGCCTTTTCCATAACTATTGAGATAGTCATGTAGTTGTTTTCATTCATTCAATTAATGTGGTGTATTATCTTGATTTATTTTCATATGTTGAACCACTCTTGCATTATTGAGATAAATTCCACTTGATCAACTTGCCTAACCTCTTAAATATTCTGTTAGATCCAGTTTGCTGCCATTTTGTTAGGGATTTCCCATCCATATTCATAAGGGATATTGGTCTGTAATTTTCTGTTTTTTATCATGCTTTGGTATCAGGGTAATACTGGACTCTTAAAATAAATTGGGACATGTTCCTTCCACTTGAATTCTTTAGAAGAATTTGAGAATGATTGGTGTTAAATTTTGTTAATGTTTTGAGAGAATCATCCATAAAACCATCTAACAATTTAATAATATTGTCATTAATATTTGCTCATATAGTTACCTATATTGAAGGTCTTTATTTCTTCATAAAGAAATGATTTACAAGCTAGTGCTCATTCCTTTCAACATGAAGGACTCCCTTTAGCATTTCTTGCAAGGCAGGTCTAGTGGTAATAAACTCCTTCAGCTTTGTATCCAGAAAGGTTTTAATATTTCCCTTATTTTTGAAAGACAGTTTTTCTGCATATACTACTGTTGGTTGACAATTACTTTTCTTTCATCACTTTAAATATGACATCCCATGCCTTTTGGCCTCCATGGTTTCTAATAAAAAGTGGTTGTTAGCCTTATTAAGGATTCTTTGTATGATACACATTGCTCCTCTCTTGCAATTTTTAAGATTCTCTCTTTGTCATTTGCACTCATCAGTTTGATTATAATGTGTCTCAATTTGGATCTCTTTGAGTTTATTTTGCTTGGATTTCATTAAATTTCTTGGATTTGTTTAGTCATATCTTTCACCATATTTGGAAGTTTGGGGCCTTTATTTCTTCAAGTGCTTTTCTGCCTCTTTTCTCTCCCTTTTTCTTTGAGATTCCGATGATACATTTGTTGGTATGCTTGATGGTGTCCCACAAGTTCCTCAGACTCTGGTTATTTGATTCATTCTTTTTTCTTTCTGCTCCTCAGATTGGACAAGTTCAATTGTCTTACCTTCTAGTTCTCTGATCCTTTTATCTTCCCCCTCCCATCTGCTATCAAACCCTTCTATTGAATTTTTCAGCTCCAGAATTTTCATTTGGTTCCTCCTTATAATTTTACCTCATTCTTGCAGTTCTCATTATGTTCATACATTATTTTCCTGATTAGTTCTCTTTCTATGTTTTACTTTATATCATTGATATTAATTTGAGAGAGTCAATCTAAGATCTATGATTAGTAATTCTAAACACTGGTATTCCTACAGGAATCCTACAGTTTTTGTTGAATTCTTTTATTCCTGTGACTATACCATACTTTCCTGTCTCCTTGCATGTTTTGTATCTTTTTGTTGTTAGGAAGTGGACATTCTGAGTATTATGCTGTGGTCACTCTGGATATCTAATTGTTCTGTTCCTCAATCCACTAGATGTAGAAAAGAATAAAAAAAAAGAAAGGAAGGGAAAAGGAAAGAGCAAAAGGTAGAGGGAGAAGGAGAGGGAAAGGGAAAGGGAGGGGGGAGAGATGAGAGAGAGAGAGAGAGAGAGAGAGAGAGAGAGAGAGAGAGTGCATTGCCTCTTTAAGTCTCTGGGTAGATGCCAGTGGTGTACCTGAGGCAGCTTTCAAGGCTCAAATCAAGGCTAGCCTGCTCACTGGGCACTTAGTAATCCACTGGATCAAGAAACATCCACACACAAAAGAAAATTAAAAAAAAAAAAAAAAGAAGAAGATGCACTGGCTCTTTACTTCCCAGTGGATGCTGGTGGTAGGCAGGAAGCTGCTACTGCAAATAGAACCAAACCAAAGCTACTAGTCTCTGTGTTGATGACTCAGGCATGCCCTAGGCAGCTTCAACTTCCAACTTCACTTTTGGAGAAAAAGTTCTTTTATTCCTGCTCTGACCCAGCTGGCTACTCCCAGAAACCTGGCTGTGATTCCTTAGCCATTGATGTGGGGCTGAAGAATAGGGACTGGTCAATGGTGTGCACTTGTCTTCACTTATAAAAGCTGAACTTCAGTGGCCTCTCTCTTCATCTGGCATTCCATGACTATTCTAAATATCAAATCTGGTTTCAGAATTACCACCTAATGAATACTAATCTCTTTTTCCATGCCGTTCATTTTCTTGTTAGGACTTGTAACACTTCCATCTCTGCCATTTTGTATCTGTATCCCCCTATGAGCATGTTCTTACCTGATTACTGTCTTTCACTTTAATTTGTTGACTTCTCCCCTAGTTCTCAAATTCTTCATCCTTTGGCATCCATGCTATTTTCTTGTTTTTCCTCCTAACATCCTGTTGCTCTTTCACAGCCTTTCGTGGACTTTGCTTCCTTTCCCCTTTTTCTCAATGTTGCTATTTTCCTTTACTTTGTCCTAACTTCACCTATTTCTATCAATTTCCATGATCTCATATACATCTAAGTCTTCCACAAAATTAAATTCCTAATCTCTGTCCGAGTCAGGCCTCTATGCTGAACTATATATACAAACTACATATCCATTTGGATGAACAATTAAAACTTTAAAATCAGCATATCAAAAAAGTAGATAAACTTATGGGTGTCCATAAGTTTTTTTCTTTTCTTTTTTTTTTTTTTTTTTAACTAACAGCAACATACTTTCCCTGATGATCAATCCAGAAAAAGTGCAATTATTCTCGACATAACTCTTTTCTTTTAAACCTCACATCCCATTCTGTCACATAATCACTAAATCATCTTGTTTTTAATTTCTTAATATTTCATGAATCTAGTCTATCTTCCCTATATTCTCAATTACTTGCCTCACTTCAGGCCATTCTCATTTCTTACATGTGTTGATTCCCAGCCGCCCAACTAGTCTCATCTCTGTTCCTCACTCCTTGTACTACTAGACACCACACTGCTGTCAAAATAATCTAATATGCAAATATGACAAAATGACATTACTTAAAATTCTTCAGTGGCATCAGTATAAAAGCATTACTTCTCTCTTACCATTTGCCACCCCCTCATCCAACACTTTAGATATGTAGAACTATTTCCGTTTCTATCACTCCTTGATGCTCTGCATTCTATGCCTTTCACTAATGCCCTTTCTCTTAATTCCACTTTCTGGAATGTTTAGGGTATAAATGAGATAATGTAAGGAAAACTCATTGCACTGTGTCTGGAACATAGCAGACAACCAATTAAAAGTAATTATTTTTTCTCTCCTCCTTCTCTCACTAGGACATTGCATATAATTCTGTTTTGATCACTAAGCCTTATTGCCTCAACCAGTCAAATCTTGATTTAGTGCCTGCCTATTAGCCATAGCAAAGTCCAGTACATTTCCCCTCATTATAACTAAGTAAAAGCTATTAGGACAGGAGAATTTGTAATTTTTTTCACTGCACTATTAACAAGCACACCGAATATGCCTGATACATAGTAGGTACTTAGTAAGTATTTGATGAATAAATGAAATTCTGTGAGAAGTCAAATATGAAGTCTTCACTTTCACTTGCAATCAAGATTTTCAATTTAATTTAGTTATTTTGAGAGGCATGAGGGGCTCATCAGGTTGCCACAGAAAAACCTACTATAAAGAAAACAAATGTCATATTTTTGCCCAGAGCAGTCCTTAAGTTACATTATACAGTTAACATAATCTGAAGATTGAGCATCAGAGTTTAAAAGTAAAGTTAAAAAGCATTAAATCACTTTTATGGGTACACTAACATTTATAGAATAAAGCCCTCAAATATGTATAGTAATTTATGTACTTTACTTATATGAGGATGAACATGGATTTTTCAGGGATCTTAGCATTAAATGATATACAAAATTTTAAGCCAAGGTGATAATAAAAACTTGCTACAGTAACTTCCCATATGGGAAGGTAATCATCTTACAGATTTTAAAATACTTAACACCTTATGTCATATATGTATGCAAAAAAGATAAATTTTTATATTAAACATCTCTTTGAATGTAAATCTTTGCAAAGCAAAATATTCAAATGGTTCTGGCATATATTCTGCTTCTCTATAAAAAACATGTTTGAATTTTAAGGATGGCATTTTTTTGTGTGTGTACTATGTCAAATGTTTTCAAACTATCAGTAAGAGCCAAGTTTTACATAATTTCCTTTGCAGTACCCACTCCATATGTCATTTGAAGGTCTCACTCAAGTATATTATGTAGTTTATTTTAAAAGTTAACTAATCATAATTATTTATTTTTGTCTTTATTTCAAAGTTTAATGTCACATATTTTGATTTCCTGCATAAAATCAAAGTATTCCAGGTAAAATATAATTCCACAGTTAATATCTGAATTTTCTTTGTCAAGAACAAGATTTCAACAAGTTTGTGACAAAAAACTAAAATCAAAAAACAACTCCAAGCATGATAATAAAATGATTTTTAAATAGTTCACTTAATAGGATCTAGGCAGTTTAAAATCTTTTTAAGCAAAGAAGACCTAATTAATTCTTTCTAGGAAGTCAAGAAACCCAAGGAGAGGAATGATACAACTCACATATCCTGAGCCTCCATTCTTTTGCCTTAGAAAGTTTTTGCTCAAAAAATTTTCATGATGCTAAGTCCTAAGCCTTCTTTTCTCATGGGAATGTGTTCACCTCAGCACTTGACTACTTTCAGATATTTGTGAGGATTCTTACATCACATTGCAAATCTACATAATTATCCAAATATGACAATAAAGGTTTATTGAATTAAAACACCAGTTGCTAAAAAATCTGGAGTTAAATATCTTCATTAAAATGATTGTGATAAAGTAAATATTGTCTGGGCTTTATTTCCTTGACTGCCAAATTCTATTTAGAATCAAGGAATAATAGAGTGGTTCTGTCAAGTTTGGTAGATTTAGATGGAAAAATATATTTGATGTGTTTATAATCACATCTCCAACTATTTTTCATGTACACCTGTATTTTTCAGAAGTGTACTGTTAAGTGTACCATGTGACACCTTTCTAGCATGAGGTTTTCACTGATCCAAGAGCACTGTCCTGTGGATTGTTAAGAAGTGAGACATATAGATGTTCTAGATATTATGAAGTGGTAGTAATATCTTGTGATAGATATTTCAAAATATTCACATTCTTAAAAAAATATAAAATTTGTGCAACTCTAGGCAAAGACACACATATTAAAACATGGCATATTGATTACAAAGACATTTTTAGAAGCTATTTTCTCTATAAAATCAACCATCAAATATATATATAAAAATGTTCTACTAAATTGTAGATTGGCTAACTCAATTTCTTTTAATCGATAAAGGAATAAGTAGCCCTGAAATGTTTTACTGAAACACCAACTTTCAGTGTCCACCCATACTTTAATAATGTGTTATCTAAGGGGACTCTGAGGGAAGGTGGTTAGTCTGAGCTCAATACTATAGCTGGGTGATCAACCTATGTGCCATCAAATATGAAAAAATAAATAAAATAAAAGCTCCTTACCCAACACTCCCTACCCACACCCATTCTTTAGCTGTGGTAGTAAACTCATAAAATAATGGATGCAGTTGATAGACTCCAATACTTTCATCAGTGAGACACTGGAAAACCCCCAAATTGTTCCCCATATGCTTGTGCTAACAAAATTCACTGCTATGAAAACTTTCTCTGAATGAAAGATGCTAAAGTTTCCCAGCTCTCGTTCAGCACATATCCTTACACCTTATGAAGTTAAAAACCTCAATCCCAGCACTATTACTTAGACTACATATTATTTCTACCCCTAGAAGTTCACAACCCAATGATTATAAAAGGAGGTGAATTTAAATGTCATGAATGTTCCTTTTCCTCAAAGAAATTACAATTTAAACAAAAATATGAAGAAACAGTGCAAATAAAGTATTGCTGCTAGGTCCCAGTAAGAAAAAAAGGCAAACAGAAACTAATATTTGGAGGAGAATCAAATATAGAGAGATTATTTACAAAGATGTGGGAGGATGTAGGGAAAGCAAAAGGGATAGTGCAGTTTTTCAGGAGCTAGGAAAAAACCAAAGCACCATTATCACTCTAACTCTAGGCCTCAGGCAGGGAAGAGGCAGTTATGGGGACCAGGGGAGACAGAGCCTGAGAGTCAGGGCCACCTGACAAAAGCTGTGATCTGTGATGGAGGGATGCAGCCAGTCAAAGGCAAACCTATGGGAAGGACCTAGAGAAATAAACACCCCAACCTCGATTCCCCCCTTTCCTCCAATCTGGGCTGACCCCCACATGCCAAATCCAACCAGAAGCCAGAGGGAAAAGTAGACCGTTGATACAATCCATTGAGAATCACCTCCTAAGGTGCAGAGCAAGATGGAGAAGGATGGAAAGATGATGTAGAATATCAAATAGAAGATGTCAGCACACACATTTAAATTAAACAGTTATATATATATAACTATTTTTAATTCTAATCATACCAAGGGAGATCTTTGTACAAACTGAGTTCTCATTTAATTCTAAATTTTGAAAATTCTAAAGTACTGCCTCAAAAAAAAAAAAAAAAAAAAAAAAAAAAAATTACCCAAAAAAATTTTTTAATGAGTGTTTTTTTTTTTTTTTTTTTTTTTTGCATGTTCTTTATGTTTTTTTCTTCTAAGCCCTATTTTAAGTTACAGAAGTTCCTAAAAAGATAAGCATATAGAAAAACTTCTTCTGTGGGCAGAGAGATTAAAAACATTCAGACTCTTCAAAAATTGCAATTAGGAGAATATTGGTCTGAGAGAATGGACACTCTATAAAGCAATGAAAGATTTAATGAAGTGAATATAGATTTGTTGATCAAACCTGTCAATACTTTGAATGCCTCAGATCTATGGTGAGAGCAAGTAAAGAGAAAAAAAACTTTGAAGAGCAGATAGTAAATATGAAGTATTGCACAAACCCAAAACAGATTTAATAATAAAAGCTAATATTTACTGAGAAATTTCTAGGAGACAGGCACTTTGTTAAGTACATTTAACGTGTCATATAATACAGCATTCCTAAGAGAAAAGGTTTAGAGAGTTTAAGTAGCTTTCCCAAGATGATTCAGCTAGAAAATTGCTGAGGCAGAAATTGAATTCAGCTCTGTCTGACACCCAGACCCTACTTACTTAATGACAATATTATCATTTTATTCTTTAATTAAGGAAAGTTAGTTCTATAAGAATAGGTAGAGATTCTGACTTAGTGAAGACATTACCTATATACTCATCTATAATGTATTTAAACTACAAATATTTGATGTTTCAGAAATTGTAGGATTACAAGATCACATTTTAATTCTGGCAAATGAATTGTTTTCCTGCTTTATTCTCCTGTGTAGTTAGCATCATATGATTCATGCTATTTTTTAGATTAAAATGCAGAATTTTTCTGTAAAATTTATCTTCTTTTTCTACCTGACAACTAAGGCTTATTTTTGTTGATATATTGGTACCGAATTTATGCTGATAATAACAGCTGAGTAGGATAGCATGCAAAATAAATTGATTCTTCAAAAAAAAAAAATGAGGTCATATGTATAAAGAGCATGTTTGACCTAGCACTAAAGAATAAGAGCTGAGATACAGATTAATGTGAAAAATTTCTAATATGCCTTAATTTTTGTATCTCTCATATTGTGGCACCAGCTATTTAATTCATATATCCTATTTTAGTAATTTTCATTGCGAGCTAAGCTACTGTGCATCTTATATACTCACAGAAGTAATACATTGTCACCAAGCTGTGCCAAAATATAGAATTCTTTAATATGTCAAAAATTAATTTGAATAGTGGAAAAAAGAGGTTTTTACTTAAAACAGTATTTTTGTGCTGTGCATCTCTAATTGTCTTAAAAATTTTGAGTGTCAAAACACGACATGCTATAATCCATCAAGTGATATAATACAGCACAGTAAATCATGATGTAATAGATCATTTGCCATGGCTCAGTGCTTTCAATAATGATGTAATATAAATTGATATAAAAGTATGTTAAATATGTATACATATATATTGTAAATCCAGCTGTCTCGTTTTATTCAAGAATGGAAACATACTATATATTAAGCATTGCTTTTAAAATGCTTTTTCATTAAAAAAAAAACAGTTTAACATTGTAAAGAAGAAAAACCACAGGATAAAATGGTATTTTTATCACTAGAATTGTAGGAATTACTCTTTTATCCTTCATACACCTTAATCTTCTCTATATAATAATAAAATCTTTATGATCTATGCATAATTGAACTAGTAACATATAATCAAACCTCAATTATCATTGCAGAGGCAAGAAAGAAATCACATAGACAAATGAAATTCTCAGATAAATGCAAGAAGCAGGGAATCAGAGAATTTAGAGCTCAAAGGGGCCTTAGAGAGCTAGTCCAAACCCCTTCATTTTACAGATGAAGATATTGATACCCAGGAAACTTAAGTGAATTTAAATGTCACACAGCCAGGTTAGTGGCAGAACAAGGACCAATGGATCTTTGGCTTAGGGCTCTTTCCACAGTCCTACATCACCTTTTGAAGAAGACCTTCCAGGTGAAGCTGAACCAGTGATTTAAGGATGTCTAAGAACATTCCAATACAGTTTTCCAAGTCTACCCACCACATTATTTTATATTCATGCCTAAAAGCTGAAAATGATGCTAAAAAGCAATAATTTTTAAGACTTGTAAGGATGGTCAAAATATCGTTCCTCAATTAGCTAATCAAAGCAATTAATTTTTGCTGAGTTTAACAACCTTCTGAGCATTGTATTCAGGTGGAGCTAGCAGGGCAGGGAAAAGCAAGATATCCAGAATAGAAATACTTAATGTCTTGGAATAGGAAACTCCAAGGGAATAAAATGAGATTCATAGATCCATTCATGTATTAATTTAATGTCCTTTCATTAAGGACTTAAATGTTAGTGATTCCAAAACTCTCCTGAAGAAAAGTTTCCTTGTCACTCATCCTTAGTATCTTTATACAACAACTGAATTAGGCCCAGTAACTGCAACCTGCATCTTAAATTGTGAGTCTCATAATGAGGCAACTTTGGGGAAACATTATACTAGATGAAAAGCACTGGTGCTCTTTGGGAAACAGATTTAGAAGAAAGAGACACAAGCCTAGAGCAGTTTACAGTCTGGAAGTAGAGGAAAGCA
Source organism: Tolypeutes matacus (assembly GCA_026826555.1). Classification (NCBI taxonomy): domain Eukaryota; kingdom Metazoa; phylum Chordata; class Mammalia; order Cingulata; family Chlamyphoridae; genus Tolypeutes; species Tolypeutes matacus. The sequence goes on from JAKSZT010054416.1 coordinate 20,438,397, forward strand.
ATCAGCAAATGATACCAGCATATTGCAAGAGATCAGATGAGTGCCTTCTCATAAATAAGCAGAGTGAGGTTTGGTTAGGTCTATAGATCATGGTGAAGTGGAAATGGAGATTGGGTAGAAATAGATTGTTATTGCTTTTGAGGCTATTCTTGTTTTCAAAAAGCCATTACCATATGACTTTCTCTCCTCTAAAATTAATAATTTGATTCCATTAACTTTTCATTATAGGTTTTATTTTCTACTATCTTTTTAGATTTAATTGTTTTTTGGCTTTCTTGTTAGCGCTACTCATGTTTAGCCATGGGTACCTGACAGACATGTGAATATATGTTAGAGTTTAATATTTTTAAGCAAGTCATGATCCCTTTTCATAAAGCAATTACATTTAAGTTGTTGAAAAAATAGTTTATGCAACATGAAAATAGACATTTTGTATATTCTGTTAAATTTTGAAAGACCTTTCTATATTATAGTAAAATAAATAAAAGATATTTACAATCACAGTTAAAAGTATCAAAAATAAAGAAAAAAGTAGCTGTAATTAAAAAGCCTTTCTAAACATAACATGAAAACTATAGGCCATTTTCCTATAGAAATTATATGAGGTAAAATGCTATACGCCATTTCAAAATTTAAATAATATTAGAAAAAAATGTAGTATATATAACCCAATTTAATTTATACTACCCCTAACTCTTACAGTCATCTTACATTAAATTAGAAAGACTCAAACAGAAAAAAAAGTGCAAAGGACAAAAACAAATATTTAAAGAAGTTTTTAACTGCAAAAATTTAAAAACAATGTAAGGTTGATTTTACTTATCAAATGAGCATATGTAAGGGTTAAGACTTGGGCAGCAGCCCAACTGTCCAGGCAGCTACCCAGCTACTGAATCAGCTATTAGCTCACAAAGGCCTTGGCCCAGCACACATAGCTTCTGGACACAGCAGAAATGATTCTGAGGAGTTGCATTTTGTGTTCCTTCTGTGTAACACTTGAGTGATAACAGTAGTGTATGAATAACCCTACAAATAAAGAACAGCAGAGTGTGCCTGTACATCTGGAGAGACTGTGGCTGTGCCAGTAAGAGCAAACTTCCCTCTCTGCCTAGTCCTTTTTCCGCCTACCTCCCTCGCTAGCTCCCGAGGTAGATGCAGTGCACAAATGGCGTTTGGGCAGGATTTGACGTGTTCTCCCACTGCTCCCTCTGCTGAGGAGGAGGTAGAGGGTATGGACCCTGGGTGGCTGCCCACCTGTATGTGGGCTGTCCCGCTGGTGTCCCTGCCTTGTCCTGTGGAGATCCCGGACAACACACCTGCAGCTTTGTTGGGTGCTCTGCAGCCACCTGAGCCCTTGTTGGAGGATATGAAACCCCACGTGGCAGCTGCCTGGATAGGCTAGGAGTTCCTGTCCTTGCTTCGAGACACCACTCAAAAGATGTTAAAACTGGCTAGCCACTTGCATGAACAGGAGAGAGAAATTAACCAGTTGCATGAGCAACTGCAGCAGTCGTATGTGCGGCCAGAGTGCTGAGACGTGTCAGCAGTAGTTCAGATGAAGAAGAAGTAATACCCATCTGACGAGCTCTTCTGGTTGTTACTTAGAAGATGAAACATGACCAAGACATGGGGCAAGGAGGGGCCCCCGTGGGACAGCCCCATGTAGTCCAGCATACCGTGTACCATCCCTATACGGAGGCAGAACTGGTTGAATTGGGACGGCAGTTTTGGCAGAAGCTAGGAAAGCCCATAGCTGCATGGCTGCTTGCATCTGTGGAACACAGGAATGGATGGCATTTTGTGCTCCGGAACAGAGAGAAGTTAGCGTTGCTTACTGGCCAGCCCCTGCTGAACCAGCATCTCTCAAAGGTGCAGCGGAATACTGGTGGAATTCCCACCCACTCATTGATGGAGTGGCTCCAGACAGCCATTTGTACAGTCTGGAATGATGCAGGGAAGTTGCTGGATTCCATGAGCCAGTGGACTACACATGCTGACCTAGTACAAGTAGTCCAGGAAATGGGCATGCACAGTGCTGTCTTTGACATCAATAACCAGGGACTTGATGCCGAGAGGTTTATGAGTCTGATGAGCGACATGCTCATGCAAAATGCTACTGCCCTCTTGAGGGAATAGCCATGATGGCTAGTCTCGGCAAGGCCGAGAGCCAGCAAACCAAGGTTCGTTCGGTGGCTACAGGGAGAAACACTTGCCCCTGTTGTGTTGCCTAAACCCTGCAGGACAGTAACCCTAAAACAGTACCATTTGCGAGGAGGGCATGAAGAAATATTGGCAACTATTAAAGAACTGGTCAAGGTACAAATCGTCCATGAGGCCCGGAGCCTGTTTAACGCTCCGGTGTGTCACGTACGTAAGCCTGATAGGATATGGCGTATGACTGTTGCCTATTGGAGAACTCAAGAAGGTGGTTCCCCCTTTACATGCAGCTGTGCCTTCTATTCTTGACCTAATGGATACTTTGACTTTAACACTGGGATCTTATCATTTTGTTTTGGACTTGGCAAATGCCTTTTTCTCCATCACCATTACTGATGAAGCACAGGATCAGTTCATTTTCTCATGGGAAAGCCGACAGTGGGCTTTTACTGTATTGCCTATGGACTATATTCACAGCCCCACCATTTGTCATAGTTTCGTGGCTAAAGACCTAGGAAAGCGGCAACATGTCAATGTCATTTGGGTGTATCATTACATTGATGATATAACACTAACCTCTGATTCTCTTGCAGATTTGGAGTCAGCTATGGAGACAAGCAGAGAAGCACTATAGTCTCATAGAGAAACTACTGGCAGCCATATGCACTGCCATGCAAAGTACTGAAACCATAACTCAGGAAGCCCCAGGAAAGATATTCACCACATACCCCATAAAGGAGTGGGTGCAGAATTGGATCGCCCAGCCATGAAGTAGCGTGGGCCAGATGGCAACACTGGCTAAGTGGGGGGCCTATTTGAAACAGAGGAGCACGTTTGCTTCCAGTCCATTGAGTAAAGAATTGCAGCAAGTTTTAGGTCCCTTAAGGTATGCTGAGACACTGGACCCTGAGACTCCCTTACAAGTCCCCATGAGGGAAGTTTCCCTGTACAAAGCCAGGGTAGGTACTGTGCCAGAACAAGCATGGTATACTGATGGAGCCAGCTGAGGACTGGCAGCTCAATGGACTGCCGTAGAGGTGCACCCGCAAACTGATACCATTTGGTATGAATTAGGGTTTAGTCAGAGTAGCCAGTGGGCTAACTTGTGAGCTGTGTGGCTCATAGTTGGCCATGAGGCCAGCCCCACATTGACCCTTGTGGGAACGATCCATGAGATTAGGGGTTGTCTAAAGAAGTGACAGTGTACCGTGTAGCAGCTCACTTTCCCCTTTTGCATCCAGGCAATGATGAGGCAGATTCATTAACTAAGTTTACCTTGCAGATAAACAATGCTCAGGATGCAACCGTGTGACTGCACCAGAAACTCCTATATGCTAGAGTCCCCACGATGATGAAAGCTGCATGCCTTTGGAATTTAGCTGTGAACCCAGAGGCCACATAGACAGCATGCCATGCGTGCCCCTGATGTTCTCTGTTACATCAAAGGCCACTGCCCAGGACTATAGGTCAAATTGAGCAAGGACATATCCCACTCATAAGATGGCAGATTGTATTAGGCCATTACCTTTAAGTCAGCAGTGCCGATGTGCCCTACGGACGTTGACACGGCCACAGGTCACGGGTCTACTGGCATAAGCAGAAGCTTTAAGCCTGAGGCAGGGGTGACTCCATCCAGAGTTGGGGGAGGGGAGACAGTCCCAGAATATGTGTAGTAGTGTGCAAACAAGGCCAATTAAGGCTGAGGCCAGTTGAAGCCAATCTGCTTGGTGGACGCCTGTGTCCTTCCAGCCTAGCATCATGTAGTGTGAAATAGGCTTTAGTCAAAGTGGCCAGTGGGCCGAACTTGAGGCTGTGTAGATTGTTGTAAAGAAAAAAAATGCCCTTTAACTCTTTGTACTGATAGTTGAGCCATCCCTGCACAAGTGGCACAAGAGGCTGTGGACCATGGTCCAACAATTGAATGAGTGTCCCTGACAGGGTAGGATAATGCCCGTAGAAGCTCTAATGCATAAATCAGTGGCTTTGGTCCAGTTGCAAATTGCAACAAAGGATCCCTTGCTGAAGCCCCAGATAAAGCTGCAGGGACATATTCTGTTACCTGCTGTAACAGTGCTCCATGGTAGAAAAAACAAAAACCATGGTATGGCCTTAGACCTTGAAGGCACCCCATGTGGGGTAACTCGCTCTTATTGCTCCCTGAAAAACAGGATTACAAAGGAAATTAAGACACCATCAGCAGCAGCAACAATTTTTCTAAAAGCTTTTATATTAGCTCTCCAGTCCATAATGAGTACCCTCACAGTTGCTAAAGCTGTTGCCCTCAGGGGTGGAGTGTAAGTGTTAAGACTCAGGCAGTGGCCCAAGTGCCCAGGAAGCAGCCCAACTATTGAATCAGCTCTTAGCTCACAAAGTCCTTGGCCCAGTGCACATAGCCTCTAGGCACAGCAGAAATGATTCTGAGGAGTTGCATTTTGTGTTCCTTCTGTGTGACATTTGAGTGATAACAGTAGTGTAGGAATAACCCTACAAATAAAGAACAGCAGAGTGTGCCTGTACATCTGGAGAGACCGCGGCTGTGCCAGTTTGAGCAAACTTCTCTTTGCCTCAAGTCTTTTCCGCCTACCTCCCTCACGAGCTCCCGAGGTGGACACAGTGCACAGCATACACACACACAGTGATAATATCCAGAGTTGGTTCTATAAAAATATTCACATAAAAACACAAAAAGTTGTGTACAGAGATGTTAATTGTAATTTTGGTTTTGGCACTAAAATTTAGAAAATAGCATAAATATGTGACAATTGGAAAAATATGGTTCATTCACACAATGGAATATTATGCAACTGTTAAAAATGAGAAAAATCTATATGAAACAAAGGGTAGGGGTCCATGATATATTGTTAAGTGCAACAAGCTGTCTAATAATATATATAATATGATATTCTATTGCTTTATATATATAACACCCATTAGTATATAGATAAATTTTTAGGGGAGAAAATAAACATCAAATGCTTTTGGAAACTTTTTCCAAGAAAGTAGATTATGGAGAATCTTTTACATTTAAATTAACTCATTTCTGTATTGTTAATTATTTTGAAATGAAGCTGTATAACTTTGTAAAAAGTAAATATCCATAAAGTATTTAAAAATGTCTAATGTATCCATTCACAAAATTAGTTAAAGCAAGAAAATTTTTATCATGTCATTCATTTTTAAACCAGTGAAAGTTGGTACAGACTGAGTGGAAATTGAAATACTTTGCTAAAAGCAGCTTAACTAACATGATAAATCACTTGGTGTTTTGACCGAAGTTTTTAAAAGTTTAATGCATATTATTCAGAAGAGATCTATGATTCTGAGAGAGTTGCATATGAAGTAAAATTGTAGATTTTGAAGACTCATCTGTGGGTGAATGCATGGCAGGGGAAACTGGATGATGCATTACCATAGAAAATACCAAATTCATCCAAAATAAAGGTTCAGTGGTGACATAGGTTTTGACCAAAAGAAATGTGTGAGCAATCTCATTATTTCAACTTAGCATCTTCCAAAGTTTGAAATTTTTTTTCTCAGAAGGTAAACTAAACAATAAATCACCTGTTTTCACACCCCATTCTGATCAATAAAACAAATCTGTGGAATGATACAAGATTTCAAATTACATGGCTAAGTTTTCTTAGAGTTTGTGATAATCAAGAACAGGAGATAGAGAAGATCAAACTTGAACTATAGTCTTTATGAAAGCAAATTTTAAAAAGCATTTATATAAAAGTCATTTTGATTTCTGGGCATTAGTTGATAAAAGAGAAGATGGCTTAAGAGGAATGAAATACTCCTCCAATTCTCACAATATGAATAATACAAAAATGCTTTGGAAGAATAGGGAGGTAGATATTTAACACACATGATAACTCTAAGAAAGAAGAGAATATATTACAAAACAAAAAAAGAAGAAGTGACGTATAAGTGCTACTTATATGCCACCAGGAGCATCCCCAATAAAAAGAAAAAGGGATACTTAAGGGATCAAAATTTTAAAAGGTATTGGTCCTTTTAAAAAAAGAGAGAGAGATACACTAAAAGTCTGAAAAAAATCAGGCTTTCAAAAAAGGTGAAGAACAACAAAAAGGAGTCATTTTACATAAGAATTTCATAATGAAAGAAATGAGCTTTTTTGTTGGGACAGATGGTATCCTAGTGATAGAATTGTGCATATTTAATTTTCATCCTCTTGGATAGATTATAATAATATAATAGATTATAATAGATTATAATAGATTATAATAATCTATCCAATAATGATATTATCATTATTATTCTTATATTTATATAGCATTTTGCATTTTAATTGAAGCCTTTTACATACATGAAATTATATGTGCCTCACCATGTCATTGTAATGTATGGATAGTCATTTTCAGTGGCAAGACATACCAAGGCACATCGGGGTAGGGTGGTACTCTGAGGCCTGCTGACTCCAAATAGAATATTATTTACTTTGTCTTCCTCGACACATATAATTTGAGAAATCCTGAGTTTGAGGGATCTCCAGGAGAGGACCTCCAGTTGGCCGTTGATAAGTAGGTTTGTATTCAGGAAGAAGACCCATGCTGGAGGCTGTATTAGGAGGATCAAAAGATTAGGCAAAAATAAGATTCCCCCTGCTTTGTGAAGCCAGAAGAGAATGATTTTTGAAGAAAGGATAGTGTGAAAAATGCCAGAGACTAAGAGATGCTCAGGGAAGTGAATATTTCTAGCAGAGAATTATTAGCCTTGAACTAAGAAATGAAAAGGTTAGGTAGTAAAGCTAGTCTTTCACTAAGTGTGAGAGTGAATGGGGGAGAGAGATTGGTCCCTAGAGGTAAACAGAAAAACCTGGAAGAGTTTAGAATATGTTTTCAATTCTTCTTTCTAATGAAGAAGAAATTAAAGAGAAAAAGATAAAGATAGAGCTATAATAAGGGATAATAGTATGAAGAAGGAGATCCATGACATTGAAAAAGAAAGGGTTTGCTATAGGAATGAGGGCTATCTCCTTTGTTCCTTTTTGGGGACAGCAGTGGATAGAGTGGCAGAAGTGATACAATTTAATTTCTACTATTTTCTCTGTAACATAGGAATTAAAGCCATTTGCAGAGAGTAAAGAATGCAGTCATTGCCTAGGAAGTATGAAAGAAGAAAAGTTTTAAAATAGTTACAGTGGATAACAAAGAAAGTCAACTGAGAAAAGGAGGACTACCAGACAGCAATGAGGATCCAGTTGAGGTTGGAGGTCATGGGTTTGGTCATGACTTTTTTCCATTGCTGCTCAGAAGCCCAGGGATAACCAGGGGAAAGATGAACAATTGGATTGATTTAAAGTAGGACTTTTGAAGAGAAATGGGAAAAGAGGTAATTGGCTAAATAGTGACTGATGTGATTGACTGTAGACTCTGCATTGGCTAGCACAGCAAGTGAAGGCAAGGAAGTTTAATTTAAAGTAAAAGGGTCAAGGTATTAGAAATCTTATTTCTTGAAGAATAATGTATTAAAGTTCTCTAGGGAAACAGAACAGACAGAAGATATCTGTAAATATTATGATATTTTTATAAGAATTGCCTCACATGGGGACACACAAATCCATTGGGCAATGACTGGAGTGGCTGGGGAAAGAGGCTGACTGGTAGCCACAGAATGTGTCATCTTCCCCACTTGATTATTAACATCTTCCTCTGCTTAAATCACCCTTTTGAAAACATTCCCATGGGACACAAATATCTCCATGTTTTTGCCCATTCAGAAAGATATATCCACATACCTCTTCCCCAGAACTTTTTGTCACCAATTTCAAATAATGTTCCTTCCAAGTCCTCCCTCATCTACCTTGGCCATTAGTTACTTCCCACAAATCATTATACAAATGCACCTCAGCCATTTTTCTTTCCAAGCAAAACAAGCAACCAGGTGCACTGCTCAAAGTTCTGCCCACTGAGAGGATTTTCTCTCCCCAATGTCCTTCAGAGACATCCCAAAACTGGACTGTTCACTTTTGGGTGGTACCTGCATATCATCCAGAAATATCTGTAAACCAGTCCCGATTTTTCTCTTTCCCAATCAACTGATTATAAGAGACTTTCCAAGAGGCCATAGCTGTGGGCTTGGAAAGAGAAGGCACAGTAGCCAGCCAAAAGGTGTTTTTCAAAAGGAGAGCAGATTTCTGCAGAGGATAGCAAGGCTTTGCTCCAAAATTCTAAGAGTTTATATTGTTATTCTCCTACAGGGGCTAGACAAAGTTTCCAGATGGTGTCTCCATTTGTCACTGAATCTTCCAGCATCATTGGATCTGCTAGGTCATATGGCTTAAGTGGCAGAGCAGCTTTCACAGCAGCCTGTACCTGCCGCAGAGTCTCCTCTTACTCTGGTTCTCACTCAAAACTCATAGCTTTTCTGATTACTAAGTAAATGGACTTGAGTAACACACCCAAATGAAGAATATCGAATGCTACTAGAACCAATTAGTTGCTGTGCCTCTTTCTGGGTCATAGGAAGGGCCAGATGCAGCAGCTTTCCCTTCACCTTAGAAAGGATATCTCAGCATGCCCCATACATCTGACATCTAGAAATTTCACTGAGGTGGAAAGCCCCTGTATTTTTGTTGGATTTTTCTCCCATCCTCTGACACACAAAATGCCTTACAAAATGTCTAGTGTAGTTGCTGCTTCTTGCTCACTAGGTCCAATCAACATGATAGCATCAGAGCATCAAATAATGGATCAGCGTGATGTCTTGTGGGAGGGAGAGACAATCAAGGTCCCTGTGGACTAGATTATGGCACAGGGTTGGAGAATTGATATACCCCTGAGGTAAGACAGTGAAGGTGTATTACTGGCCTTGCCACCTGAAATCAGACTGTTTCTGAGTGGTCCTTACTAACAGCAATTGAGAAAAAAGCATTTAACAGATCAGTAGCTGCACAATATGTACCAGGAGATGTGTCGATGCCACATCTGGAACACCACCTGCAATGGGAGTCACTACCTGGTTAAGTTCACAATAAGCCACTATCATCCTTCAAGATCCATCTCCTTTCTGCACAGGTCAAATAGGAGAGTTGAACGGGGATGTGGTGGGAATCACTACTTCACTACCCCTGTATCCTTTAAGTGCTTGACAGTGGCACTAATCTCTGCAGTCCCTCCAAAAATACAATATTGTTTTTTATTTTGATTTACTATTTTGCTTGGTAGAGGCAGTTCTAGCGGTTTCCTCTTGGCCTTCCCTACCAAAATAGCCCTCACTTTACAAGTCAGGGAACCAATGTGGGGATTCTGCCAGTTGCTTAGTGTGTCTCTTCCAATTATGCATTCCAGAACTGGGGAAATAATCACAGAATGGATCCGGGACCAACTGTATCCACTGTGAGACAGACCTGAGATAAAAGTCCATTGATCATCTGACCATCTTACTCTGACTGGTGGACCAAAAGTGACATTTTGTGTCTCCTGAAACTCATGTCACTTCCCAGCCAGTGTCTAATAATCCCCCATATGACTGATCATTTCCTTTTCCCCAGTGCACAGTTACCCTGGTAAAAGTCTGTAGGTCTCTTTGGGAAAGATTGAGAGGAAGATTAACAGTAAAAAATTTTGACAGTATAACAAAGTCCTTCTCCAAAGAGACCTGGACTTCCCCTCATTCATGAGCCTCTGGTTCTGTAAACTGCCTCAAGTCTAAAAATTGATTAAGGACTATGAATTTCTGTTTTTGTAATTCAAGTTAGACTTTTGTTCATTTGACCTATAACTTCTGCTTATATAGATCAAGTAAGAGTTTAGTAGACTTCCCATCTCTTTTACTTCTAAGTATTTCATGATCTACTAGGCAACACCTTAGGTCTTCATGAGTGAGACTATTTTGATGGCTGCTTTGAGTCTGCTGTCCTTTATGATAGCCATGTCCACCTTGTCTTTGGCACTTAAGTGCTGCCACTTGGCTTCTGCAAACCCAGGATCTGACCATTCCCATTGTGTTTAAGGACCCAAGGTCAGTGACAGCAGTTTCTGTGTAATCCATGACCTACAAAGAAGAGTGACCACAGAGCTCCTCGGAAATTATGAAGTTAGTCTCACAAATTTATTCTTTATACTCATAGTGAAAGGTATGTCCTCTGGACATTCCTGTGGTGGGTGAGCAGGTCTTACATGATTAATCCATTCAAGCATTCCAGTCTCTCTAAGCCTTTGGATTCCCTCACCTACATTAGACTAGAGAAATTCTGGTATTTCAACCTCAGGTAATGTTGGCTACCTTTTGGTCCATGTTTTAGCTAACCACCTGAACAAATGGTTTGTGTCTTTTCTAAATCCTCATCCTACAACATTTAATCCAATAGCTCTGCTTAGTAGGCCCATATCAATAAATTCAGCCTGATCCAACTTTATATTCCTTCCACCATTATCTCACACACTTAATATTCATTCCTACACATATTCCTCTGATTTCTGTCCATATAAATTGGGAAACACATGAAGTTCTTTTGGAGTATAGTGTACTTCCTCATGGGTCACACTTTGTATCTCACCTTTTGGGACCTGTTGGGACTTCAGTCTAGTTATAGGTCCGGAAGAAAAGAGGGGTGGTGAGGGTGGGTCAAGAGAATAAAAATAATTAGAAGTGTCTTGCAAGCCAACTACCTTAGCATTCCATTGCAGTTTCATCTGGTGAAACTAAATTAATCTCTTCAGACAGAAGAGTGAGGGCTGTTTGCTCAGGGGAAGTGTGGTGACTGCTTCCTCAGGACATACCATTAAAGGTTTATCTGGCAAAGGCTCAGCAGAATCTAGGGTTTCACTGCCCCACCCCATCATTATCAACACATAAGTCCCCGTTCCGATTTTCAGGATCCCATCCCTTTCCAATAAGTGTCTTCATTTTGACGTCAGGTATGCTGCAAGGTTGGGAACTTAGTTTAGGTTATAATTCAGCCACTTGCACAATGAGATTCTGGGACTGGTTTTCAGAAATCTCAAGTTTGTGGCCATATGAAATGAGATTTTTCTTTCAGGGAAAAAAGAAATTTTCATGTGGTGCTTAAGTTGCAAATTTGACACCTTCAACTCATCCCCTTCTTTTTATTACTTTATCCAGTGTATTTAGGAACACCTAGTCAACATCATTATACCTTTTAATTCCACAAAACTCTGTTAAGGTATCATAAACATTCTCAACCAAAGCGTTGCCTCTTATAAGCATTTGAGTAAACATATTTAATGGTGATATTTGGCATATCTCTATTGCTAACTCACAACATGGACTATCAGTGTCATCTTGATTATTGGAAATAGAGTCATTATTGCCTTTGAATCTAATCAGATTCAGTCTCAACATCTGCAGAACCAACTCAGAAATCTCATCTTTAAGATTCTGTTTCTCAAGACCCATTCTCAGTACCAAAGTTTCTCTAAGGAAGCAAAACTAACACGAGGTATTTGTAAATATTATGATATTTTTATAAGGACTGTCTCACATGACTGTAGGATGGGCAAGTCCAAATTTTATAGGACCTGCTGTAAGCCAATTACTCTAATATGGCTCCTCAAAGAATTTTCCATAAGAACCTGGCTGAAGTAGACATGGAAATTCTCTCCTCTGACTGCTGAAATCATCATTTCTTTAAAAGCTTTCAACTGATTTGATGAGATATCTCTCACTGTTGAAAGCAATTACCTCAGTTGATATAGATGTAATCATCCATAGATGCACTCAACCTACTGATGATTAAAGTCTGTGAAATGTCTTCACTGTAACACTCAGGCTAGTGCTTCCTTAACCAAACAAATGGACACCATCACCTGGCCAAGTTCACACATGAGCCTAACCATCACAATAAGTAGAGTAAGAAATTTCCTTTTTGTCAGACCACTGGTGTGGTAGTTTGAAGCTATACATACCCCAGAAAAACATGTCCTTAAATTTAATTCATTCCTGTAGGAATGGACCCATTGCAAATAGGACCTTTTGATGAGGCTACTTCAGTTAAGGTGTGACCCACCTCAATCAGAATGGGTTTTGATCCTCGTACTGAAGTTCTATACAAGAGAATGAAATTCAGACAAAGAGAGAAAAAGCCATGGAAGCAAGAACCTGAAAGCAATGAAACCCAGAAGAGAAGCGAGAGACCAGTAGATGCTGCCATGTCCCTTGCCATGTGACAGAGAGCCAAGGATCACCAGCAGCCGGTCCTTGGGAAGAAAGCTTTGTCCTGACGATGCTTTGCTTTGAACATTTGCCTGGACACTGTGAGCAAATAAATTCTCATTGTTTAAGTCAAGCTGTTTCATGGTATTTGCTTGGAGCGGCCTAGGAAACAAGAAGGAGGGGGAAGGAAAGAAAGAATTCTAGCACAGGATGAGGAAGAAAAGTATGGGGAGGAGCGATTGGCAAGAGCTACAAGAGAAAATAATTGCAATCAGAGCTGTTAGCTTTCTTGAGACATGGGAGCAAGATCCAACCTTGGTCTCAGGCATAGATTCTCTATGACACTGAGTAACAGTTCAAGAAAATGCAGCAATTACGTTGTCTGGTGTGATAAACAACCGTCTGCTTTCTTGTTGTTACATCTGCTTCTTCTTTCTCCAACAATTATAGCTAAGAAGAGGGAGCCAAAAATGAAGAGTCTAATATAAAAACAAAAATCCTTTCCAGTTTTCCCTGAAATCAGTTCTAAATCAGTGAGATATAGAGATAAAGAACCAAATTACCTGAAAAGGAATTGCTTTTCCATAATAAGTCTTTTTCAATAGGTAACTCATTACATCACACTAACTGGAAACAATATCAAAATAAATTAGCAGTCATAGGGAAAGTAAGAGGAAACAAGATAAGCAACAATTTAAAGTCTTTTATGATTTAATAATATTTCTACTAAAACATTTAATGCAGTAAAATTTTCACTAATGTTTATTTTAATCTTTCGGTTCTAAGAATCCATCTTCAGTATAATTTATCAAATTAATTGATATGAGGTTAAAAACAATATCCAACCAAATGGTGGTCATCTCTTTTTTTCAAATATCAGATTTAGAATGCTAATCCTGTAACATAGTGGATTAACTGTTGCATATACTGTATATTTATAAACAAATATTATGGGCATATGATATTTAAGCAGATAATTAGGTTTATAAATTATTGAAAATTATGAAATATTGTGACGTCCTATACACTGCAATGAAACTGTTCTCACAGTCATTGACAATGTTATAGACGCTAAGCCACTGCATTTGCATTTCTTTAACAAAGGATTTCATTTTCTTGAAACATGTTATGGCCTGGCCTCATTAATTCAGAAAAAAAGGAAAATACAATTAAAGAAAGTCTTTAGAGATTCTAAAGTCATCTGAATTTGGGAGTGATTAATAGCATGAATGGTATTAGCTTAAATTAGTCCTCTTGCTCTGGTAAGGTATATAGAAATTATTCATATTTTTATATAAGAATTTTGTTGTCATTTCTTTCGATCTCATGAAAGAAATTCAGAGCCAAAAATAGTACTGTATATATAACCTGTATTGAAATGAAATACATTTCCCAGTATTGTACTCCGCAGTTGCTATAAAACTTCTAAAAACTTTAACTTTTCCATATGAAATTTCTATCCCTTCTAGTTGAACATAAAACCACTAGTTATTCAGAATGTCTATGTAGCTATATTCCTATCTATAATATACCTCTCTCATCTCTCTAATTTTTCTGGTATGAGAACTTGCACTGAACTTTTGACTTTAAGTTTCCTTTGCATTTATACCAATTTTACATATTTCACTTTTTTAAATAGGTGGATAAGTTTGTATGTTTAAATAATTTACAACATAAATAATGCACTCTACAAACAATACCATATAGGATATATCTGCCATTCTTAAACATGATTTTATAAAACACATGGTACAATACACAGATGCCATATGATTTTAGGACTTAAAAATATAGAGATTTTATTTTAAAATGTGATGTATTTCAACGCACATACAGTTATAAGATGATATCATGTCAGCATTTTTAAGCTACAAAGTTTTGTTACTGAAACACTTGAAAATATCCCTTTAACATGCTTTCTTGTTTCTTTTCATTTTCTTGAATGAAACGGAGGAACAATGCTATTTAATAATAATTTAATATTAACGTGGATAAGTTAGACTCCAAAATGCATTGTCATATTAATGGTTAAAGGTTTTTTGAAGTATGGTCAATTTATTGATTTGAGCATATAAAACTGTTCCTGTTACTTAGGCAGCTTTCTTTTGTTACATCAAGAATGGTAATCTTATTGAGAAAAGCACAATAGAAGATGATTGATTGTCTGCTTTTGTCATGGAGATGAATTATTGCAGAGTGCATACAAGAAAAAATAAAAGCATTGTTCTATAAATTGGCCCTTGATGCTTTGTTCATTTGAGCTTATTGTTTGTAGACTCTAGTTTAAGCTAATACTAAATAGTATAGTAAATAAAAGCCTTTTTTTGCTAAAGCAAAATTACTGTCTTCACTAATGAAACTCAGCTTTAGGAAATAAAAGTGTCTGCCAGTGTGCTACATTTAAAATGTGTAGTTTATGCCAAAAGCTGTTTAGTAACAGAAAGTTTGAACAACTATTATAATTTTAATAAATTAGTAATAACTGTGCATAATGAAAAATGAAAAACTTTTTATTTAAAACTTAATGGATGATGGAATAGTTTTGGTCATGTATGGTGGTGATGGTAGCATGACATTGTGAATATAATTAACAGTACAGAATTATATCTTTGAATGCTATTAAAAGGGGAAATTTTAGGTTAGATGTATGTTACTAAAATAAAAATGAGAAAAAAAATGTATGGAACTGTGCAACACACACAGGGATCTCCTAAGCTGAACCATGGACTACAGTTAATAGCACAATTATAAAAATATACTTCATCAATTGTAACAAATGCATCACACAAACCTAAGTTTTAATAATAAGGCAGTATACGAAATCCTGTATTTTATGCATGATTATTCTTTAAACCCACAACTTCTTTAATAAAACAATGTAACAAAGAGATTTGTAATAATACCATTTTGAAAAATAAATTTTAAAATAATACAAAAACAATGGAAAAGCAGCTCACAAGCAATGCAAATTAAGATGTGGTACATTTAATTTTAGACAGTTGAATAAAATCTATTAAGGAAAAATATAATTGTCAGTAACCGTTGAATGACTTCAATAACTTCTTAATCAAAAAATTAGAATCATGACTATCAAATTTTATGAGTTTTAGAAAGATAAAGCATTAGAATAAAAAAGGTGTTTCATCAACTATTATGTCTCTAAAACAAGATATAAAATACTCTTTTAAATAGATTAGTGTCACACCAACTTATTTGCTTCCTAGAGAAATTCTTTCCTTTATATTTGAGGTATGGATAATATCTAACATAATTAATTATTTATTTTATTAAGTTTGGTTTTTAGATAGATTTTACTGTCAGTGACAATCAGATCTCTCCAACTATGCTACTTTTAACCCAGTTCTTTTTTACGGTGCACTGCTATATGCTGAGAGACAGAACTCTTCATTCTAGATACAGCTATCACCTGGTGTTTGCTAAATCACTGTGAAATTCTTGCAACAGCTGTTTGTTCCTGGGGAAACATTCACTTCATATTGCAGCAATAAACTGATCATTGCCAATTAAATGCCCATTAATTGTGTAAGCAAGGATTACTGCCAGATGTTTACAATAGAAAGAAAAATATCCCTTGCTATTTATTTTCCACTTATAGCCATCTCTTTTCATGTAGATAATTATGTGTTAGAGGTTTGTTTTTTCATACCATGCAACAAATTTACATTCAAAAATTAATAAATAATCTTTCCACAGGTTTGATTTAATAGAGGTAGACTAGAGTATAATACTCATATAATGAAAAGAATAAACTTGGACAAAATCGTTTTGTTCAATGCAAAAAATACCCAAAAATTACACAGTGATTCAAATTTTCTCATTTGTTTTATTTGCTGTATTACGTGTTGCCTATAAATTGTCTTAATTTTCCCTTTACTACATTTGAGTAATAAGTCTATGGTATTTTACTTTTTAAAAGTTGAGATGGAGTAAACTCTTTCATAGCCTATCTTAGAGAAGAAAACTGTAACAATAAAGGAATCAATATGAAATAAAAGCAGGTGGTGTTTTCAGATTTTTAGCAAAATCTTACAATCTTTATATTTATCTGGAGCTTCACTGTACCTCAAAATATAATTTAAGTTCTTTTCCGGAATGTAGTAGTGATGAAAATGAAACATGCACTTAATACTATGTCGTCCCAAATGATTTCTTTCTCAACACCAAACAAATGGAAAATAAACACTAACTATAATGATTATATTTATTACCTCTTAAAGCATCTAAATGAATGGCAAAAGTTAAAGAAAAATAATGCTTCTATGGTGATAGACATCTATAAATCATGCTTATTAGATACAAGAGCTTTCACAGAAACACCAGACACCTATTTCCTTGAACGGCCTGTCATGTTTTTATAAGGAATAGCAAATTCATGTACACATCCACCCTCTTAGTACCACTGCCCTCAGCCCTACGGCCCAGCAATACAATGTATGCAAACAACAACAACAGAAAGATTAGGTGGCATTCTTTTCCTCACCATATTGAACCACACCTCCTCTTTGGAAGGTGATCACAGGACACATTCAGAGCTGCAGAAGACATGAAACAGTAGCATCTGGCTCCTTAAATATCTCCACAGGCATTTGTAATGGCATCTTTGAAGTTTTCTCTGCATCTGTCACATGTTTAGACTGCACATTGACTGCCCCAGCTGAGCACGATTTTGATTCTTTGAGACTTTGAATAGTGTAATCTGTTTTAAGAAAAAGGCTCGGGAAAATCCTTCATAATATCCATACACAAGCTCTTTCATGATTGAAAAAAGGGGGTCCTCATTCCCATAACTGTTATTTTTTATGCTGAAATGATGCCAGCCTTTGAGTTAATAGAACAGCCTACAATTACATTCCGGCCTTGCATATTTTTTGAGAACCTATACTCAAAAATCACATCTTGTCTACTTTTTTAAAAAACCAGCATTATAGAAATTACTACTTGAGAAGAAGGCCTCTGTAAATGTGTTCTGTGTGTAAACATCTTGGCATCTGATTATAAAAGAAATATGACCGCTATCATCTCACTTGGAAAGTCATTTTTGATTCGATCTATTGGACGTCAAGTACATCAAGTTCAGAATATAAAAGTGACAAGTAGTTTGACTTAAATGGTAGTTTGAGGGCTATTGACTTTGCATCTGTTAAATTAATATAATTCCAACAATTAAGTCCTAAAGACTCTACTTATTCCACCTTAATAACTGTATAGACCATTGCCTACTATTAATGGTAGTATAATCCATTAATGCAGTATATGAAATAATCCCTTAAACACAAATTAGGAAGGTTCAAGTGCTGCTTCATCCTCTCCAATTTCTTGGGGTTTGTTTGTTTAATTTTAAGAGGCACCAGGGATTGAACCCAGGACCTCATACATGGGAAGTAGGTACTTAACCACTGAGCTACACTCACTACCCATGATTTTTTTTTACATAAATTTTTTGAAGTAGACAAAATCTTCCTTTGGTATCTCTAAACTTAATATTCTGTTTTATTTTCTTCAGTTGAAGAAAGATGTTAATAAGTTCATTGACATTAGAATTTCTCTCCTTTAGAGGTTTTTATGAGAAAAGAAGACCCCATGAAGAAGGAAAATGCTTTGCATTAAATGATGACTATTTGAACACACACAAGCACATATGCATACACAAACAAAAACAAACAAAATACTGTATGAGGACACATAAGAGTGTGAGTAGATGAGCAAATTGTGTATTTGTAAATTAAACAGACATTAAATGAAAATCACAAGTATAAACAAATATAGCCACATAAATACACTATGATCTTTGGGTTGAATATAATGCCCTTAGTAACCTAAGACTATGAAGAAAGTCACCATCAAGCTGGCAGAAGGGAACAAAAAGAAAACTGTGCCACTTTCTCATTAATAACCTGCTCTATAAGGGAGTAGGGAAGCAAGCCAGAACAATAAATTAAATGCTATTAATTCTCTTCATGTGGAATATGGTGTAGATCTCAATTCCTTCTTTACAAACAGCCCTCATTTCTCCCAGCTGCTTCACATCCATTTGTGGATTCATACTATGCCTCACCCCAGGGTTCCAATTACTGAAATTCATAAATCAACTCATTTGTGGTAATAGTTTGCTACTTTAAAAATTAAGAGCACAGAGTAGTGTCCATATTGTATATATACATTTGGCTATCATTGTGCCTCCGTAACTGTTGGAAGCCACTTTTGGTAATAGTTGGTAGATGGTGTGAAAAATGAATGGGAAATCTCTTCTAGAGGAATAACTTATTCAATTTCATCTTTCTTATCAAACATCTGTGCACGCAGTTTCTTCCTCATGTCCTTTATCCCATAAGGTGATGGACTGAGTAAGAATTTGGGGACAAATTATTGAATTTTGTGATTGTTAAGGAGCTACTTGGCTGGCAAATTCTGTTGACTATGTAGCAGAAGAATTAAGATTAGAAATTATAGGCTATAAAATACTCTAGAAGAAAGACTAGAAACACTAAAGGGCAATAAAGGGAGAAAGCTTCAGACAAAATATTTATTTACTGATTTTAACTGTACCATTTATTACTCAAGGAACATTTACTAAGTCACTACTGTGTTCCAGGCATTATGAGAGAGCACAAGGTAGTGGAAAAATATACTCATTTGCTAAGGGTTTAATTCTGGTTCTTCCACTAACTGGCTGTTAACCAAGAGTAAACCACTTTACTTTTCTGAGTACCAGTTTTCTCATTTGTGAAATAAGACGAGTAAAACAGATATATAAGTATCTTCCAGCTCTAAAGCTCATTACAGAATTTTTCATTTTTCAATCAGACAGTTTGCCATATTGTACATATAGCCCACAGGTCTGCAGATTGCTGCTCCAGACTCCTCAAGCTGAGCAGGGTATTTCCTACTCTCACAGTTGAGATCATATTATGCGATTATTCTGAGATTAAACCTCACATACAAAAAACAAGATACCTCAGAAGGCCAACAGTAGTACCTAATGTCCAGAATGAAAGTGTGCCTCCAAATATACCATATGATTCTCTCAAGAATCCCAGTGTGTTCTATGAGACATTAGCCCTACAATATTCCCCAGAAGAAAAAGGGTTTGGTGATCAAATGAGTCTAAAACAATTCTCTACATTACCCACCTTAAAGATTCAGGAATGACAGTTCCGAGAAGTCTTGCAGTTTAAAAAGTTGTTTAATGTTACCCTTCCATATTTATCTTCACAGTACTGCAGAACCCAATTTAGAAAACACTGCTCTAGAAAATGAAACAAGATTTGGCTTAATGGACTTCCTAGAAAACAGTCTCTAAGGCAGAGACCAATGAAGATTCCATAACCAGGCGCCTGGTCTGCACAGAAAGGCACATAGTCAAGGGAGTGTTTTTTGTTTGTTTGTTTGTTTTTTTAGAAGGTACCAGCGACTGAACCTGGGACCTCATACATGAGGAGCAGTCACTGAACCAATGAGTTACACCCGTTCCCCAAAGAGAGTTTAACGTTGTTAAACTTACCATCCATCCCACAGGCATCAGTATTTGTGATGTGGGCTAAAAGGGGAGCTGGGTGAGCATCACACACACCCTTAATTTCTATGGAGGACAAACTGTTTTCATGAGTAACTTTTATTGCTGCAAAGTGCAGAGGAGTTTGAGGTATAGGTACTGAGTACAGAGAAACCCCTGAAAAAGCTCCCCGGGAATGTGATTTTAGATGTAATTGCATTGGGTCTTGGCTTTCATCCTCCACCCAGCACATATTCCCAAACAATCACAGTCTAAATATCTAATTTCCTGGCCATAAGAGGGGGTCTTTGTAGGAGAAAATGAGACATGGGGAGGAAAGAAGGATTGACAATATTTTCGTAGTAAACAAGGAAGTAGGTAGAGTCCTGCATCCACAGTTGCCTCTCTACCCATTCTCTGGATTGGGATAATGAAATAGGCACCATGTTTCATTTCCTTAATTCTCTATCACAAGACCATTAACATTCCCCATTAATATTTAAAACAGAGCAAATACTACCAGGTGGTGACAAACTGTGGCTGGGACAGATCTGAAATTTAGAGGCACCCAGGGACTTCATAAACAACTGGTATATAAATTTTCCCCAGTCATGCCATTACTCTTGAAAATTCATAATTCTACCTCCATTTTACTTAATTGAGTTTTGGACCTAAGTTATTACTTTGTGGAAGGGTTTTACAGTATCTGAACTTAAAATTCATGATTGGAGCAGTGGTCATGACCATGCTAAACAATTTCTCTGGAAGAGGATTTCTTGGATAATTGTTTAACAATCACCTCTTAACTCTTGGCATCATTTTGGAATACTTTTTCTGCAAAGAAGTAGAAAAACTGAGGAAGAGTGTCTTAAAGAGAAGGAATTTACTTTTCTCACAGAGAAAATAAAAACAGCTGCTGACACTGAATATTGTTTAGCTCAACTGTATCACGTCTACAGAATCTACAATTTTTTGGTCTTTCTTTCAAGGATGAATAGCTACCACTGCAACACAGGCATCATTTCTACATTCAAAGATGGATACAGAAGGATACTATCAGCCACAACTGTCATTTTTATCATGGAAAGCAACAGGTTTCCCAGCAGACAGAAGGAGATTTCTACTTCAGCCCAAACTATCACATAACTGCAAGAAAGTCTGGGAAAGCATGTGTCAAAAGCAAGAAAAGTAAGGATACTCAAAGAATGCTGAGCAGCCACAAAGAATGACACATTCCCTCTACAAACTGATTTAATTGTCTATGGTTATAATTGCAAAGATTCTTCCAAAAGTGAAAAACTGAGAAAAAATAAACAATAACTCTGAGACATTTTTCTTTCTCCTAACAAAAAGGGAGAGCTTTTTATATTTCAGTTTAAAATAATCTTATTTTTTTCCTATGTCAATGAGTCATGACTATCAGTGGCTTACATATAGCAATAATAATTCAAAACAATTCCATCTCCACTCATAAAATCTCTGTGAAGGAATTGGTGAAAATTTCATTCAAGTCCAGGATTTCTCTCTTTGCTTGGGTGACTATCCTTTCTGGTGTTTCTGGAACATCCCCAATAGCCTGTTGTCTCTTTACAATTATTAATAACACACTTTCACTTTCAAAGGTGTCCCAACTTGAACAGTAAATTACATAGTCACCATACCCATTACTCTCCCTGAGGGAATGATTCTAAAATTGACTTCATTAGCCCAAATCATGCACGTGAAATAGAGAACTCCACTAAGAGAAGCTTGCTTTGACCTCTCTAATTGAATGCTCCACCACAAATTCAACTATCCACGAGCAAACTTAGCCCTTCCATTCCATTGGTCCTTACCAAGTCTTCTTTCCCTCAGTAACTATTAGTGAAGAGCCCAAGAGATCAAATAGGAGTCCCAGCAATTTCCTTTAAGTATTTGCATAAGCCACCTACTTAGCTCTGTTCCATACACATCCAAATTTTCCCTATCTATAAGAAATTGAAGAATGGGTAAGGAGGTTTAATTTCGTATAAGACATTTAGAATTGCCTGCTATAGACATAGAAGACAATAAAACAAAACTTTTTTGTGAACATATTGATGTGCCAACCAGTCTTCCCTGCCAGAATCACTCAGATAATTAAAAAGGAATCAATTCATCATGACTTTCTGAACTGAGCTTATGAGAATCACTGTTGGTCTCCTGAAAAGAATGGCTACAGAACTGTATAAATACAACAAAAATCAGAATTACTAAAAGTTAGAAAACCCTTGCATCTATTTTCCATGATTTTGAAAGCAGCACTGCCCTTCTGCACCCCCTCTGTTAACTTTTAGCCATGACTACAACCAAAACTGCAATCAGAGGGTAAAACCGGGTGACAGAACAGAGAATAGTCCTACAAGACTGAGCATCCAGCAGAGCAAGCATAACTGTAATAGTTAGCTTTGCGCCTCTCTACACCACCCACATCTATCCCAACACCGCATATTAACCCATCATTTATCTCTTGGAACGAGTAAATCCATATAGTTTCTTCATCTTTCATCTACTATCATAATCTTACAACTGTAAGAACTTTCTCAATACCCTGCCAGCATCTGCCCCTGCCCTTCTTTGATCTCAATTTTCATTTAAAATTGAAAATTCATCAATGTTTATGTCTGTTTATAGCTCTTTGATGACTTCCCACTGCCTTTAGGATAATGATCCAATCTTTATGCAGCCTCTAAGAGTCTTCATTGGCTGGCTTATGTTTACCTCTAAATTATCATTTTAAACCACATTTCCTGTATTACCTTGGACCTTTTTTTTCCATTCTTTTAAAACATAATTCTCCCTTCTATCTCATGTCCTCTGTATATCCTGTTCAATCTGCTTAGGATAGTCTCCACCTTCTTCTTCATTATCTTTCATATGTCAGCTCAAACATCATTTCCTCAGACCCTCTCATACATTCAAATATGCTCTCAGACCTCCAAGAACTTTTCCTTCACAGCACTCAACCTAAAGTTTGTAAATATATATTGGTGTGATGGTTTGACCACAATTATCTCCTCCACGAAGCTTCTCTTTTTGCTAAGCATTATATCTTTATCACTTAGCATAGTTCCTGATACATATTAGGTGCTCAATAAATAGTTATTAAATGAATGAATAGATGAACATATAGATGATACAAATAGTGTCATAGAACTAGGTCGTGTTTAGACTTCTATTGTCCACAGACACTCCAAGTGAAAGTTATCTTTCCAGAAGATAATCTTAAAGGATAGAATCATTATAACTTTCCATCAAAACATTTGTGATTTTTTTCATTTATACACTTATCCAAACTTCATTCTTTCTTAACTGACTATGCCACTCTTAGCTTAATGATTAATAATGATTATTCATTATATAGAATAACACTTTAACATTTGTACTAAAACTATTTGAATTTTGAAAAGTAATCCCTTATTCCAATAGTTTAGAATTCTTTTAGAGCTACTTTATTTGTTATTTCATGATCTTAGAAATATTTATTATATCCTATAGTAGGATCTGTAATGGTCTACCCAGAGCCCCTTTATCAGGCTGGTGCATCCATTAGCTATTATTTATGAGTGTTGGCTGCTAACAGTTCACAGCTGACCTCCCCATCAGAAAATTGCCCTTGGTTGATGGGAACTTTGTCTCTTCTGCAAAAGATGAAATTATGAGTTCATTGTCACCATATCACCAACTAGCTAGCATATTTTGACACGGGCAAATTATTGAGAAAAACTGACAATTCATAAAAAGCATTTTTCTTCCTAATAAAATGTTTGTAATTGCCACTCATAATTCCAAAGACTTGGTAAATATCACTTGAATTTCTAGTTGCAGTATGGAGATTTATGAAGGTAACACTGTGTGCCAGGAGGAATTCTTCCTCCTACCTATACCTACCTATCCAAGTGTATATTAAGATATTAAATCCTTTTAATTATATGTTGTGTTAAAAAAATAAATGTAGGTAATGACTAGGCCACCGGTTCATGTAAGGACAAAATCAATATGGTACACACATGAAAAACTACATATTCAAAAAAAGGGACTAGGCAGTTTTGATGGCTTAACTCTTATTTTAGTAGACAAGAGGTAAAACTAAAGGACTAAAATTTAGTGACTCAATCTACTATCCTGGACCAACTAGCCTCAGCCACTTATAGTTCTCTAGAGAGCCAATAAGTGTTCATCAATTAAAGTAAGAGAAAAAGATGAACAACTCTTGTCAAGATGGCTATTAATGTTCAGAAGGATAGCAAGTTACCCAGTCTCAGCTCAATCCCTGGTGAATGCAACTGCTTGGTATATAACTGACCATAATTCACATAATGTGGCAGCTCTGAGTCTCAAAGGTCCAAGATAAAGACTGCAGAGAGTTCTAATGTCAGAGATTGCAGCCAAGGGTCCTCTTTAGGAACAGGGCTGGGAAGTCAACTGTGATTGTAGGCTGAAAGGAGTCACAGGAACAAATACATGTCAAATATTCTTACTTAAAGTAACGGTATTTTAGTCCCATATCTAGGCATTTGTGTTGTTGGAAAAACTTGTTGAATTGAAATAAAAACTTGCTTAAATTATATTTCCTATTCCAGAATCCTAAAATTTCACTACAGGAAAAACAATTCTACATTGAATATGCTTTTCTATAGCCATAGAATGCTTTATTTAATTAGATTCTGTTATATTTGTAAATTAATTATTTTATGTATAAGAAAATCAGAATAAGACAAGGACATTATTGAATGAACACCATACAGTCTTCATACTACACAATATTTGATATTAGCATGTATGGCTACCTGGATGCCAGCTTTTCTCTTTTGTGCTTTGTTTATTTTTTAAAGGACTAGATTGTAAAATTAAGGACACTGAAAGATTCTTTCAAATGATTAATTTTTCTACCAAAAAAATGATATAAAATACCCAAAATGGGGAAAAATAAAACTAATTCTTTCTAGTCTGCTAAAATAGCTAAATAACAAGGATTCCTAAATTGAAAACAATTCCATTTGTATTTCAGAATAAGTTTGTATCAAAATAAAATCAAACTCATAGCTATCTATTTATTGTGTTTAAGTTATAAGGATATGTTCCTTTCAGTGGTCAGTTTGAATTTAATTTGCAATTCTTGCAAATATACTTCTAAATTTTTATTTTAAATCTAAATCCATATGCAAATATATACATGCTCAAAGACCCAGGTGAAAAGAGGTTTATTGTTTTGTTTTGTTTCATTTGTGTTGTTGTTTAAAATCATCTAGGAAGAAAAGAATCAACCAATGACAGTTAATGAAACAATGGAAATATTGTATGTGTTCTTCAGTATTCAAAACAAAAGTGAATATTATAAGCAATATGAAATTATTATTTTGGACATTTCTTCTCACAGTATATCCCACTGAAGGTACCAATTTTTCACAACTCCCTCCTCATTGTTAATAAGAATATTAACCAAAGTGGTATCAATAAAAAAGTGAAATTCACTTAATTCCTTATAAAGGAATACCTACCCTGAAATTTTTGCAGAGAAATGGTGTCCCCAAACCAAAAAAGCCAAATACTTGTGAATATTCTCACTGTCCTGATTTTGTGATAATAAGGGTAAGCTAAACATTCGTTATATTAGAAACCATGGATGTGTCCCCAGACCTAGTTTTTCTCCCTAGGTCTGGTTTTTAGAATGCTGGTGATAAAGTAAGCCTGATTTATTATATGACCATTCTGTATGGGAAAAGACTGTAACTTTGGGTATCTTTGGTTAACCTTAAGAGATATAGCAGGGGAACGGATGTGGCACGGGTGGTTGGATGTCCATCTCCCATATGGAGGGACCTGGGTTCGATCCCCGGGATCTCCCGGTAAAAATTTAAAAAAAGAAAAATATAGAAGGTACGTGAGCCACCAGGCCCCATGCGCGGGTGCACCGACAGGCCCCATGAGCCGCGCAGCAAGATGATGCCGTAACAGGAGAGTGACACAAGGGAGAGCCAAGATGAGATGCACCGAAAAACCAGTAACTAAGGTGGTGCAGGTGGTAGGATACCTCTCTCCCACATTGGAGGTTCTGAGGATAGAATCCTAGTGAAGACAGGAGGAGAAGAATGAGAAGAGAGGGCAGGAAACTGACACAGAGAGTTGTCCAGCGAATGAACACAGAAACAGCAAAAAAAAGGGGGAGGGGGCATGTAAAATGGATAAAAGTAAATAAATTAATTAATAAATCCTTAAAAAAATGTATAGGGGAGGAAGATACAGACTATAGTTAGTAGTAACACTTTGATGATGCTCTTTCGTGATTTGTTAGCAAATGTTTCACAACAATGCAGGGTGTTTGTGTGTGTGGGGGTGATGTGTGGGAGCACTGTATGATGTTATGCATGTTTGTTTTGCAAGTTCACGATGTTTACTGAACACTTATAGTTTATGTATGTATGAATGATATACTTCAATAAATTGTTTAAAAACAAAACAAAACAAAAAAGCCAATTACTCACTAGAAAATTGAATACTAAGGAGCGTCAGCACCCAAATCCTCATTTCCTAATAGAGACCCTGAAAATTTGAGAAAAGCTAGAACAACTTAAGTGGGGAATAGTGACGTTGGAGGGAAAAAAAAGGAAAAGGCAAATTTATCAATATAACTAGTTGGAGTTTTCACTCTAAATGAGTGCTCTTCTCCGTGTATGCTATTTTGGAATTATCTATAGCAAAACGGGTCAAGTGTCTTAAGAAAGGGTTTGCATTTAATAAACCAAGAAGTGATTCTAGTACCATCACCACCATAATCCACCTTAAAGGAAACCCTTTCCAGTAATAGTGTAAATGAGACTTTTCCTAAGTTGATAGAAAGATAATTACCTAACAAGAATTTTCAAAGTTATAAAGGCACATTATAGTTTAGAATAATCTTATTAAAAATCAAATTCACAACATCAACAGATCCTTCCTGTGCCATGTAATTACATTATAGACACTTAATTGAAATAAACTGGAAATGAAGCCTGGCCTAGCACAGGCATGTACTGATGGTTAAGGCTCAGCAGGGTGGTACTAGTTCATTAAATGTAGTCTTCACATGTTTTCCCATTACATTTTAAGAGAAGATCAAAAATAAGAACACTAACTCAATTAAATTGTATATATATAAACACTCATATACATTTGATCTTGTGTTTGTAACAAACACTTAAAAAACATTGGTATAGTTAAAGAGTTTATGTAAACTAATTTGTTTTCTTCTGGATATGTGGAGAAAAAAATTATATATAGGAGAACTAAATATTCCTAATGGTAATTTTTGCTTCAGGATAAGTATGCAGTAAAATAAAATAAAAGTTTATGTAAAAACAATTAACATAATATTTTACATATTACAGAAATTTCTACACCATATGTTTTAGTTCTTTAAGAAAATGTTGAAATACAATGCTTAAGCCTGCTGAATCTCCTAAATTTCACAGAAAGCAGATCAGCAGTCACTCAAAGGCCCAAGCTAGAAGGTCAAAGTTTATATCCTTGCTATCCCAAGTACCATGTACTAGATCCCGAGGCTCTTAGGAAAGAGAGCCCATTTGAATTTTCTCAGACTCTTTCACCCAGGAGAGTGAATTTATCCAGATACAAACTTCATATCTTATATCTTAAACTCAAATAAATTAACCAGGTACATGTGTTTCTGTTTGTGTGTCTGTGACATTGAGGGCAAGGGGCCAGGATTTACAGGTCAACATAGTAAGCGGGCATGTTATTGGGGAATAGAGCAATTATACTTATTAATGAATATGCATGGGATAACCCCTTTATATAAATATGAAATGTTGTGCAATCCAAACAAAGAAATTCCCTTGTGGGGGCTAAATGGCCCTGGGCCTCTGGGTCTTTCCAAGCAGAGCAAGGTTGGTGCTCTAAGAGCAGACTGAAGAGTAGCCGTAGCATCATCGCTGGGAAGGTGGGAGAGGACCAAGCCACAGGCTTCAATGACAGGAAGGCTTGGGGAAAGTATATCCTTACCTCCTCTAACACTTTTGGGAAAGGACTTTTGGGAAATTTATCACTTAAAGTAACAAGACTCCAATAATATTCTTTTCTATGTTTTGTGAGGTGTTTTAATTAGATATTAGAATTACTGTGTTCAAAAAACATTCTTAGTATCTATAAAATTCAGAGAAAGAAACTTATACAAATTTTGGTTGTATAAAATCCTAATATGTTTTTGCTATGTATATTAAAAAAAAACTTTTAAAACTACTAGCAAAAATTACAAACGAAATTATTAACACCTCTTTGAAAAATCCCAAAGCAAAGACTTTACTTAAATATTGACTAACTCACACTGAAAAAGATTTATGTAAGTCAAAATTTAAAGTTATTTTCTCACTCAAAAAAGGGCGGATATTTTTAAATATTTATAATAGATTTGCTTGAGCAGTTTTCTTTCAAAAAGGCAAATTTATTTTTAATAATTATTTATTTTAATAATCTTTATTTTTAAATAACTAGTGACAAACCAAAATCCTTCTTTATTATTCAGGACTGACAATTACCAGAAACTCCAAAACAAACTAGCTCCATCATAAAAGGGTTCACATAACTGGTGACCTTCTAAGTTAATTTGATTCAGCAACTCAACAGCGTCAACATGGAACCTGATTTATATTCTTCTCCCTGCTTGGTCTTCTGTAGAGTCAGAGTCATCCAAAATCTGGTTTTCCCTACTGGGATAAAATGGCCAAGGAAGTGCCTTTGCATAAGGCACTATCAAGGAGAAAACACTATTTCTGTACCTTGGAAGATCTCTCAGCATAGTTTTGATTATACACCTGAACCCATTCCTAGAGCCAGAGCAATACTATGTGCTGTTTGTCTCAGCAATACATTAGTGAAATAATTCCATGGTGAGAGGTGCATGGGGCAATTCTCATTGGCTTTGACCAGTTAAAAACCTAAAGTAAATTCCATCCAAATTTTAGGGTCTCCAAAGCAGTGGAAGAGTGGTGTAAGGTATACCATTTAATATCAACACCAAAGCTATTTCCCTCTTCTTACTTGCTAATTAAAGCTCAATTTTGACTGGATCATGAACAGAACACCTTGTTCTCAAGTAACAGTGTTGTGATATAGGCCTGGCTAGTATGATATAAGTGTAAGTTTGTTGAGGAGCTATTTCCTGTTTCCTGTCTTTGAATTCAATTATATAAGGATGAAGCTTGGAGTAGATTTAGCCATCTTGAGACTATTAAAAAGAAAGTGCAGAAAATCATAGATATTCTCTACCAGTACCCTGAAATTGTCATGCCACTATCTTTCTGCTTCTAGATTTCTTGCTATGTGACTTCTGTGTTATGTATTGTGTAAACCACTACTAAACATGTCATTTTACAATTTGTCTAGAGAATATATGGTAAGTCTACCAGGGGTTCATTTTAACCTTTCACATTTTTCTATAATTTCAGAATTATAAAAAAGTCATAATGAATTCCCATATAACCTTTACACAACTTCTGCAAATGTTAATAAATATTTTATAAAGCCACAATATAATGATCAAAACCAAAAAAATAATATTGATCTTTATAGCTGATTTTGACAGAATCACCCAGTACCTCACATATTTCCTGACACATACTAGGTACCTGTTTTTTGGTTTTGTTTTGTTTTGTTTTAATTCTTTTTTAACCTTAGGACACCTGCATTATCCTTTGACAGGTATACCGCCCCACTCAAACTTCCCACCTGCACTGTCCCCGGAGCAGGTTGCACTGGGCCAGCTGTAGGTGCCTGTTTTACTCAGGAGTCTTTCCATTATGAATAACAGAATAACAAAATTAATCTTCAAAGATCAAATTTACTTACTGGTAAAATTAAAATTTTAGTGCCTAAAACTGATATCCTTGAGTGTTTGTTTCTCTTTTATTTATTTTATTTAAGAAACAAGAGGGAAATGGCAAGATTATTAAATGACAGAGTTAATGTTAATAATAATCAAATACATCCATTAGGTGTTATCCCTTCTTCTTCTGTGCCTATGAAAGCATTACTAGCCTTATAAGTATGTTTTTCTTTGAGTTTTTCTGATGTCCTTTTTATTACCATTTTTCTCCCAATTTTGTGGCAAAGCATCCTACTGACTACTTCAGGATTACATCTTATCATTTTACCAACCCAGTGAAAAGAGATTGCTTTCTTATCAATAGATCTTGCAAAAGTACTGTGTAGTTGACCTTCATTGCTTAGAGCTGGATCTGGTACTCATTCCTGGGATTATGAGGATTGGGTAAAATCCAATCCAAGCTACATGGACAAAGAAGAGAAGAAAATATGATTTCCCAAAAGAAAATCAGGAGAGCTGATGTGGCTCAGTGGTTGAGTGCCAGCTTCCCACATATGAGGTCCTGGGTTCAATTTCCCACCCCGATAACTCAAAAAAAAAAGAAAAGAAAATAAGGGAACTGTTAGCCACAAAGAGGGCAGAAGGATGATGGACTTGGAAAACAAAATTCATATGTACATTATAGCACAATAAATATTAAATGAAAAAAAACCAATGTATTATTATGTTTACACATTAGGAACACCTAGGAATAAGGTGCCAAAAAATAAAATGGGCATGTGGACGTGGCTTAAACAGTTGGGTTCCCGCCAACTGTGGGAACATGCGAGGTCCTGGGTTCAGTTCCTGGTACCTCCTAAAGAAGACGAGCAGATGCCGCAGATGCTGCAAACACCATACCAGCAGATGCCACAACCAGCAGGGAACTGATGTGGCTCAAGCGGTTGGGTACCAGCCTCCCATATGGGAGGTCCAGGGTTTGGTTCCCAGTCCTCCTAAAGAAGACAAGCAGACACAGTGAGCAGAAAGATGAGGGAGCCATCTGGGGTGGGGGTGGGGAGGAGGGGGAGGAGGGGGAGGGGATAAAAAAAAAACTGAAATGAAAACAAGTAAATGTTGAAATCTCTGAGACATCTGGATTGGGCAATGTAAGCTCCATAAATGAATACCTTTGGCACTGGATGCTTTGGAGGTAACAGAGATAGACATTTTGTGAAAGTTTCTTTACATGAAAATTGGTGACCACATCCTGGATATCTGCAACCTCGGTGGAGTACATCATCACAGAGGAGAAGAGACAAATCAGAGGCTACTCTGAAAGAAGTCTATTTTGAAAAATAAAAAGTTAAACAAGAATATAAGATGCTCCTAAAGTCTCCTAATGAGTTTAGTGAGGAGGAATTTGAAGAAACTTTTTTCTATGATAGCTTAAGGTGGATAGATTAAGTGAAATGACACTTTGATACATATTTTTTGACTATTTTATCACTTCCAAGTTGGACTGGGGAAACACAGACTGCAAAATATCAGCATAATACTAAAATGAAATGAAAAGATGATAGATATATGTTGATAAATGCAAGCTCTAATTAAGAACAAGCACCAAAAAAGAATGGTGACTTTCATTAAAATCCTGGTGTACACGTAAGTATGAATTATACTTTTGGGGGGAAAGCTGGCATATTGAGGCACAAATGAATTATGGGGGATAGTGCAGTAATAATGGAAAAAAGTGGTATTGAAACATCCATTATTTCCTTCCCATCCCTGCCCTTCAGAATGAACATGTCTGTCTTCTTCCCTGAAGAGGACGTTCCTACATATTAGACAACAACCATTATTCCACTCTCTGCAGCTGACTGGGTGAGAAACGGGCAGTTGACCTAGGATGAAATAGTCCATTGACTGACTCAAATGTGAATTCAAATATTTTTCTCAAGAATTTGAATGATGAATCTGAGATTCAGAAAGAATTAAAGTTAAGCCACATTAATGGCAGAGTGGACACTAGGGTGAAGGTTTAGCAGCTTCTGTGGTTGGCAGGGTAGATCCATCCTGGCTCTTGCCATTTCAGAACTTTTTCCTAAATCCATATAAACAATAATATCCCATGTTATTCTTAAACTTATGAATACATCAAATACTTAGGAGCTTTAATCATTATATATAGTTTTTTTTTTAACCACATCTCTTAAAAAATTATGAGTACTATAATTAAATCATCTTTTTTAACTTTTCATTATGGAAATATTTAAAAATACACAAAAGTATAAGAACAAGTAAATGAAATACCATGTACCCACCACTCAGCTTCCATAGTTATGAAAATATTAGGTTATAGAAAAGTCATGTAAAGAATATAGGGGATTCCCATATAGGTAATTTTTAATAAAGTTTTAAAATTTCACATGCTTGGGTCATTCTGAAATATTCATTCTTTTCAAATTTGGAATATTTGGGATTATTTTATCAATCATCAGACTAGTGTAAAAAATCTTTCTTATGAATTTCTGATTTTTATTTAGCTAACATGATAGTGCTTTATATACATTTTTAAACAGAAATATGATTCAGCATTTTAAGTAGGTTGCTATTTGTAGGTAAACTATAAGCACACATTTTCATTCCATTATCATTTCTTATTAATTAATAATTAAAACAAGTTACTCTTTACCCAGAGGGTGTTTACACCCTATTAAACACCTTAATCCTCATCCTCCAATTTTTTAAGAAGACTTTATGGGTAATATTTGCTCTGATTTCAAAAGCTTTATAGTAAATATTATGAAGTTTTTATTTTGTATTTTTCACATTTGTATAAGGTGTTAAGTATTTCTGCAGGGCTGGAGAGGATGAAAGTATATAAGAAACAAAAATTTTTACTGTTGCTACACGTTAGGGTTGCTTTTCAGCATGCAGGAGCCAGAAATATTGTACTATAAATGTGTCCAGAAGCATTTTGGAATAGTATTTATAACAATTTTGTAATTTTATGGATGTGAACATGCATTAAAGCATGACATTTTTGGAAAAATCACTAAGTAGAAATCATAAAACCTGAGTTCCAGTCCTGAATCTGCTACAAAATAGCTATTGACCATGGACAAGTCACTTTGCTTCTCTGGGAATCAGTTTCTTTATGCACAAAATGTGCAATTTGGACTAGATAACCTTTCATTTTCTTTCAGCCCTAAAATTTGATGGCTAGCTATCCCTTTCACAATGAACAAATAGACTCATTTTTTTTTCTTTTTAAAATATTATCAAGGTTAAAAATAATCACCTTTCATCTTCTTCAATGAGTTTTCACTAATAGCTTAGAACACTTGAGATATTAAAAGATCATTTGCAATATATGTACTTAAGAAATTGATGCTCAAGTTCAATTAAATATTTTGATTTGGACTAGATTTTGCCTTCCGTTCTTGAGATGCTTTACTCTGCAAAGTTATAAGATCTCACCAGAAAGTAAAAAAAAAAAAAAAAAAAAAAAAAAAAAAAAAATGTTATATAAAGATTACCCCTGCTTTAGAGGTATGTGAAAAAGAGGTTGGGTATCTTGGATTACCTTAAAACAAGATGTCAGGGTAGTGGATGTGGTTTAAGCAGTTTGGCACCCGCCTCCCACACAAGAGATCCCTGGTTCGGTTTCCGGTGCCTTCTAAAGAAGACAGGCTGCCACGAAGAGCTGATGCAATGAGCAGACACCACTAGCAGAGAGTGGATGTGGCTCAAGCTGTTGGGCACCCGCCTTCCACACAGAAAGTCCCAGGTTTGGTTCCCTGTGTCTCCTAAAGAAGACGAGTGCAGACAATGAGTAGACACAATGAGCAGACAAAACAAGCAGACACAGAGAGCAGAAACAGCGAGCAGACAATGCACAGATAGATGAGGGAGCCATCTGGGGGCAGGGGAGACGTCAGAGTTACAATAATTAATATTTTAAGGTTACAAGCAATCGGTATTTGTGGAGAAGAGCCTGGGTTTAACTTAACATTCCATTCAACTTCATGAAATTCTCTTTCACCCTCTATAGTCTTTTTGTTAAATGACAAGCCCTGAAAATTTCAAGTTCAATTTCCTATGAGCAGTGGATCTTTCTGAGTCTAGAGATTCAGTGTCCAATAATTTAGTACTGGCCAGATATGATTACTGAGCCAATGAAATGGGGATACTGATCCTTAGGAGCTGAATTTTAAGATTTTATTTCATTTTAATTAAATTTCATTTCAATTTAAAATTAATCAAAAACTTTTTTTTTTACTATGTTTAGTACAACCTAGGGGTGTGAATCTAATTTTTCAATTGTAAATTTTATAAAACCTAATTACATATTAAGTGTTTCTGATGAAAATTTAGCATCCCAAATGAGATATGCTGAAAGTATAAAATACACACTGGATTTTGAAGGCTTATGAGGGAAAAAAGAAAGTAAAGTATTTCGATAATAATTTAAAATGTAGATTACATGTTGAATATTTTGGAAATATTTGTTTAAAATATCTTATTACAATTGATATCACCTGCTCCTTTTTAATTTTTAAATGTAATTACTAGAAAAATTTAAATTACTTCTGTGATTTCAAATATATTTCTATTAGACAATGATAGTCTAGAGCAGAGGTTCTTAACAAGGAGTCTGTGAGCTTGAATTGAAATTCTAAAAAAACATTACTCTTGTGGGGACATGTTGGTGTGGGTATGATATATTTATTAAATAATACACAGTATAGTGTGGATTTAGTAAGGGGTCTGTGGTTTTCACCTGACTGGCAAAGGGGTCCATGGAACAAAAAAGGTTAAGAACCCCTGGTCTAGAGCTTTAGGTCATTTGAATGGACCATTTTTCAAGCAGCATTAGTTCTGGCTAAAATTTACTTAACAAACATTCAATAGAGGTAGTGATTGAGTAAAAAAAATAAAGCAGAACACCTAAGCTCAGATGAAGTTATGTTTGACGAAAAATTAATTAGAAGTATTTGAGAATCTATCTTTTATCTCTAAGAATAAATTTAGAACCACTGTCAGAATTTTAAAAATATATCCAGAATTTTAGAATTGGAAAAGTTACTTCTTTATCCAAGTTGTTCATTTTACACAAAAGCAAAGTTCATTCATGTGATATTTCAAAGGACATTTAGAATGTTTGTAGTGGAATTAGAACTAAAACTACTAAGTTACAGTCTATTCTGCACATGGATGAATAAGTGTAAGTGAATTAAGAATGTAAATAATGAGTTAAAAAAATTTACTCACCAAAGTTTTTCAAAACTGGTTTGTTCTAAGATCCTCTAAAAGTTCTTTCTGTACATAAGTGATGAAAATAAAAGCTGGTTTTTTAAAGGGAACATCTTTTTACAAATGGTTCATTTATTTTACAATTGATCAGTTGCTTTTCCCCATTTTTCAGGAGTGCTCTTGAAAAGTATATTCATATGCCATAAAAGCAGTATATTCAATATGATCATCTATTTGCATATAAATGGCCTAGAAAGGGTTAAGATAGGGAGCAAACTTAAGGTCAACTGGAATTCAAAAAGTGCCGATGTAAAGTACCAGGTCTCCTGGGGAAACAAGACACTGGCTGCATCATTGACTTGCCAATTAATCCAAGGAGCTACATGGCCATTAGTTCAGGAAAGAGATGCTTGCTTGCCTGTTTGCCTAGAGGTAAGAGGTAGGTTTGCAGCTGCCAAACAACAGGATAACAGAAATAAATGGGAAAAGAAATTAGGGCTAAGAATCTAAGTATTTCATTTTGTTGCCTTGACTTCAAAGGAAGACCTAAATGTCAAGCAAACTATGATATCTTATGTAGTATACAGAAGATTCATTTATCATAAAAAACCTTCAAAATATAAATAAGTTTCTATGTGTCTTTGAGATAGCATTACAGTAGGTAAATTCTATTAATTCCTAAAAAATTCTAAAACGATCCTTCTAATTTAAGGATTAAAAATCTGAGAGTTAGGCTTATTCTACTTTATAGAGCTATAAATAAGTTTTGAATGGTGTATTAGTCAGCCAAAGGGGTGCTAATGTGAAATACCAAAAATGGGTTGGTCTTTATATAGGCTATTTATTTGGGGTAGAAGTCCACAGATACCAGGCCATAAAGCGTTAAGTTTCTTCTCACCAAAGTTCATTGCCACATGTTGGAGCAAGACAGCTGCCGACGTTTACCAGGGTTCAGGCTTCTTGTGTTCCTCTCTTTCCGGGGTTGCGTTTTTCTCCGGGCTTAGCTCTTCTGGTTCCTCCACAAGGTCAGCTGTAGACTATCAGGCGAACAGCTCACTTCTCTTCTTCTGGGGCCTTTTCTCCAACATCAAAACTGCTTCTCAAAAAACTGCTTCAACTCTGTCTTTTGCCTTGCCTTTTATATTCGATTCCCCACCCTCCAAGGGGTGGGGCTCAACGCCCTACTGACGTGGCCCAGTCAATGCCCTAATCATAACTTAATCATGCCCAGATTAACAGATCAGTACAAGCATGATCCAATTATATTTTTGGAATTCATAATTACATCAAACTGCCCAACTGCAACAAATAGTATTCAGATTCTAATTGCATCAAAGATGCCAAATTCAATGAAGAAGTTATTATAACACTGCAGATGTATTATTTCTAATTAGTATCTTGTCCACTTTTGTCATTCGTTTCTATTTTCTTCTTCTTGTGCAGAAGTCAGAGGTTCAGGATTCTTTCAACTGTTATTTGATTAACTTTCTTTGGGAATTACCATGTATGAAATGATGCAATGAAAACCACTATATTTGATCCTGACACTGAGAAATTGCTTGCAGCCCATACCTGATCTGAAGTTAATTAGGAATATCGTGGATATTCTCTTTGGGGAGGTATTTCATGGTAATCCACAGGGGGACAAAAGCTTTCAACTAAAAGCATCCAACTAAATAGCTGAAATCTCAACACTGTTCTTTTAAATGTGTCTTGGCAAAATTATAAGTGGATTGGGTCATGAAATTCAACTAAAGGAAATCTTTGAAGTTATACTCAGAAAAGTATTTGTAGATTTTTCTCACCTGCAGTTGTTGAAAAATAACTTTACATTTAACATATCATTTTTAATACTCTAATAAAATGTTTTCTAGAAGACATGCCTTGACTGCATTGTACATTGTTTTTTGTCTTAATTGTGGCCTGGTTCATGGTTCAATGCTGAGTGGACTGAATATAGGCCTCAGAGAGTGTTGCTGGGGTGTTTGTCCTGTACCTCCCTGTTTTCACTAAACCAGAGCAAAGGGAGTCTTGGGCAGTCAACAGCTTCATCACTGCTTCCAAACTCAAGTTGGCTGGACTCCCAAATCTCTTGGAGTGTGTTGTCTGCCAAAGCAAATTAGTCTCATTTTATCTTGGAGTAGTGACTTTGCTAACTTTATTGGCTGTATTTATAGGACTTCTACCATCAATAGGTAACACATTTGAAAAAACAAAGAGTAGTTAAAAGACTGATCCCCTTTGCACTTTAAAAATGATGTTTGAGGGGAAAAAAAAGATTAGAAAAACTGTAAGAGAAGAACCCAGTGAGAAAACCAGGCTTAAATTTTAGTAAAAGGTGGCAGAAAGAGTAACATAAGAGCACCATAAGAAATTGCTGATATTAATTAACCCGAAGTTTAAAACCTAGAAACATTAATGCCATTGATGAAGCAGATGAAACAATACATGCATTATTAAATATATATTTTTAAAAGAGCATTGAGGGAAGAGAATAGAATGGAAGAAGCAATCAAATGTGGAAATCATTGAAAAGTTGGGGAAACTTGAGTAAGTCAATTGAAGAGTTCATGCAATACTACCAGAAACCACCTGCCCAAATATAAACGTATTATTAGATAAACTAGCAGTCCATGTCTTCAATCTCCCAAGCTAGAGAGAAAATTGGATGGGTATGTGTCTGTGTGCAAACTTGTAAATAAATAAAAACAGCCCTTCATTTATTTCAAAGATGAAGTTTCTGGGGAACAGATGGTGAAAAAATACATTTTTTTCATTGAGCCTCACAGAAATTATGAACTGTGGCTATTCTTCTCATTATTAACAATATTCCCTGTAAATCTAGGGCAGAAATTCCAGTGACCTGATCACCTGATGTTCTGATTTGGTAGGTCTATAATAAAGTTGAGGATAATTTCCCTTCTAATAGTACCCAGCTCTCAAAACAAGAGAAAGATCTCTGCCATGTATAGTACCAGACATTAAACAATACTTGTCACATAGTAAACAATAAATATTTGATGAATGAGTAAGTGAATATACTAAAAATGAACGAACGAATGAATGAATGAATGAATCACTCTTACATGATTCTGATGCAAATTATCCATGCACCAAACTTTCAGAAGCAACAATCTGGAGTCTTTATTCTTTTTCTTTTCTTTAATTTCAGAGATTAGTATAAAATTAATACTGACTTCCAGAACACACTATTTAGGAAATATTATTAGCAATCTGTGTTATCTAGTTCATTGAAATAATTATGATTTACTAATATATGTTTCAAAAATAATTAGATGCAATATCAAATATTTCTATAAAGAATTTCTTTGCTTGGTGATGGAACATTTTTTTACTTTCAGTTTTTAACTGAGACATCCATGCTAAAGTTAACTGAATAGGATATAAACTTGCTTAACTCTGTAATAATTCTCCACATCTCTTTACATCTCTGTAGTGATTATTATGAATTATCTGAAATCCTGGCTGACATTATAAGCAACAAAAATGAATTTAAGTGAGAGTAACTAAGTAGTGATGTTGC
This sequence comes from Tolypeutes matacus, assembly GCA_026826555.1. Taxonomy (NCBI): domain Eukaryota; kingdom Metazoa; phylum Chordata; class Mammalia; order Cingulata; family Chlamyphoridae; genus Tolypeutes; species Tolypeutes matacus. The sequence continues at coordinate 20,476,827 of JAKSZT010054416.1, forward strand.
AAGTTGATAGCTGGCCTTCTAATATGACCTCCTCATGGTCACAAACCTCAAATGTCTTTGTTCCATTGTAGGTGAGAGAGGGGAAAATGAAGAGGTCAGCCGTAGCAGGACTTCTGAAAATGACTTCAGGAGTTTGGAATTAGAGGAGTTAATATTATGTCTGATTCCCTTTGTTCTTAAAGATACAGAGAGTGTCAAAGATTTTGGGTCACTTTTCCCTCTTAATTGCTCTTGCTTCTCAGTTGCTACAAAGTTCAATAATAAAAGTCCAAAATGGTCTCAGTACAAACAGTATTGCTCTAGGAAGTATTTTGACAGCAAAAGCAAGAAATTATGCAAAAGTGACAATAATAAATTGAAAAGCTGAATATTCTATTTGTTGTAAGTTATTGAAAGAGGATCAGATGTATGTTATATTGAAAGTTAAAACATATTACCCAATAAGAGATTGAAATCTAAAGGAAAAAAAAGCTACAAGGAGGCAAGATGGCGTCAGTTTAGGAGGGTACTCGCTGACGGCTCTCTGGGGATGGCCGATTGTGGACAGGGTCCTGCCCAAGGGTCTGTGCTGTGGGCTCATGGAGCAAGAAGCTTGGGTCATCCAGCAGTGGCAGATCGAGGGCGTGGAGTCATCGGTGGAGATTTGTGAGTTTTGAGCCTGCCTGTGGTGGTTAACACAGACGGCTGAGTCCCACCCACAGGGAAAATGCCTGCTTTGAGGCACGAATCCTGCACCTGCGGCTCCCACTCCCGGTCAGGGGCAGCATATTCTGGGGGAGGGAGGTCTCTGACAGAGGGTGGAGAGGGGTTTAACTTCTGTGGATTTGGCTGCCTGGACCCCCTCATGGCTTTGGAGAGCAGATAAGCTGGCTTGAAACAGCACCAGGCTTGAGGGGAGAGGCGAATCTGCTGAGGAAACCTGATTTACCCAGCAGCCCACTGACACCAAGGCTTGGCCCCAGAGGGGGCGGAGTCAGCCAATTTTATCGCTCTGCACTGACAAGCATCAGAGCTTCAGCTCCCCTGGTTAGGCCAGGAAGTGGGACAGGCTTGATTAGTTTCCACGAACATATTTAGGGTCCCCTAGTTGAAGGGGATGATCTAGCAGAGGACTTTTATTGGGTCCCTTATATAGCAAGAAAAAAAAAAAAAGAAGAAGGCAGTCACTCTAAAAAATGAATTCCTGTTCTTAATTTAGTTTAATACCGAAAAACTGCCTCAAAACCTGCAGATAGAACCCTGAAGAAATTGATAAATGCAAGCAGGCTGAGAGGATCCGCAAGTACCCTAGAAGGAACATTTCCTCCTTAGCTTTGTTTGACTGCTTGCTGGTGTGGTTGTTTGGTTTTTCTGTTTATTTGTTATCTCTTGCTTTTCTTTCCTCTTTCCTCCCCCCTTTCTGTTTTCCTTCATCTTTTTTTTTTTTTAATTAGGTGCTGCTAGCTTACCTCTTCTTTGCTGTGCTTCTTCTTCAGTGATTTCCCATTCTCTGTCTATATTGATATTGTATACCAAGATATCTCTTATCCTTGCTTCATCTCTCTGCCTTCTGCTTTCTGTTGTGGTTCTTAGACACCACGCTTTTTCATTAGCCCACAACTTAAGGCTGTCAATTTCTATTCTATCTATTTTGTTTTCTTCTTTTTAAAATTAATATTAGCTTTTTCCTTTTAGCCCTTTCTTTACTCTTTCTCTCCCACCTCATCATTCTAGCCTTCTAAATCATTATATATATATTCCTCTATTTGCTTTCCCAGTCCATTGTAGGTACTCCACTTTTTTCCCTATTACTCTACACTGCCTACACAAGTTAAATATTAATTTCACTAAGTCCTATTTGGCCCCTCTTCTAACTTTTATCAATATTACTATTATCCTTCTTCCTTTCTCACATCTTTCAATTCCTCTGGCACTAATTTTTTGCCTTCAAGGTAACACAGAAAGAAGCAAGGAAACAAAATAAGAAGAAAAAGTGTTAAAGAGAAAACTTAACTCACACACAGAACCACCAGCTAAATAAAACTCTAGAGGAGAGAGAGAAGCTGATCAATGGAATAAACCCAGCAAGATAAAATGATGACTAGAGGACAATAAAAGATTACAAACCACACTGAGAAACAGGAAGACATGGACCACTCCAATGAACAAACTAAAAACCAGGAATATATGCAGAACATCAAACAACTAATCAAAGATTCCCAAACAAATATCATGAACCAACTTAATGAAGTGAAGGAAGAGATTAAGGATATAAATAAGACGCTGGGAGAACATATCGAAGAAATTATAAACATACACAAAAAGATAATGGATATGATGGTGATCAATGACACAATCCAAGAAATCAAAAAGACGCTGGATTCACATAATAGCAGATTTGAACAGGGAGAAGAAAGAATTAGTGATGTGGAAGACAATACAGCTGAAATCAAACAGATAGTAGAACAGATAGACAAAAAAATAGAAAAAATCCATCAGGGACTCAGGGATTTAACTGACAACACAAAATGCACAAACATATGCATTACAGGCATCCCAGAAGGAGAAGAGAAGGGAAAGGGAACAGAAGGAGTGTTGAAGGAAATAATGGCTGAAAATTTTCCAACCCTATTGAGAGAGTTGGATGTGCAGATCCAGGAAGCAAAGCATACCCCAAACAGTATAAATCCCAACAGGCCAGCTCCAAGACATGTACTTGTCAAAATGTCCAATGCTCAAGACAAATAGAAAATACTCAAGGCAGCAAGAGAAAAGAGAACCATGACATACAAGGGAAGCACAATAAGATTGAGTGCTGATTTCTCATCTGAAACCATGGAGGAAAGAAGAAAGTGGTATGACATAGTCAAAGTACTAAAAGAAAAAAACTTCCAGCCATGAATTCTCTATCGAGCAAAACTCGCATTCAAAAATGATGGAGAGTTCAAAATATTCACAGATAAACAGAAATTAAGAGAGTATGTCAATAAGAAACTGGCACTTCAAGAAATACTAAAGGAAGTTCTATAAGTTGAAAGGAAAAATCAAGGGAGAGAGAGTTGGAGAGGAGTTTAAAAACAACTAAAAAGATAAAAACAGAAACAAAACAACATATGACATACATTAATCCAAAGGAAATATGACTGAAGTAAGAAATTCATTGCGAGTAATAACACTGAATGTTAATGGATTAAATTCACCACTCAAGAGACACAGATTGGCAGAATGGATAAAGAAATATGATCCATCTATATGCTGTCTACAAGAAACCTACCTTCGACCCAGGGATTCAAGGAGACTGAAAGTAAATGGCTGGAAAACAATTTTACAAGCTAACAATAGCCAAAAAAGGGCAGGAGTAGCTATTCTAATATCAGACAAAATAGACTGTAAATGCAAAACTATTGTAAGAGACAAAGATGGACACTATATATTAGTAAAAGGGGTAATCTCTCAAGAAGAGAGAATAATCATAAACATTTGCGCACCTAATCGGGGTGCCTCAAAATATGTGAGGCAAACTCTGGAAAAGTTAAGTGGATAAATGCCTCTACAATTATAGCAGGACACTTTAATACACCATTATCATCATTAGACAGAACATCTAGACAGAGAATCAACAAGAAACAAAGACTCTGAGCAATACATTAGAGGACCTGGACTTAATAGACATATACAGAATACTACACCCAAATACAGTGGGATTTACATTCTTCCTGAGTGCACATGGATCATACTCCAAGAGAGACCATATGCTAGGCCACAGAAAAACTCTCAATGAATTCAGAAAGATTGAGATTATACAAAGTAATTTCCCTGACCACAATGGAATGAAATTGGAAATCACTAAGGGCCAGAGAAACAGGTTAGGCACAGGATATGGAAGTTAAACAAAACACTCTTAGACAAACAGTGGGTCAAGTAGGAAATCTCAAAAGAAATCAGTAACTACCTTGAAACTAATCAAAATGACAACACAACATATCAAAACCTATGGGATGCAGTGAAAGCAGTCCTGAGAGGGAAGTTCATAGCCATAAATACATATATTAAAAAAGAAGAAAGAGCTAAAATTGAAGACCTAACTACACACTTGGAGGAATTGGAAAACAACAACAAACTAAACCTAAAGGAAGTAGGAAGAAGAAAATAACAAAGATTAGAGCAGAACTAATGAAATAAAGAATAAGAAAGCACTAGAAAAAAAAAAAACAAAACCAAAAGCTGGTTCTTTGAGAATATCAATAAAATTGACAAACCCTTAGCCAGACTAACAAAGAAAAAGAGAGAACAGATGCAAATACACAAAATAAGGAATGAGCAAGGGGATATCACTACTGACCCCACAGAAATAAAGAGTATCATAAGAGGATACTTTGAAAAATTATATGCCAACAAGAATGATAATTTAGAGGAAATGGACAAGTTTCTAGAAACCCACAAACAGCCGACATTGATGAAAGAAGAAATTGATGAACTCAACAGTCCAATTACAGGTAAAGAGATAAATCCAGTCATCAAAAGCCTCCCAACTAAGAAGAGCCCAGGACCAGATGGCTTCACAGCTGAATTCTACCAAACATTCCAGAAAGAGCTAACACCAATTCTACTTAAGCTCTTCCAAAAAATAGAAGTAGAAGGAATATTGCCTAACTCATTATACTATGCCAACATTACCCTAATACCAAACCAAACAAACACACCACTAGAAAGGAAAATTACAGACCAATTTCTTTAATGAACCTAGATGCTAAAATCCTCAACAAAATACTTGCTAATCGTATTCAACAACATATCAAAAAGATTATACACCATGACCAAATGGGTTTCATCCCAGGTATGCAAGGATGGTTCAATATAAGAAAATCAATCAATGTAATACACCACATAAACAAACTGAAAGAAAAAAATCACACGATCATCTCTATAGATGCAGAAAAAGCATTCGACAAAATACAGCACTCTTTCCTGATAAAAACACTGCAAAAGATAGGAATAGAAGGAAACTTTCTGAATATGATAAAGGGTATATATGAAAAACCCGAAGCTAACATCATCTTCAATGGTGAAATCCTAAAAGCCTTCTTTCTGAGATTGGGAGCAAGACAAGGATGCCCACTATCACCACTCCTATTTAACATTGTCTTAGAAGTACTTGCTCGAGCACTGAGGCAAGAAAAGGATATAAAAGGCATCCAGATTGGAAAAGAAGAAGTAAAACTTTCATTATTTGCAGATGACACGATCCTATACATAGAAAGCCCAGAGAAATCTACAACAAAGCTTCTAGAACTTATAAAGGTGTTCAGTAATGTTGCAGGCTATAAGATCAATGCTCAAAAATCAGTAGCATTTCTGTACACCAATAACAAGCAATCAGAGGAGGAAATCAAGAAAAAAATGCCATTTATAATAGTGACTAAAAGAATCAAATACCTAGGAATAAATTTAGCTAAAGATGTAAAGAACTTATATACAGAAAACTACACCACACTGTTAAAGGAAACCAAAGAAGACTTAAATAAATGGAAAAATATTCCCTGTTCTTGGATAGGAAGACTAAACATCATTAAGATGTCTATCCTACCCAAACTAACCTACAGATTTAATGCGATCCCAATAAAAATGAACACTATATTTTTTAAGGAACTGGAAAAACTAACCACAAAATATATTTGGAAAGGTAAGAGGCCCCAAATTGCCAAAGACATATTGAAAAAGAAAAATGAAGTTGGAGGTATCACATTATTAGACTTTAAAACATATTACAAAGCTACAGTGATCAAAACTGCATGGTATTGGCACAAGGATAGACATACTGACCAATGGAATCGAATTGAGAGTTCTGATATAGATCCTTGCATATATAGTCATCTAATATTTGACAAGGCTACCAAGCCCATTCAGTTGGGAGAGAATGGCCTTTTTAACAACTGGTGCTTGGAGAACTGGATATCCATATCCAAAAGATGAGAGAATAATACCATCTCACAACTTATACAAAAATCAACTCAAGATGGATCAAATATCTAAATATAAGAGCCAAAACCATAAAGACCTTGGAAGATAATGTAGGAAAGCATCTACAGGACCTTGTATTAGGAAATGGTTTCATGAACTTCAAAGCCAAAGCACAAGCAGCAAGAGAAAAAAATAGATAAATGGGATTTCCTCAAAATTAAAAACTTCTGCACCTCAAAGGATGTTATTAAGAAAATAAAAAGGCAGCTTACCCAATGGGAGAAAATATTTGGCAACCATATATCTGATAGGAGCCTAATATCCTGCATATATAAAGAAATCCTACACCTTGAAAATAAAAAGACAAACAACCCATTTAAAAAATGGGCAAGTGAACTGAAGACACTTCTCCAAGGAAGAAATACAAATGGCTAAAAAGCACATGAAAAAATGCTCGACATTGCTTGCTATCAGGGAAATGCAAATCAAAACTACAATGAGATACCATCTTACACCCACCAGAATGGCAGCTATTAAAAAAACAGCAGACTCTAAGTGTTGGAGAGGATGTGGAGGAATGGGAACCCTCATCCGCTGCTGGTGGGATTGTGGAATGGTCCAGCCACTGTGGAGGACAGTTTGGCAGTTCCTCAGAACTAACAGTAGCTCTTCCATATGATCAGCAATTCCACTGCTGGGTATATACCCAGAGGATTTGAAAGCAAAGACACGAACAGATATATTCACACCAATGTTCATAGCGGCATTGTTCACCATTGCCAAAAGTTGGAATCAGCCCTGGTGACCATCAACAGATGAATGGATAAGCAAAATGTGGTACATACATACAATGGAATATTACTCAGCTGTAAGAAGGAATAAAGTGCTAACACACGGAATAACGTGGATGAATCTTGAAGAACTTATGTTGCGTGAAGCAAGCCAGGCATTGAAGGATGAACAGTATATGACCTCACTGGTTTGAACTGAGGAAAGTGAGCAGTCTCTGAGAACCATTGTCTGAAAGATAGGTTAACAAGGGAGAGAAAGAGAAGAGTAGGTTTTGAGCCATCACCCATATGGACATAATCTATGGTAAAAGGATAGAGTATAGTTGCATATTAAAGGATAGGACAGATAGGTAGTGATATTACTGGGTTTGGTGGTGCAGGGTTGACAGGTGGGTAGATTAGGAAGGGCAGGTTGGAATACCCAGGGCATGTAACTATGAATCTTGTCATTCCATGAGTCAACACAGGGGAGTGTCATATGCCCCAGGGGGATGGGGAGGAAGGAACAGTTAAGATCAAATGGTCATGGGAAAGGTTTTTCATTACCTTACAGTAATGGACACAGGACATGGTAAATATAAAAAAAAATTATTAAACTGTACTGTCTAAATTGTAAACTATACTGTAAACCATTGACAATGTTTAGTTGCTATATTTTACTATCTGTACAACAGTTATAACAATGCTAACATCCATAAAAATTAAAAAAAAGGTTTTATTATGGGGTGGGGAAGGGGGAGGGAGGTTGGGTATGTGGGATTCTCTAGTATTCCGTGTGTGACTTTGCTGTGACCTAAAACTTCTTTGAAAATTAAATGAAAATTTGGGAGATACTGGGGAATGAGAGGGAGAAGGTGTCACAGTACCCTGGACATCTGATAATACAGTGACAAAAGGAAAAAAGCATTTTTTTTTAAAGGAATTTTTTTTTGTTTATTTCCCATTTTTTTGAATGTCCCAATCCACTGATTATATTTTATTTTTAGTTTAGTTTTTTTTTTCTTCTGAGTTTCCTTGTACTTATTTCTTGCATTTAAGCTTATCAATATTATTTCTTTTTCCTATTAATTGTATTTGGTTATTATATGGGCTTCATCTTCAAGGAAGGTTTAGATCACTGAAGGGTTACAATGGGGGCTGCAGAGGATCATTGGTGGGGGGTGTATGGGATGGGGGATTCATGAGAGTAAGTTCATCTGAATATACATGAAAGATATATAAAATTGTTCAAATGATCAAGGGATGGGGCATGGTCACGGTGGGTAGATAATCACTCAATAAATGAGGGAATCTTAATTCCCAGCCTGGAGAGCTCTGCCATATTCTCCAAGGGAGCAGCAACAGTCCCCTGAGCGCAGGGGCAGTGTCTGGCAAAAGAGGATGGCCCACTGATGGGTTCTTGTTATTGATGACTAGCCTTATGAGTCTTTGCTCTTGTAATTGAAACTTAGCCTACTGTTATGGGGTGCCTAAGGGTTGCCACCTGAGAGCCTCCTTGTTGCTCAAATGTGGCCTCTCTCTAAGCCAAACTCAGCATATGAATGTATTAACTTCCCCCCAATGTGGGACATGACTCCCAGGGACGAGCCTTCCTGGCAACAAGGGATTAATACCAAGTGCCAACTGGCAACATGATTGGAAATAGACCTTGAATAAAAGGAGGAAAAGGTAAAGACAAATGAGTTCATGTGGCTGAGACTCCAAAGAGAGTTGGGAGGTAATCCCAGAGGTAACACTTACGCACACCTCAGTACGATCTCATAGAACACCAAAGTGGATATCACCCCACACAGAGGGGCTCCTGAGGGCTCTGGAGACACCCAGGTCCTATATAAGGGGGGATAGCCCCAGAGATTCATGCCTTATCAGTGGGCTCTACTTTGGAATCTGTGCTCCTGAGAGTGACAGAGTTGGACTCAAATAAGTCCTCCCTGCACATGGTCCATCAGTCCCTTCTATTCAAACCTATATGTGATGCTGGAGTTTTTAGGTGTACTTCCAGAGACTGGAGCCTCTGGCCTACCTATGTGCCAGCTGTGCGTGGAATCTCGGTGGAGCTGCAACTCCTACCCTACAGCTTAATGGACTCATCCAAGTCACGTGGTGAGGAGACAACGATGGGCAACGGCCACCCCAGGGAATGGAGAGGGCCTGCAGCTGCAGGCATGATAATCCCATCCACCATATCCGTGGGATATAAGCCCTTTCTCACTTGGAGGTGGAGTGGACATCACCATCCCAGTCCTGAGGGGGGAAGAGCTATGGACTAGAGTGGACTTAATGGTATTCTGTTGTAGATATATTGTGATTCAAGCAATGGAAGATATTATAACAGTAGGTGCAGCCAGTGGCCACTGGACGCTCTCGGGGCAGGGAGGGGAAGGGCAGTTGAAATACAGGGGCTTTTTTGGGACTTGGGGGTTGTCCTGAGTGGCATTGTGGCAACAGATGTAGGCCATTTTACATCAGCATCTAACATGCAGAACTGTGTGGGAGAGATTGTGGTCTACAATGTGAACTGTGGTCTATCCTTGTGGTCTATGTGGTCTATGTGGTCTATCCTTGGCCCCAGGATGTGTATATCCATTGCAGTTGATGTGTCACACTAATGAAGGATGTTTGTGTGGGATGTTGTAGGAGGTGTGGGAGGTGGGGAACATGGGAATCCCTGTAATTTCTGTGTAATATCTAGGTAATCTAAGCACCTTTTAAAAATATATATATATATATATAATAACATTTATGTAAGCAAATGCACATATATGCATATATATTTATATATTATTTTACAAATATTGGTATGTATTGTGAAAAATTTGATTTTTACCCACAATAAAAAATAAAAAATAAATTAAAAAAAAATAAAAATTAAAAATTAAAAAAAGCTACAAGGATTTGGAAGAGGCAGAATGTAAATCTAGTTTGAGGGATCAAGGAATTCATAGGGTAAGGAAGCTCTTCTTGGGCTTGAATGTAGCAGGAACTAAACAAATATTTGTTGCAGGAATAGTAGTATAGAGGTATTGATGCAATAAACATGAAATATGATAATAGCTTATTATCAAGCAATTTTAAAAATCTACTTTATGATAGAAACCTGAATTTTAAATAGAGTTGGCCATGGTCTTCACAGTTAGACTTCTGCTTACTTCCCCACCATTTAAAAAAATAATTTATTTTTTTATTACAGAAGTTGTGGATTTACAGAAAAATCATGCATAAAATACAGAGTTCCCACACATCACCCCATTTTTTACACCTTAGTTAGGTGTGATACATTTGTTAAAATTGATGAAAGCACATTTTTATAATTCTACTATTAAGTATAGGCCACGGTTTAACTTAGGGTTCACTGTTTGTACTGTGCAGTTCTTTGGAACTTTTTAGAATTTTTATTCTAGTAACATATATGCAACTTAGTATTTCCCCTAAGAACCACCACATACAAATATGTAATTCAGTGCTGTTGATTAAGTACATTTAAATTTTATTCTTTCAAAGTAGCCACTGCATGCATTGTCTTCTCAAGGCATAATAAACTTAAGTGGTCATACATTGAGTAATGTTTTCTAAATTTTCCTTTTGATCCAAGATAACCACATTAGATATCCTCTACATATGTCTGGAGGCAATTTTGCCTAGGGTTCTTTACAGCCCTTGTTGATCAAGGGAGAAATAAAGAAGATAATCCTAGACACACAATATCTTCATCTTTTAGGATTCTTGGTATTGCATAAGGCACAGAGACATGTGGCTTTGTCTTAGTATTAAGAATTTAAAAAGTGACAAAGGGCAGAGTACATATTTGAAGCCTGCTCCCTTTTCCTTTTTTCTTTGTAAATTATCAGAGTCCTGGAATCAGGAGAATTAGAAGACTGAAGATTGTAGCAATGGAACTTAGACTATCTTTTAACTTGCTTCTATGATTCTAAATTGCATTTGGACAAACTTCATCACCAGGTTGGGATGTACTGTATCTTTACGTTTTTGTGCATTATATGTTCCAAGTATCTGTTATTCTGGTTTCTGAGGGAATCACAGCTTGTGCAAAAGAAGTAAGAGTTCAACTGATTGATATGGGAAGGGAGAGCATTCTAGGCATGGAACCATCAGATAAAAACCTGGATAAAGGAGATATATATGTTTTTTAAGTTGAGTTTGACACAAAGGTTTGATGCATGCCAGGAGAACTGAAAAAAATATATATAAAGAAATGTTCAGAAAAGGTCATAGAAATAAGGGCATTTGTGTTTTGATGAAGTACCCACAAAGGCAATCCCAAGCTCAAAGTCAGTTTATGTCCCTTTCATCTTTTCATTCCTGTCTCCCTCTGCTTTATAGAACATCAACAAGGAATTGAATGACTTGACTCAGAACCGTCGGACACATGTGATCCCATTGGAGATGAAATATACCATTGACAAGATTCAATAATGGGGTCAAGTGACAGTCTTGACCAGGGTGGTGTATTGTTCTTGAAAATTTATTTCCCAGGAACCCCTCAGCCCATCTACAATTGCATTTACCATATGAATAATGACTTCATTTATCTTAATAGTCTATTGTCTTAATGGTCTCCAAAACAGACTATTTAAAAAGGATACTTGTCCACCTATTTTCTGTTAAGTGGTCCCAACACATTCTTTAGAGCATGCATGCACATATCTAACAACAGAAAGAGAAAAGTACATGATAATAGCTCCAGAGTAGATTCAGAAATATATTAGGTTACAAGAAAATTGATGGATAATTTCTATGAATGAAGATTGGTAACTCTGAAAAATTCTTTTGGATTTTATCTCACTGCTTTCTATTCAACCTTGCTTTATTCTTCACTGTGAAGATATTTACTTACCTGATAGGGAAGTCCAGTGTGGTGTTCATATTTAGAATAACAAAATAGAAGTATTTCCAGCAGAAAAAGGGTGTGACAAGTAGTTCTGCACTCATAGCATGATTGTAATTGACCTAAAATTGAATAATAGTGTCAGTGCAAGTAATGGTAGTTTGTGTGCTTTGGGATAAGAGAGATCAAAACAATTATGAAATTCTAGGTGTTGCAGCATGTTCCATTCTTTAAGACATAGTTTTTTGTATAATACACAATTAAACTATTTTTCTTATGTTTTCAACTGCTTAGTTCCATCTGCACATGAAAATGCAAAATCATTTAGCAGAAATATTTGCATTTTAAAAGATCTATTTGGCACTCTGGGCCCTTAGGTTCAAGAAACATTACTTTAGTCACTGCATTTTAAAAATTAGGATCATATTGACATTTTTTCTCAGGAAAGAGAGTGTCACTACAAGTTTATAAACTGACTTTTGTGAAGAATATTCTAGAAGTAGCATAGACTACAAATTGAGGCTATTGCAGGGTCTGTATTAAAGGTAGGAGTGTTCAAGCTAACATGATTACAATAAAATTAGATTTAAAGGTACATATTGAGAGCTATTGGACAGTTTGGAGGAAGGCTTGGTAACTGACTAGATCAAAAGGACAAGCTAATAAAATGACCAACACTAATTATTAAATTTCATTTCTGTATACTTTGGATAATAGCAGTATCACTAACAAAAATGATGAAATTAAGAGAAAGGAATGGTTGGATGATGAAAAAAAAAAAAAAGACATGATTTTGTTTAGAACATGTGAAATTGGAAATCTTTCTGGAGAAACCATATAAAAATATCTATGGCCCAGACATTTCCTCTCAGCACCAGATCCAAGTGCCCATTTGACATATTTTCTTAGGTGTCTTAGAGTTTAAGGTAACTTAATTATGTTCTTTTCCTGGTTCTCTTCATTACTTACTAATTCAGGGATGGAAAGTCAGAAATAGAGCTTCAGATTTAACATATAAATTGGAATTTCATATAAACAACCACTTCTTAGTATACATAAATCCCATGCATTCAGGATTGAATTATGTCCCTCACAAAAGACATATTCAAGTCTTAACCCACTTTCCTGTGGGTGTGAGCCCATTTGTAAACAGTATCTTTGAATTATGGTGAGTTAGGGTATGAACTCATTTGTGATTAGGATCCTCAAAAATCCTATTTAGATGAGACCAAGTGAATCAGGGTGGACCTTAATCTGTATCACTGCTTTCCTTATAAGACCAAGGAAATTTGGAAGTAATCAGTCAGTAGAAGTCATAAGTGAGAAAGAGCCCCTAGAGGAGACTAAGACAGATTGTCATTTGACGGAAGCAGAGATGCAGGTCAATGAAACCCAAGGACTGCACCAAACCAGAATCAGAACACCACAGTCTCTGGGAGAAAGCATGGCCTATAGAACCTTCATTTGGGACTTCTAGCCTACCATGAGACAATAAATTCCCATTGTTCAAGTCAACCCATTTTGTGGCATTTGTCATAGCAATCCTGGCAAACTAAGACAGATGGGACACACTTATATTAAAATATTATTCATTGTTAATCTGAAATTTAAATTTAACTGGGCATCCTGAATTCATCTGGAAACCTTGTAAGAAGTCAACATTTTATCTTTGAAATTCTTTTGCTTTCTCTTACTGCCCTTCTCACATCCAGTCTGTCAACAAGTCCTGATGATTTTACTCCCTTTAGTCTTCCACACCATCTATAATGCTTCTCCTGTGATACTACCACACTGCAGACTAAACCACCACAGTCCTTCACCTAGGCCACCTCAGTAGCCTCTTCACTGCTCTCTTGTACCTCTCTGGCTCTCAGAAAATCATTTTCTCCAATATTCAATTAGTTTTTGTTATCTCAGAATGAATATCTGTCTGCCATATACCACAGATGCCCAAACTACTTAAAAATTTGCTCTTCAGATAAAGAGAAAAATTCTTTTTCACAGTTGACCAAGGTCAACCACACTGATTATCCTGACCAGGCACATTTTACATGTGCTCCAGCCATATAGGCCCTTTTCAAATACAGACAAATGAAGCACTTTCCCACTAAAAGCCTTTAAGCCTCCTTCTTCCCACTACCTGGACTAATCTTATTTTCACCATGTTAATGTCTGCTATCAGTCTTTACCTCTAAGGTTTAGTATCATTTATAAAAGCAGCATTCTGTAGGTCAGATCTTATTCCATCTTATAGTCTTCCCTCCCATGATCTTTGTCAGGGATTTAATTTTACACTGACTTGTGTGATTATTTGATTGCTGGTTTTCCTGCAAGACTTGAAGCACCATGACGGCAATATCCATTTGTATACCCAGAAGCAAGCATGGTGCTGAATGTATAGTAGCCACTGAATAAGTATTGGTTGACTCAATAATGTCCAGTAGACATTTGGAAAATGGAATTTGCATTAGTAAAGTGGGCTACAGAGCAATTTGAAATAGTTGATTCCATAAGAGTCTATATGGATGCCAAAGTGGGAGACAGCAAAAAGACAAGAGGAAAGGGTAAAAATTTAATCATGAGGGTTAAGGACTATGAAGGGAAATAGATAAGGGAATAAACAGACTAAGAAAGCAGAAGCTTCAAAAAGGAATTGACCAGCATTACCAAATACTGTGGAAATGAAAAAGATAAAAAGAAGGAAATCTGGTATTTAATTTACCAACTAGGAGGTAATTGCTGATCTTGGATAGAGAAGTTTCAAAGAAAAAATTATAGGCATAAAAGCTAAATGCAAAAGATTCAGGAGTAGGAAATGGGAATGTCGGATATTTGGAAGGATATGTCCATGAAATTTCATATTGCTAAAACACATTTCACTTAGAATCTGAAAAGAAAGCAAACAGAACATCATTGTACAATCTGTAGAAATGATTCTCTGCAACAATGTTATGTTTCAAAATAAGAACATTAGTCATAATTACTAGAATTTCAAAATACAGGAGAAAAAAAGAAAAATTGGGTGGCTGTTTAGTATACCCTGTGCATGCAGATGAGCACTCAGGCATTTTTAATAGAAAAATAAAATCTGTCAGCTATCAACATGTAATAAAAGGCACATGTGCATGTGCCTTCCATCCAACTAAACCTGTTTATTGAAAGTGTGTGTGTGGGGGTGGAGTATATGGGAATCCCCTATACATATATATATATATATATATATATATATATATATGTTTGTTGCTTGATTTTTTTGAGGAACCGGGGCCGGGGATTGAACACAAGACCTCATATGTGGGAAGTCAGTGCTCAATCACTGAGCCACATTGGCTTCCCTGAGTAGGTTTTTTCATTTGTTTGCTTGTTGTTTGTTTGTGGTTTTTTTTTTAGGAGGCACCGGGAACCAAACCCAGGACCTCTCTTGTGGGAAACAGGCACTCAACCGCTTGAGCCACATCCGCTCTCCCCCTATATTTTTTTATGTAACTTCTATGTACTCTAAAACTTCTATTAAAAATATAAATCTATAGTGTGCTATTCAACTATTTCACAATTATAGCAAAGGGTATTGAACAAAAGGAAACTTTCACAAAAATGGGGCCTAAATTTTTGCAAATTAGTAAGAAAGATGTGGATGAATGTTTTCAACTATTTAAAAAACACACTCTGTAAAGAAAGAAACATGCAGAACCATCCCCGACTGAGAGTGTATATTTTTTCATTGCTCTGAGTAGCTAGCTTGCTATGGGCACCACCCATGTCTTTTGTATGATTATGTCCCATCACAACAGTTTTAAGAATGATGCTGTGTATCAGTTTTCTTTCACAAATTTTTCATGAAGTAGTATTTTCTATTTGTTATTGCACTTAATGCAACATATAACACAAAAGTAAAATATTCTGGCAGGAGAGACCAGAATGATCATGTGAGACACAGCACGGTCCGGAGACAACTTTCTTCTCCCACTTCTTACTATCATTTATTTGAGGCATATACTTTGTGGACCTTAAAAGTTTTCAGCTGCTACTTTATGCTCCCAATGCAATGTTTACATTAGAGAGAACTATAGAACGACACCCTAGTTTCTCTTCCAAAGGGGCCTACACCTTGCTAAGGCTTTAAGTACCAAGAACTGAGAGTCTGTGGATGCTATTGAAAAAAATGTTCATATTGGAATACTTTATCAAGCCTCCTTAAATTGAACTAAAATTGAAAATTCAGCAGTACACCATTTTTTCTCTCTTTACATATTTTTATGTGAATGAGGAATTATTACCGAGAAAAACATCTTTACTTTTACTGCTATTGCCATATGCCTTACATGAGCAAATATATCTTTCATTATACTACTGTTCATTGGTGTTTTAAAATGTGCTTTTTAAAAAACTGTATTATGCTTTAAAAGTAGAAAATAACCATGGTAAACACGTTTATTTTTCCAGGAGATGGTGTATTCTGTGTTATCTACCGTAATCATTTTGCATTTAATGTGAATTGAACAGACAGGCACTCTCCTTTAGATGAACTTTCTGGTGACAAACTTTGAAATTGACAGATTAAAACTGATTTGGGGTTGTCAAAATACCATATAGCTATCTGAACAAAATATGCATAAAATTTTACAGATGGTGGACTGCCGGTTTACATGACAACTATCTTAGTAAACCACTGCCAGTTAAATTAATAGTGTCACAGTCTATCTTCCATGGCAGGTGTAAATGACTTTTAGCACATCAATAACTAGCTTACAATGATGTCCCTTCAGTTCTTAAGCTTTGCCATTGATTTTGTGTTTTGTGCAGAATAGTACACATAAAATGCCCATTATCTTTTTTGGATGATTTTTAAAATAAATCAAACATTACAAACTTGAGGAAAATCTATTAAAACAGGGGAAAAATAAATAAATAAAAATTAAAAAAACAAGGGACCTAGTCAATTCCTGAATAATCTGCTAAGTACTCCATATGACAATAGAGTTTCCAAGTTTATACTTTTCATCTTACATGGATGAGCATTGGAACTGAATATTCAAGAAGACTCCGTTATGCAAATGAGCCAATGTGAAAAATCTTCCTCAAATAGCTGCTATTATGATGTGGACAGTTCAATGATTTGGAAGGTATTCTATGATGAATATTAAATTAACTGAACAACTCCTCATGGATGAACTAGCCTTCAGTAATTGCTACTCTTTTCACGATCACCATCAATATCACCATAATTATTCATAATACCTTAAATTTGTTAGCACCTTCCAATCTTAAAAGCACTTTTACATATAGGGTAATCCCTCTCCAATTTTAGTTCCTATTATGTGAATTTCAAATATATGTAAATTTATATATATATATATATATATATATATTTGCAACTACATTCCACTCACTTCTATTGAAGATGATTTTGAAAAAAGGAAACTGGGAGTTAGGAACCTCAAAATAACTTAAAGTGGGTTATCTAGAAATAGATATTCTTACAATAGATTCTTTGAAAAGATAAAGAAAAGAAGGCAAGGAGATTAAGATCAGAAAACCACATTCTGGTGAGATCTGTGAAGAGAAATGGGTGGAAGTAAGAGAAACTGACACAAGTGCTTTGGCAGGATGTTATTTTGGGCAGAGCATAAATAAAAATACGCAAACAAGGCTACAGGAGAGGCAATTTATGCAACCCCTGCTGTGTGATATCGAGCAGGTCAAATAAAGTGATACAAACAATTTTTGTAGCTTAAATATCCAAGTTACTCTATATCTTATAGCACACTTTCAGGTCTGGGACGAGAGAAAAAATGCAAAACTATTAAGTATTTGGTGGAAAGTACAGGAACAGTAGAGAGAAAAAAGCTATTCAGTGTGCTTATTTTGTAGGGAAAAAAATTAATATATAAAAATCTCCTTTAAACTGCAGAGAAGAACCTGAAAAGTTTATAAAAGGTACAAGATGATAAATGAAAATGGTATAGTACCCTTTATTATTTCTTTAAAATGTGTAAACTGTCATTGATATTTTTATATTGATATTTTAATCTCGTGTGCTGGTTTTGTTTTTGTTTCTGCAAAAATATTGATTTATCTGTAACTCCAAATCTTAGCCCACAATCCTATTTTCATTTTCCATTTAAATTGTGAATTTACAACTACTGAGAAGATTTTGTTACCTTATTTAAGATAAGTTTTCTTTTCAGCATAAAATTATAGTTTCTGATGATTTTCTTTATGGTTTCAAATTGTAAATGGGAAGCTATAATTAAAATAAGTAATTAAACTAGGAAACTTGCATTAAATATTTGGTCGCCATCTGATAAGAATTCCCATATTCTAAACAATACTGCAATGGTAGACTCTTACATGAATGTCCCCCCTTTCCCCCTGGCACCCCCCCCCCCCCCCCTGCAGGATAGTCACATTCTTGTATAATTTGCTCCCACTATGTCTCTGGATTTGATCATATGACTTGCTTTAGCCAATGGGCATTAGAAAGATCAGCGTTAACAGGGGCTTGATAAACACTTGCCCATTGTGGGTTTGCCCCTTGGAATATTTGTTCTTGCAACCCATAGATCATCTTGCTTTGAGGATTCCTAAGCTAAACTCATGGAGAACTAAGAAATGGAGTTGATATCCATAACCAAAGTCCCACACTTCCTCACCCTTTCAAGCTGTCCCAGGTGTGCCTCAGCCTTTCTTGTGCTCCCAGTTGAAGAACAATTTTGAGGAAATAAAATATTGGTTGTTTTAAGTTACTGAGTTTTTGGGTGGTTTGTTAGCCAACCATAGTGACATTAAACAGTGCTTTGTAAGTTTCAAAAGGTAGATGATGATATAACAAAATATCAGTATTGTAAAAGTCACTGACTATTAATAAGAATAATAAAATGACCTCCAATTATACATCACTCTTTAAGTTTAATGATATTTACTTTTGTTACAAAAGAATACTTTCAGTTTATATATCTAGATTAAATCAATTGGCATAAAGGCTATGTGTATTGTTGATTTTTTTAATTTACAGGAATAATACATTTTAATGTTTCTAATGCTGACATGTTTTAATTCATGTCAAGAACCTCCTGTATATCAACAAACTCAAGAGATTTAAATATGCTAAATTTTAGAGAAAGGAACACTTGACAAAATGAATTATATGTCATAATAATCCCATTAAAGTTTTAGAAATAAAATTTTTAATTTCAATTTGTGAAACCAAACTATTTATTCAGCTTTATTTCCAGTTACTGAATTAAGTTTTGGGGGTAGCTTATGTTGTCAAAGATATACTGGCATCATATATGATTCAGGTGCAATGAATCATTATCAAAAAATTACTGAATGATTCCCAATGATTATCTATAACGATTATCAAATAAATGAAACTGTGTAGTTGATAACATTCTTATTACTATATAAACTGTACAATTAGTGAATGTGTTAAATTATTCTACAAGGCAGAAAAATTGATTCTAAATCATTATCATGCTAATATAATTTGACATGCATATTAAGAAAAAAAAACAAGCCATAGGTTATTTTCACTAACTACATTGCACTAAGCGATATATTTTCAGGAAAACAGGGAGTAAAAATGGGATGGAGAAGATCAGAGAAGTGATAAGACTAAAAGGTAATCTATCAGTTATTTTATTGCTTCATAAATCTCTGAACCTATGAGAATTATACAGAATTTAATTGTGGCTACATAAAGAGTGCATTTTATACAAGTCTTCTCCCCCAACTACAAAAAAAAAAAAAAATTTGGTTTTTGGCTTCCTTATTTTTCATTTGTTTACATTTGTTTTATGTTACTTATAATGCTTTGGGGAAAGCTGTGACTTTTGACAGCTGAAAATGAACCAAAAGGGAGAGGGAAGAGGCTGCTGAATTTAGAAATATGAATGTAATCCAACATAAACAGAAGTAATACAAATTCACATAATTTCATAGTAAAATTTTGCACACTGGAGTTGTCACCTATGAATGTGCATCTTATTTATGTGGCATGACTCAGGTTAAATTAGTTCCTCATTATCAATCTAGTCATTCAAAGTAAAACCAATTCATAAATAATGCAGATTATTCTAAATTAACAGAGTTGCTATCTTATAGCAGAAAAGAAGCTTTGGACATTACCAACACTTTGCAACATTTAAATTTGGCAAAACTGAGAATTCAGTGACACCAAATATGAATCCTCGATGCTATACAGGCATCACATTGGCATGAGAGCAACACAGCAAATGGCAGTATAGCAATGGAATCCCTTTAGTTTCTTTCAACATCACACCTACCACCTTGGAAGAAGCAATGACGGGAGATCCACAATCTTCATGAAAACTGAAGGATCGATAAGGTAAAGAATTAAAACTAATAAAAAATGGCTGGCATTGTTCTTGTTCACCAAACTTTTTTTTTTGCTCATCAAACTTAAGTAAACAAATTGGTGGCATATAAGCTTCTTACATAATGAGTTCTATATTTTTAAAGCTTTATTCTAAATTAAGTCTCATTTTAAAGGTCTAGTATAAATTTCAGTTTCCTTATTGTTTTCTTACACGGCCTTGTGCAAAACTGAATGCATCTTCAAATATAAATATGAAAATGAACATAAATAAATATAAATAAACACACATACATGTATTTAATATACAGAGCAATTTAGATGAGTATTTTAGATTAATTCTTGGGAATAGCAGGACTCTCTTATGATTCATGCATAAGGACAAAGACGGAGTCATAAAAAAAAAATAAAGAGGAAGAGCAAGAAAGAGATAGTCCTGGGGGAAGCCAGCAGGTCTAGAAGCTATGTGTTAACTCAGATTTGGGGTGGACACATAGTAAAGAAATGGAGATATTGTGAAAGTAGGGAAACATTGCTTCTGGGATAAGACAGGAGGAGAGACAGCCATAAAAAGTTAACGGGTGCTAGAAATTTACTCAGATTCCAGAGTGAATCTGTGGAAGAATTATTGGATTCACTGCATGAGATATTTAAAGTTCAAATATAGCATTTCTGGGCTTGTTGGCTGGTGTGCTAAATGCATAGGAGATGTCTTTTTGTTTCTCTATAGACAAATAGATGTATCATATATTCATAAACAAACACAAGCCCAGGTACCCTCACATATAACAAGATTATATATCTATGATAGCTCCAGATCCAGAATTATTTTAATTTGAACTCATTACATAAAATATCATTTCTACTGAAACATTTGGGATGGATGACTTGTTAATACTATATAAGAAACAAAATATTTTTTTCATTTAGTGTAATATTGTATATGTTTATAAATATATCTCAATTGTAGTTTAAATTATCATAAAACATAATGCTGTAAAAGCATTATATTTTATTTTAAATGATTAATTGAAATGCATACATCTTACATTATACTCTTCATTTCACATTGATTCTTGCATTAATTCTTTTTTTTTTTTTTTCTGGGGCCAGGGATTGAACCCAGGACTTCATATGTGGGAAACCCACACTCAGCTCAACCACTGAGCCACATTGGTGACCCTGAGTTTGTTTTTTCATTTTTTGTTTTTTTTTTTTTTGCTTGTTGTTTATTTTTGTTGTTGTTGTTTTTAGGAGGTACCAGGAATCGAACCAGGGACCTCCCATGTGAGAAGCAAGAGCTCAACTGCTTCAGCCACATCCGCCTCCCAGATTAATTCTTAATAATTGAATATAGAAAGGATTTGTTAAAATTATGAGTGAAAACATAATCTCATTTTGGAGTATAGGTCTATAATGTCTTGCTCTATTCCTATCTTTCAAGAATCTATCTTTATAAGACTTTAATGCTACAATCACTTTCCACTCCCATTTTGCTGAGAAAAACAAATAAAGGAGCAAACCAACAGACCTTGGTTTCTACTTGGAAGAAATGTAATTTATTTTTTCTTATGGTATCTACTTCTTAAAACCTGCACCAATGTATTTTGAGAAACAATTTAATTCTGAGTACATTATTATAAGATAAGCTGACAATAACACCTTTTAATAAACGAAGTAAAGAAGCAGGAAAATATTTTTTCTTTTTTTTTTGTATTTCAAAGTTTCAGTTTAGGCAAAAACTGAAAAAATAACCTTATTAAGTATTTTTAAACTATTTCAAACACAAAGATACATAAAATGAAGTTGAAACCTTATGATTATAAGTCAATGATAAAATACATCATTCTGTATGTTAGCCAAATCCAATTTCCTCAGTAGGTTTTGTTTTCCAGGTTACTGATATGTAAAAAGGGAAAGAAGAGGGTCAAGAACACCTGGGAAGATATTAGAGTTGTCTGCGAATGGGGTCAGAAGCTTCTCAATCTACACAGGCTCCCTGCTAACCAGCCATTCCTGTTCATCTTTGCTAGGAGAGCATTTCTCTTACTAGGTCCCTGAGAGAATCAAATAATGAGAGATGTTAATAGAGTTGTGTTATACATATAAATTGTGCAGGACAGCCAGAGGGCAGGGTAGGGATGGGGGGAGGAAGAGTGAGAAACTGTTCTAAAATTGTGTCTGCCACATAACAGGCCTTCAATCAACACCTGTTGAGAAGGATACATAGATGCATAGCCTGATTTGACACATTTTGAAGAAAGTTAAAAATAATTGAAAATTGGCTATTTTATTTCAATTCAATTCAATAAATATTTTTGAGCACCTAAGTTCCTGACATTCTTATCATAATAGAAAATCTCTCAAATTATCAGAGAAAGGGTAACTTGAAGAGACTAGGTCAGCCTTCAGTCTATTGTTTTGGAAACCCCTCCACCACTATGTGTAATGCAATGAATTGAAAATGATGCACTTTTCTGTTTTGAGGGGATAAAGTTGGGAGTAAGATTCCTTTTGAAGCTGCTGTTACCATCTATCCTGGATGGCTCAGAAAATGTTCTTCTCATATCTGGGAACAGCCCATTTTATATAAGGTAGTTTAGGAATTAATAAGTTATGTTATAGTGAATAAATTTCAGTTATTATTTTCAAGTAGGAGGGTCAAGGTTACATTAAGAGAAGTAGTTTGCATCTTCATGAGACCAGAATATGTTGACTATTTGTTAAACATTCTTGCATTTAAGCAATTCTTGCAGAAATTTACCAGGGCTGCCATTAGACTGTTTACTCTGTATCTTCCCTGACAGAATGAGAGGCCAGAATGCAAGGGAGGAAAAGCCTGTGACCTAAGCCTAGGACAATGAAGATCACAAGATAAACCAGCATCTTTATGATGCAAAGAGGCATTGACAAAACCAAATACTAGAGTTCAGAGAGGGTCTTAGGCCATGAGTGTGTGTGTGTGTGTGTGTGTGTGTGTGTTTGGAGAGACAGGGCAGAGGGGCAGGGAGATTTCTGAAGAATGATGGTGAAGAATCAGAAGGGAGATTGCAAGGGGAAGATCTAAAGCAAAGAATACTACTCTCCTTTTGGTACAAGAGAATGAATTAGGCCATCGGACAAATCTTGGCCTACTATTTTGCATTGCTCTGTCATATATGCCTATCAGAGTTCAATCTGAGTTTGATCTGAAGGTAAAGATATTTAGAAAGCAAATGGTGGTCCCTTCCTGACTACTTTGAGCAGCACCCATTGTCTACCATGCATCCAGTGAAAGCTTGATTTTAAGTAAAAAAGAAGTATCTCCACATTTACCAGAGGTATATTCTAGAAATCTTCAGAAAAAAGGAAATCCTGTGCTCCCACAGAGAAAGAAAGATGAAGGAGTGAGAAAATCCCTAGTCTCTGCTAGCTGCGGATATGATTTAGACAAAGGATAAAAAGAATGCATGATCCACATTTCCAGCCTTTCAGGTGGTTACTCATATTCCCAAAAGAGCTTGTTAACAAAAAAGGACTGAGTTGTCAATAGGAGGACAACGTGAGTAAGAAATGTATGCTCTTCTTCCTCCATTTCCTTTTCCCTAACCCTACCACTCTACCTCTTACCTCATTAAACTAGTCCAGTAGGGATTAAGATGCTTCTTAACAGCATCTAGTTGCAGACCATCCACTGAACCTTCCTCATGCACCCAAGTGGCTCAGCCTAAGGAACATGGAATGTCTTTACGGAAATTGAACAGATAGAGACGATTTCTTGCAGAGATATTCAGAGTTGTGCAAAATACAAAATAACACAAAATCATTTATGAATGTGTGTAAAAGTGTAGATTTGAAGTAAAGAGAAGTAAAGTAAAATATTAGAAAATAATCAACTATGTCCTTTCAATAGTACAACAGGGCAAACATGCCAGTAGCAATTTACTTTTGCACAGGTTACACTATATACATCAGGGTAGGGATTGAGCAATGCAGAAATTCTTCCCTGTAACATATCAACACATAATAATGTATGTGAAAGCACTTTGGAAACTATAAAACATTATTACTGACTTTAGCAAATCAGTAAAAAATGAGATTTATACCAGTCTCCCATCAATCATTATGTATTATCTATATACTTTCCTTCTAGAACTCTATATAGTACTTCATCATCAAGTCATTCTATATTTTAAATTATAAAGATATATAGCATTTTACTATTGATTTTGTTTGGAAATCTAAAGACAACCCACAATCACAAATCTTGGGATTATATTGAGACAATACAAAACTGGATGATTTTTATTAAAGAATGTCATAAGAAATTATAGAGAATTCATAAAGGACAAACATGTATAAAGAGTTGAGGGTACAGTTATTAGAACAGAGCCAAGAAAATGAGAGCAGAGATGGCTTTAAAATAATCATGGACAAATTTCTGTAGATAAGGTATTTTAAGAATGTTCTTTTGTTTTGTTGCAAATAGACATGTGCATTTTATATAGAGACAATATATTTAATATAAATATTAAATAATCTTATTGAATGCTTATGTTATCCCTTAAGCTTTACATTTACTAAATAGCTTAATTTTTACAACTCTTCTGGAAAGCCAGTCTTGCTTTTCTCCTAGTTTTGCATATGAGGAAACAAGGGCCTCAAGAGATTAATTTAAATTCCCCAAGTTCCCACAGTGAGCAAGTGGAATGATAAGTTTTCTAACCCAGACAGTGTGGATCCAGAGCCCATGCTCTTAAAAACTAAACACTTTTTACTCTTTATATCTCATAGAAAATAGACTATACGGTGGAAGAAACAGACTATATGTGGGGAAATGGTAAGAGATTTTGCTAGATAACGAATTACAATATAGGGTATGGTAGCACAGTAATGGAAGTAAAGAAACATTACAGAAATTTGATCCCAAATGGCAAAATGGTATAGAGATTTCTCAGATAAGATTTTTCCAAAGGACAGTTCAAAGGGTATAATGTAGTCAAGCCCGATTGTTTTGCACTAGTTTGTGTTACTGTCTATATGACTATTTTGAAAGGCAAACTGCCAATTGGTTACATTTATGGACCACTGATTCTAAGTCTATAAAGAGGAGTAGGACTGGATCATCTAAAAAGTTCTTTTCAAATTAGACACTCTAAACTCTTTTTATAAAAAAGAGAAAGGAAAATTTTCAATAAAGCCATTTAACGAACACATTTTTGCTCTTAAAATTGTATGGTTTGATAGTTTTGTTTCTAAATGATTCGTTAATGTTAATAGGAGTATATAAAATATTTGCCTGTTTAATTTAAATACAAAGATGAATAGTTCCAATAAAGTTTTAGGAAGAATATACTTGAATCAATGAAAAGATATTTGTTGAATATTTATTATGTGTTAAACACTGGGCCCAATGTTGAGAAATATATAAAATACTTCTGAGTTCTGGTCCTGGTGTTTTTAGAATTTTTTATTTTGAATAGAGATATAAGACAGATGTGTATGAAATAATAGGAAACATACTTAAATGGCTTATCAGTTAGGCTGCTTTATCAGTTTATCTGCAAGTAACAGGAAGGCACATTCAAAGTAGCTCAAATAATGTAGAAATGTTAGGAAAACTGAAGGCAGCTCCCGAGTTGGTTAATTCAACTTCTAAATGATATTAATAGACACTTTGGTTCTTTCCACTTATCACATTTCCCATTGACCATGGGAAGACCAGTTTTCCTCAGGGTCATAAGATGACTGTAGCAACATGAGGCATCATTTACATTTGCAAAAACATCTCTTTTGGACATGAACAAATTTCTTCCAAAAGTTCCATTGGAAGCCGTCTCATCATGTTTAATGGGGCAGATGGTGTCATACGCATGCCTTAAACAATTTTTTGGCAAAAGATATAGAAGCCTGGTGGTTAGCTTATATTAATCAAGATGCATCTCTGGAGCTGGTAATGGGGTCAATCTTAGATAAAACATATGTACAGCCAGAGGAGAGTGGATACATGATCGAAATTGGAACTATTAGGAATGTGAGGGCAATACATGAGTGTACTCTAGAGAGTATAAGAGGAATGGGAAGCAATTAGAAGTAAACATATGATAGTAAAGAAACACTTCATGAAGGAAATAAGATTTTGCCTGGCTTTAAAGACCGATAAATATATAATCTGTTTCTTGCTATTCCCTTCATTTCCCTTCCTGGACAATTCAGCGTAAAGGCAGAGCAAGGTATCTGCTCAAAGGTGGGTGGTAGGAAGCTGGGGTAGTCAAAGCCTGAACATGGCTTCCCAGTGAGGGGAGTCAGAACCTGAGCTGGGAAAGGAGGACATCCATGGGATGGTGGCCTTTCACGGGGTGCTATATTCTGATGGCATGTGGAAGGCTTCCACCGGCACTGCTCCCTGAAGCAGGGGATTAGAGCACACATGGAATGAGAGTGGCACTCACGAAGGAGATGTGGTAATGGCCTGATGTGGAGTGCCCAAGCCCGAGTGGGGTGAGAGGGTTTCAATGCAAAGGAGGAGTTAGCAAAGATGATGGGAAATTGAATACATCTAGGGGAATTGATTAAATAAGTAAATATTCCAGGATAATGAGAATCAAGTACTTTTGTTCTTGAAGGAAATTACAAATACAGAAATGGAGAAAATTAAACTACTTTCTGAAGTATTGTTTTAAATTGCAGATGTCAATGTGAACTCATGGATTCAATATATTTAGATATACAGGTATAAATACAGATGTATATGCATACACACACTCACACACACACACACATATAGTCCCTCTACGGAAAATGGCTGGAAGTTGTTACACCACAGATGTAGTGAGCACACCTTTTACTAGATTTTTATTTTAAATATAATTATCTACATAATTGAACCAACCAGGGATCCTTGAAGAAATGGTTGATTCAAGGCTGGGACAGAAAATACAAGATAAGTCTACAACACTGTACATCATAAAGCAAGAAAGTGCTCAAAGAATGGTGAAGACAATCAAAGGACACAGGAGCCAGTTGGACGGGGCCAATTCTGACACAAATGAGCCTCATTATAAATAATGATAGTGGAGCAGGAAAGCATGAGCCCATAGTGATATAAATAAGCAAACAAAGTGTGCATTTGAGGGTGATGGGATATTCACATAATTTCAAAGTACCTCCCTATAAAATATTTATTAATTACAAAATGAAGAAACAGTAACTTTATTTCTTTTTTTAGGCAAGTAAAAAAGATTTATTTGGGAAATGGGGGAAAGAACAGAGCTTTCTGAGAAATGGGAGAGAAAGATGGAAATACACACAAAGATTTGGTGCGGGCCCCTCTAGGCAGAGAGAGCCTACAGTAACTTAAAATGAGAGAGACCTGGCAGAAGGACCTTGACCAGGTAATCAAAGTAAGCAATATCAGTAATGAGGCAAAAAAAAAAAAAAAATTGTGCTAGCTGATAAGACACAATGAGAAAAACAGCATCACTTGTGATATTCTCACTGAAATTGCATAATATGAATCTTATCATGAAGAAACATCAGGCATACCCAAATTGAGTACATTATCCAAGATAACTGACCTGTAATCCTTAAAAGTATAAAATTCATGAAAGTCAAAGAAATCCTGGAGCTGGTGCAGACTGGACGGGGTTAAAGAGATATGATCACTAAAGGTAACATTTGATGATGAGCCAAATCCTTTTGATATAAAAGACATTGGTATATTTGGTGAAAAAACTGAATGGGGCCTGAAGATCAGATAGTAGTATGACATTGGTGTTTATTTCTTGATTTTGATGACTGTATTGCGGTTATGTGGGATAATGTCCTTGTTTTTACAAAACACAAAGTATTAAGGGCCATTACAGATTACACTGGCAAACTACTGCAAGAAAAAAAATATTTTTACTGTTCTTGAAACCTTTATATATAGTCAAGCTTATTTCAAAATAAAATAAAATCCAGTACCAAAAATATATATGAACAGAAGTGTAAACTTTCCCCATAAAGAAACAATATGACTTAAGTTTAGAATCATAAGATATATTTGCTGCATTCATTCACTTAGCTAATGTTAATTAAGTAACTCATAATTCCAAGCACTGTGCCCAGAACTGGGAACACGATTATGAGCAGGAGAAGAAAATCCCCTGCCCTCAAAGAGCATAGAGTCTAGTGGACAATGCAGTTAGGCAAAGAGGAAATCATGATATGGCAATAATGTGAGAAAGTAAATGCAGTACGTTGTGAGAGCACATATGTGGGATCCCAGATACCTGTCTCAGAGTAGTTCTAGAAGATTGATATCTAAGCTAAAACCTAATGTATAAGTAAGAGTTACCCAGCAAGATGGCTGTTTGGAGTGAAAGTGTGCTCAAGAGAAGTGATCCACATGGAGAGAACAGTCTGAATGATTGGGTAAAAATAACTGATAAAGAAAATATGTTTGATGAACCTTTTACCACAATTCAAAGCCATTGACTTCCCTCACATTTAAATATAGTGAAAAATTTTTACCTGTAAAATGTTATTAAATGGATAACATATTTCTACACTTGCTGTCAGTCTTGTTGGAGTCCAGATTGTGGTTGGATTATTAAGGCAAGCCCAGATAATACCGGGTTGTTTAACTATGTTAAGAATCTGGATTTTATCCTGAAAGCTATAGAAAGCCATTTAAGCAGAGAAATTATTTTTTAATCACTTCAGTTACACAGTGAGGAATTTTAGAATAATCTAAACAACAGATGAGAGTGGTACAGACTCAGGAAGAGGAGAAAACCAAGGAATTCAAGAAATATTTAGAACTTCAGAATTAATCAGAAGCTATTGTTGAGGTAAGTGGCAGTTTCAGATTTGAGCATCTTGGTGTATTGTGATGCTTTTCTCTGTGATTAGAAGCACTGGAAGAAAAAGAGGTTTTGCATGGAAATGATGAATTGCACCCTAGATAAGGCAAGATTTCCTTGTCTATGGGACATTTAATATAGACACCCAACATGATATGTAGGGGTTTGGGGCTCTAAAGCATGAACTGGTTTGGAAAAAGAATGTTGGAAGCCTTTGGCATGTACATAGTCTGATGTGTATTGAAGGTAGATATTGCAGGGGAGAAGGAAGTTTACTTGAGTAAATTAGTAATATAGGGCAAGATTATAGGGGGTTTAGGATGTCACATTTGGACACAATTTGGTGGGCAGGAATGGCAGTAGATGGGATATATTGGAGTGGAGAGAGAGAACCTGGAAGTGGGGAAATAGGTTAGGAGATTTGCCAGTAAATATGTAAAGTGGATTTTGGCTGCTAACTCAAAGAGAGTGAAGTCATTGCTAGAACTTGGCCGCATTCCAAGAGCCAAGCCTCCAAGAGCTTTACACACCAGAGTGAGCATCTGGGGGTGTGCAATGAGCAGAACCACTGAGAAGGCCAGGATCATACCCACCAGGTATGAGTGTCTCTTGCTTAAACCAATATTCTTTATGTTAATCTCTATGCTGTAGAAGCTGCTGGAAATTTTTTATTATCTTTTGCAAATTGGGGACTTTCCTAGTATGTTTGTGCCATTTTTTTTTTTTTTTTGGAAAAAATATAATCAGAAGAACCATAAGTTTATTTATTGATCATCCTATGTGTCCACAGCAGCTGCATAAATTATTCTGAGACAAAAAATAGAAATTCATTGTTGGCTTAGACTTAACAGCAGGCATAACATATTGTTTGAATGCATTATAAATCACTGGCCAGCAAGAGGGGCAGGGTGGGGTGGGAGGTACTGGGAAGGAGAGTAGAGATCTGCCTTCAGCAGGAGTTCCTGATTTTAAGAGGAAATGGAAGCAAATGGACTTTATTTCATCTTTACTCTCAGAGGATGTCTGTTTCTGATGTAGAAAGGATTTCTTTATAAGAAGAAATTTTAGACAGGAATCAGAAAACATTTTTTTCTTGTCTATGCCAATGTTGATCTGTGTGTAACCTTATAGAAGTCATTTTTGACTCCAAAACTTAATGTTACAATTTTTAGAGCAGGAATAATACTTTGTACCTCTCATCTAGATAGTGTAAGAGTTCCTAAAGTATTCACAATACTGAATAAATATAGATTGCTAAGAAATATGAGGTATATAAATTATCAAAGTTTTTACAAAAATCTATATTTTCTTAAGTGTTTAATTTTAAATTAAGCGTGACTTCAAAGGTAAAGGGCATGTTTAATATTTCTTTCACAAAAATATTGGAAGAAATGCAAAACCATCCCTTAGATTCTGTATTCAGTTTGGAAGAATATTCTATAAAAGAAAATATATTCTACACTCCCAAAGAGAATGCCAAAAGAATAAGTAAAGCAGTCATGCTGATCCTACCTTTTATATCAACAAGAAGAAGAATAAAACTTCATACTCTCAACCAGTTTTGAATACAGGAAAGCAGCTGGGGCTTCGAATCTTCTTTCATCACCTCAGGGTGTGACATGATTATTCAGGAAAAATTTAATTGACTTTAAAACTTTGGAAATATACATCTACAAAGAAAAGAACTGAAACGAGAAAACGTAAATTATAGTTCTCTACTTTAGCAGGCTAAATAATTCACTCAGTTTTCAGGAATATCTTCTGTGCTTGAGGGATGGCAGTATGGTTTCTGTGTGAAAAAGCTGATGTTGAGTGACACCAGCTAGTAAGGGTTTCATTTTTTATTTCTTAGGAGAACTAAGAAACCATTTTTAAAAATTATATATATGTATGTATTATATATATATATGTATACATATATAGAGAGAGGAGAGGGTCCTCATAGGATAAAAATTTTACTTACATCTGATACAATTTGGGCAAAAATGATTACAAGAGTTATTAATATATTTAAATATTTTTTTCTTAAATCAATAATTTAAATCACATAAGTGGAAGTAATGTGAGCCTACTAAAACCATGGTTCCAATAGTGACCTGCATGGAAATAAAGCTTATTGGAAAACAAGTGCCCATATTTTCACGTTCTGAGCTTCCAATATTTTGAGAGTGCCAATAATGGTGCATAGACCTTAATAGGTGTGAGTAAGCTCTTTCTCTGGATAGCAGATAAGAAGCTCAATTTAAAAATTCCCCCTTTTCAAACTTGTTGAGTAAACTGAGGAATTTGATTTCAAAGCCATTTATATCCATGAATAAGATTACAAAAAAGAGCACTACCCTCTTCCATCTTTACTGGGACCTCTTCAAATAGTGAGTGATTTGCCTGAGAAAATTCTAAGTTATAGCCTCAAATAACTTAATACTGCCCTCTAGAGGAAATATACTAGCATTAAATGTGCTCCTTCTAGTATGATTTTATCAAATTTTATTTCCCTATATTTCAAAGCACAAATTTTGAAAACCCACAAAAAGCAAAATTACCATAGATATTTTTTTAAATTTACATCAGTTTTAAATTTCACTTGTAAGCAGCAAATTTAGTTTTTAATCAATTTAATAAAGCTTAATAGATTAAAATTTTGTCTAAAATTAATCTTGGAAAAAATTCTAAACCATTAGCCAATTGGCAATAGGTACATTAGGGTACCCTGTTTTCTATGGATTTTCTGTGAAACCCTGAAACACATGGAAGGGAGAGGTCAGATAAATCAAACCCTTACTCCCATCCCCCAATTTTTTTAAATTCAGGAAGTTAGAAAATGAGAAACATTTATTTCCCCCTAAGAAAAAGGTAATGTAGAAAACTAAGGGCATCCTCTTCAAGCCATGAGAAACAGGCAATTTGCTTAAAATATGAATTAATGAAGCAGTAAAATAAAAGGCTGTTTTTAGAAATGAATATTTGGAAGACTTTTATGAAAAGAGAAATAGATTAAGGAAAGCAAATTTAGATTTAACATTAGAAAGGCTATGAAAAGTATTCAAAGAAAAGAGAATGTACAGGTTTTTGGGATTTCTGGGGGGAAATTCTAGGTAGTATGAACTAACAGGAAGTCAATAAAAGTTTGAAAACTTAGAACCATTAAAAAGCTTGGTCATAAAACATCTGGTCATTTGAGGACTAAAGGACTGGATCATAGGATTCTTATTTTAAAAGGAAAATTCAATGTTTTCCTCAATATTTTACCTCATTTTTACAATTTTGTCATAATCTATACTTTATAGTTTATTTTATAATTTTTACTTTATAATTTTTAGTCTTGGGAAATGGTATATAATGCCTGTTTTCTTTCTTATTAGCAGAGATAAATCTACCTGGAAATAAAATGCAATCAGTAGTTAATACTATAGTTAATAGTATAACTATAATAATATTGTTTCAATTGTAACCAATGTATCCTACAAATGCAAGGTAATAATAATAGGGAGCACTGTGGAGGTGGTGGTGGGTTTTATGAGAATGCCATACTTTCTGTATGATTTTTCCATAAACCTACAACTACTCTAATTTTTAAATATGAAAAAATAAGTGGTGTTTGTTTCCTCCATTTGGGAAGATTTTCTGAAGCATTTGCATTGAAAATGTTATCAATACAAGTAATGCATTACTCAATCTACAGCATTATATAACAATTTAAAAGAAAAGAAATTGATTTTTGAAATAAATTACTTCACAATTATTTGTAAAATAAATTACTTCCACTCATTTATCCATCTTGTTGTTTATAATCAATGATCTGCTCCTACAACTTAGAAGCCTATAATTTTTGTATATCAGTAAATGTTTTGTGCAGATTGAAGTATAATTACAAAAACAATTATTCAAAAGTTAAGCAATTTGTGCTAACTACAGGTATATATGGAAGAAAGTTTATCTACTTTTACATGTACGATCTTACATAGAGTTCATATAATCTATATAAATTATAATTTATAATATATATATACACACATACTTAACTTAAATTTCAATGATTTTCCAAAAACGAAATAACTTGTTGCCTTGAAAGTATGAAATTATGGAATAACTTTATGAGATTTAAGGAAAATATAGATTTGTATAAAGACATAGGTTGAAGGGTACAATGAAATATTTAATTATATAATCCAACATTCAAAGAAGGAAAAATATTGATTTTTAAATTTTAATTAATGTTCATGCATTCACGTTTCCTCACCTCTCTTTTCGGATTGAACATTCAACTCAAACATTCAACTAAGCCTAAGAATGCTAGAAGATGTATAAAAATAAAATTATTAACAGCAGTTAGGCTTAAGCATAGCTATAACTTATATCATCTATTTAGTGAAATTAAATAACAAAAATTGTAAATAATTTAAAAACAACGAGAGGAGCAAAATAGGGTTTGCAAATTCACTCAATGATACTTACATATAAGTAGGTTAATACCTACGATACAGGTAAATCACATTTTAAAAACTGGATAATTTATGCTACATATCTGAAATGGTGCATTCAACATTAAGGTGATTGTGTTGACCAAAAGGACTGAGACAGACTAGGAAGGGGGTAGGCATTAATTTGTTGCTACATAAATATAATTTGGAGGGCTATACCACAGAAAGGAAGTAAAATAATACAAAAAATAATTTGTATTGATCCCTTACTCAACAGTTTTCACATTTCAAATTTTTAAGGGAATAATGAATAAAACATTCCAATGAAGATATTCTATAATTTTCCAACATAATTCTTAAAACTAAAAAATGGGAAGAGTTTTGAAATGAAACTACCCAAGCAACATTGTATCTGAATGGGACAATATATTTTACCAGTCAAAATAAAATAAGCTATTTTAAAATCAAATATATTTCCATCTAAAAGAACAGAAACAAACACACACAAACAGCTTATTGAGAAATGGTGAGAAAAAAGCACTATCATAAGAGGATACTTTGAAAAATTGTATGCCAACAAGTTGGATAACCTATACGAAATGGATAAATTTCTAGAAATACCCAAGCAGCCTATACTGATGAACTCAACAGACCAATCACAAGTAACAAGATTGAATTAGTCATTAAAAACCTCCCAACTAAGAAAATCCCTGGACCAAATGGCTTCACAGGTGAATTCTAACAATCATTCCAGAAAGAACTAACATCAATCCTGCTTAAACTAATCCAAAAAAAGAAGTGGAGGGAATGCTGCACTTTTCAGATTTATAGAAAGAATTTGTTATAAAACAATAACTATAGGACACAATTAAAATTGACAATTATATATTTGCTTATGGTTTTATTTATTATAAAATTATTTACATGCCTATACAATGCTTCTACTTTCTGGAACATGTAAAATGCATCATCTTTGTCATCCTGCCGCTAACTCATGGTTCCTTTAAAGGTATATACACATGTATAAACAAAAGTATGTATGTGTGTGTGTATATATATATAAATTATATGGTGAGTTTATTATAAAGCAGATCTCCATATCCATATATTTGAATTAAAAGTCTGAGGTATGGCCCAGAAATCTGGGCACAAAGAATGCAGGTGTTAATGCAGAATTCTGAAGGTCCATTTGAGAATACTGTATGCTTTGAATCTTTTCATTCTGTGAATCACCTGAAGGCCCAGGCCCTAAAAAAACAATATTTCCCAACCTATCATTTTTCTTATATTTGGAAACTGCCTTTAATGCTGCCACTTACAGGATCCTGTCCTACTCATCAAATGGTACCAGTTACAGACTTCTTTCTCCTCCAGATCAGATTTTTTTTCTACTCTAAAAACAAGAACAAATTTTTGTGTAAGATTTTTCCTTTTGTCTAAATTTGTTTCCTTCCATCTCTATCTCTCTCCATTTTCAGCTGTTGCTATGTGGGCACCTGTTTTTCTTTTATAACTCTGAGAGTCATTGTATATTATGACTTCATATGGAGCACTGGACACCATCCTCAAATCCAGGGTCTAATACTTGCCATCGGGAAAGTGGACAAGTTTCCAGAGCAGTCTCATCCTCAGAGTTGCTCTGCAGATCAAATCAATATATGTATACTGAATGAAATTTGTTCTCCTAATTTCCCTACAGATGTAATTAAGTAATGGCTAGAAATGTGATTGACTTTTCTGAAAAATATTATAATAAGTGTAATTGGGTTTTTAAAAAAATCTTAACTTTATAATTCTAGAAAACTCTTTTTTATAATTCTAGAAAACTCTTCTGAGTCACCAATTTCCTCCTAATTTCAAAATTAAATGGCCCACTAGCATTTGACTCATCCATTCTTTAAGTTCTTTACTCTTTTGATTACTGTGATACTACTGTGTCCTGGTTTTTCACATCCAACTCTAAATGATTCTTATCAGTCTCATTGTCTTCTTAATTTATCCCAAGTTTCTATTCTTTATGTCTTTACCTTTTTTTTTCCCCCTCTGGAATGTTTATTTTTTTCTACTATGGAAGCCTCCCAGAGTGAAATATTTAACACAGATATCTTGCTTGACTTCCAATTCCATACAAGTATCTACTGATCCTCTCCAATTGTATGCCCCCAGTCATCTTATATTAAATGTCTAAACTGAATTCCTTATATCCCCCTAGGTTATCATTCTTTCAGTGTTACCAATATCTGTGAATGGCCCCACCGACCACTCAATGCAGAATAATCTTAGACTCTTTCTTTTCACATAACCCCTCACCACATACAATCACACTTTCTTACCTGTTTTTCCTACTAGTATCCATCCAATACAATAACTTTATACCCTCTCCACTGCTTTAGCCCAGACTATCATGTCTTCCAACCTTGACCATTCCAATAGTGTCTTAACTCTCTGACCCTAACTTTCCCCCTCCCAAGCCATTCTTCATACTAACTGGAATAACCACACTAGTAGTCATTCTAAAATACAGTTCTAATCATATTAATGTCATGCTTAACATGGTTACATAGCTCCCTTTCAGTTTCTGGATAGTCCAATCTCCTGAGCATGATATATAAGATTATCATAATTTGATTCCTGAATTTTTCCACCCTTTTCTCCCACCACTCATTCATATAACCAATGTTCCAAATAAACCAAAGTATTTATAGTTGAATGAACAATTCTGTTATACATCCTTACATTCGCAAGTGCTATTCTCTTTGTTTAAACTCTTTCTGCGGTACTTCTGATACTGTGCAAATGAAGGTTCTTTTCTTCCAGTGTGACTTTAAAGCCAATTTCTGCAACGCCAAGATTTCAGAAAGAAAGAGCTTATTTGTTCATGCAAACAAAGAAGGACAGTGGCCTAATGGCCCAAAACTGCCACCCAGACACGGAAAAATTCTAATATTTTAAAACACCGGAACATTTGTTTTCTTATGCTTACCCAGATTATCTTTTGCAGTTGATTTGCAACTAAGTGTTTTTTTAAATAGGCAAAACTGCCTTCACAGCTTTCTTAAAATTCCCAACTTCAGCTTATACATCCTGCAAGTGCTAGTCTATTCCAGATATTCTTAACCTTTTTTTGTTTCACTGACCCCTTTGCCAGTTTGGTGAAAACCACGAACCCCTTACTAAGGCCACACTATACTGTGTATTATTTAATAAATATATCACACCCACACCAACACATCCTCACAAGAATAATGTTTTTTTTATTATTTAAATTCAAGCTCATGGACCCCTTGTTAAGAACCTCTGTTCTATTCCAACGATTTTCAACTCTTGCCACACACTAAAATCAACTGAGAAGCTTGTAGAAAGTACTGAAGTTTTGTTCTTACCTTTAGGGATTTAGTTCTTCTTAGGTGGGACCTGGGATAATTTTGTTTTTTGTTTGTTTGTTTTTTTTTCTTTTTCCCAAACTTACCAGATGACTCTAATGTGTGTAGCCGTAATTGAACCACAATGAGTCAGGCTGCTTTTTCATTCTTACATAATAAGTTCAAGTAATTATTGGAGACATGATTCATTATTTGCAGACCATTGGGGGCAGTCCTCAGACATATTCTTGGAAATAGATAATTTCTCTTCAAGGGTTTTCAAATCTTGTGGGGTTTTTTGGATGAAAAATTAAAAAACTAATATAAGCATATTTTGGATTACTTATATAACCAGTACTGACATAAAATTTAAATTCTGCATTATATTTGATTTACTCTATTGTTAGCTACAAGTATATTCTACTTAAATAGAGTCTAATAACAAAATAACCATAGAATTAATATTAACAAAGTATTCAACTAAGTCCAAGATCCTCAATCTTGACTGGGCACTTTGATTAAGTATTAGTTTCACCTGGGGGTATTTAAGCCATCCCAAGTCACAAGCCATACCCCACAAAAATTATATTAGACTCCTTGGGGGTGGATCCCAGCCATTAGTATTTTTGAAATCTCCCTCGATTACTTCAGTATGCAGCTGTTTGAAAAATTCGTTCACATTGAGAATGACATCTCTATGCAATATCTTGGTAATCTGGGATTGATACCCTCAAAATACATTGTGCCATAGTAGTCAGTACCACATTCAATTTGTAAGTAGTTATTTAAATTAAAATGATTGTTAATGCTTTTATTTGAATTTTATTTGTATTATACCTTTTTAAAATTTATTTTAATTTGTAAATTTGTTTTGGCTTTATAGTTTCAGCCAAGTTAGTTTATTCCTTGTTTTATGTTTTCACTTATTTAGATAGTACGATTAAATTAATTCAGTTATTTGTGAAGATTAGATTATTTTTTAATAATCATTATCAAGTTTGACAAAAGATATCTACAGCTAGAGCTTTAGAGTCCTAGATTTAAACAATAAAATTAAATGTTTATCATAGCCTCCTTTAAAAATGAAAAAAGGAGTACTTGTTCAAATCTCTTGCCCATTTTAAAACCTGGTTTGTATGTTTTTGAATTTTGAACTTAATATCAACTTTTTTTTTTTTTGAGAAGTCTTCAGCATTCTTTATTTTGTATCATACATAAATAAAACCAAAATCCCTTTTGTTAAATGAAAGGCAACATTTCAGATATAGGCAATTTTAATTAGATTGACACAATTAAGACCAAAACGATAAAGTGGACACAGCTACCTGATTTTCAGCACCTGCCTTTAAACAGGCTGATGAACACCAACTGAAACACAGGTGAGTCTTGATCTATGAGACAGTGAAGGGATTTCCCTAGTATTTAAATATTTTCATAAAACCAGTTATATAAATCTAAATATAAAACCAATCTCCTATAAGTTGTGAGTTGGCATTCACCATTTTTTTTATGTGAGAAGTTGAACACTACAAATTCAACCTAGCTTTGAGTCCAATTATATCTTTAGGAAACAGTGATAGCACTTGCTGAACCAGAATTACTATCAAAATTCAAAAAGCTTGATCATATTCATTTAACTATAAGCCAATCTTATTTAACTCAGGACTGTCCAACAAAAATATCCTATCACCATTCATGATTTGAATTCTGGTGTATGAGATCAATTTAAATATGGTACATGTAAAAAAGTCACATGAAATTTTTGTTTTGTAATAAATAATGCAGTGCCCAACTATTACTCATTAGTAGCTTTTTTGAGATAAGCTATCAAGTCTGCCCTTTCTGCCTTCTTCTTAATGCCAGCAAAGATCATTTTTGTTCCAGGGATGTACTTCTTGGGCTTTTCCAAATACTCCATCAGTGTCTCCTCTCCCCAAGTGATGCCTTTGCTCTTGCAGGTATCTGTGTAAGAGAATCCAGGGGCCTGACTTGTCTTCCGCCCAAAGAGACCATGCAGAACTGGCCCGGTCTTGTGTTTGCCTCCCTTTTCCACAGTGTGGCATTGGGTACACTTCTGAACAAAAATCTTTTTGCCCTTCTCAGTATCACCCATTTTGAATTCACTCTCTTGTCAAACACTATACAACACTGTCTGCAGGAAAGCCATACGTCCTGTGCTCTAACTATATCATGTTTATACAAGTACTTTATTGGATACATGCATTTTAAATATTTCATCGTGTTTTCTATTAATAATTCTATTAATATTTCAACAAGAATTATGAGAGAAAGAGGGTACAAGTATCAATCCAACATTAAGATATAACAGTATTAAACTTGACACAGTTAATGAAGAACCTCAAATATATAAATAAAAAACTGATAGAAAAGGAAAGAGAAGCAGACAAATCCAAAATCATAGTTGGAAATTTAAAAATTTTAAACTTGGTAATTGTTAAAACAAGCAGACATAAAATTGGTAGGAATATAACAGCTTTGAAATACAGCTTTGAATAACAAATTTGATCTTATTTAAATATAAAAATCTCTGTAATTGACAACTACAGAATACGCTTTCTTTTCAAAAGGACATGGATTATATAATAAATTTAATATATGCTGGACCATAAAACTAATCTCAATAAATTTCAAACTATTTAAAACATACATGAATAGACA
The DNA here is from genome assembly GCA_026826555.1 of Tolypeutes matacus. Taxonomy (NCBI): domain Eukaryota; kingdom Metazoa; phylum Chordata; class Mammalia; order Cingulata; family Chlamyphoridae; genus Tolypeutes; species Tolypeutes matacus. The sequence goes on from JAKSZT010054416.1 coordinate 20,516,029, forward strand.
AACATACTTGGAATATAGTGAAAATAAGTTAGAAATCAATTTTAAAAATACCTATAAAATCAGCAATATTTAGAAATTATGCAAAACACTTCTGAATAACCCATGAAGCAAACTAGAAACCACAGTGGATATTATAAAATATTTTAAACTGAAATGAAAGTATTACATTTCAAACTTTTGGAATAAAATTAAAGATCAACTTAGAGAGAAGTTAAACGCATATGTTATCAAAGAAGAAAGGCTGAAAAATTTATTATCTACATATCATTTTCAAGAAATTAGGAAAAAGAGCAAATCAAACCCACAGAAAGCAGAGGATAGGAAATTAAAAATAGGATCAGAAGTTATTGAAGTAGGAGACAAATGGACTTTAGAGAAAATTTTAAAAAGCCAAAACTTGGTATATTGGACAGATTAATAAAATTAAGAAACTACTACAAATATTGACCAAGAGTGGAAAAGAGAGAGAAATAACAATTAGCCAATGTTAAGAATGAAAAAAAGAACATCACCATAAATCACAGAAACGTTAAAAAGATAATAGAAGATATAATTACCAATGATATGCCAACAAATTAGAAATCACAACTTACCAAAACTGACTGAAAAAAATATATATAGAAAATCTGAACAGTTTCATATTTATTACTAAACCTAATTTATAAAGAAAAAAATCTACCACCACAGGAAACTTCAGGCCTATATTGCTTCATTGGCAAATTTTGCAATTATATAAAAATGTCACTTTTATACAAACTCTTCCAAGAATAGAAAAAAGAAATGTCCTGTAATTCATTGTATGAGGCCAGCATGATTTTGAAACCAAACTTGGAAAGATATTGCAAGAAATAAAATTGTAGGCCAATTTCTTTTGTGAAAATAAATCCCAAAATACTAAAAAAAGAGAAACAGGTAGAAAATCAAATTTAGTGAAATTGTAAAACTATTTTACATCCTGACCAAGCTGGGTTTATTCCAGGAATGCAAGGTTGATTTTACACTAGAAAATAGATCTATGTACTAGAAAATAAGGGGAAATTTGTAGTCACCTCAATAGATACGAAAAGCCATTTATTAAAGTTTTCACCTGATCAGGATAAAAACAGCAAACTAAAATTACAAGATTTACTTAATCTGGGAAAGACTGTCTACCATCAAAAGCAAAACTAAAGAAAAACACTTCAACAAACATCACATTTAATGGTAAATTATTAAACACTTCTTTGAGACACAGAAAGTAGTTACCTACTATTACCACTTTTATTTAAATTTACTAGAAGTCCTAGCCTGTCATTAAGCAAGAAAATGAAATAAGAGATTTAAGGATTGGAAAGTAAAAAAAATAAAACAAGATGCTTATCAAAACAGATTGCATGATTTTGTGCACAGAAATTTTTAAATAATTTAAAATATTATTCTCATTAATGAGTGATTTTAGCAAAGTCATGAGACATGAGGTCACTTTACAGAAATATTGTATATATACACACATATATGAAACAAACATAAAATATAATACTCATTTACATAAGCTTCAAATGTTAAATATCTAGAAATAAATCTAACAATAACTGATTTTATCAGTTGGATACTTACATAAACATTATTCTTATTAATACCTCATGCCACACATGCAAATCAGTTATATATGGATTAAGTACCTATATTAAAAATAAAAACAAGATCTCCAGAAAATGACAAAAGAGAAAAATTTTAGAAATTGAGTATAATAGAAAAGTATTGATCATATGAGAAAATATTTATAAATTGAAATTCTTGAACATTGGGATCTTTGCTGTATCAAGTCAGTGAAAAAGCAAACCACAGAGTCGTAGAATATATTTGCAATATATATACACGACAAAATATACATATCCAGAATATATATATATGTTTATATGTATATGTGAACTTATATGTATATATATACATTTATATGTGTGAGTGTGTGTGTGTGTATATGTATCTACAAATCAGTAAGGAAACTAAAGTCAGTGTAAAAATATTGGTAATAAAATACCTTTGAATAGACAACAAAAGAGTAATATACCCTAATGACCATTTAAAAGGATGCCCAACCTCATTACCATTGGAGAAATGCAAACTAAAGCCATATCGAGATATCCTTATATACCTATCAAAATATCTAAATTAATAGTAGTGCGAGTACAAGTTATGGTGAGGATGAAGAGCAGAACAAGTTGAACCCTCATACATTCTTTATTATTTCTTTATTGAAAAACAAATGGATAAAACCACTTTTAATAAAAGTTAGTATTATCTACTAAACTTAATATTAATTATATATATATATTCCCATGACCTGGCAATTCCACAAAGAAATGCCTACACGAGTGCACACCAAAAAGTGCATATAAGAATGCAAAACAATGCAAATAACCTAAACAATTGACCTCCATTGACTTAATCTGTAATGAATTATAGTATATTCACACTGTGGAGCATTATACAGGAAAGAAAATAAATGGATTACAGAGATAACGCTCACAAAGTTAATGCTGAGTCCAGAAAGAAAAGAATATAATGTTTAAAATTCCATATATAGAGGTGGGATTTACAAAAAGATGGACTAATGGAGTAAGGATCTCCAAAATTCTGTTCTTCCATAAAAACAAGAGAACACTGCCCAAATTTGTCACAGTAAAATGTTTCAGGTGTTTGGAAATTAACCAAAGCCTTAAGAAATTATGAAAAATGTTTATTAAAAAAGATGGTTGAATCTCAGTAAGAAGAGTGAGTTTTCTGATGTTTTTTATTACCCTATTCACATCCCTCTCTTCCCAGCTCTGTGGGAAAAATCAGCAGCCCCTTATCCTTAGGCCTGTGGAAACCAGCAGTCTGGGACCTTTGAAAAGAGCAGGCCAGGTTTAGAGCTCCTCAAAAAGAACCATCCCCTGAAATTTATAACAATTTAACCTGTTTGACAGCAATCTGGAAAAGGCCCATTCACAGAGCTTGATTCACCCTGATTCAGAGGTCACTGAGGAGAAAGTCCTATCCTCAGGGCATCTGTAAAAGAAAAAATCAGTGGCAATTGCTTAATATCACAGGTGACTGCGGTGGTTATATCACTTGAAGCAACATATCTAAAAGGAAGATCTAGAGAATAAAATGCCCATAGGGAGCTTTGAAAGTTCTGATATATTCTGGGAATCTAGGAAGCCAAATGCTGAAGCAGGGATATGTGCTTGCTGAAGAAAGACCTGACAGTGTAATAATCTTTCACCTCTGGTGTCCTTGAGTCCTCCCAGGAGGGCAGAAGTTTAAAGCACAGTTGTAAACTACCAGAGTATAGAATGTGTGCCCCAAAAAACACACACATAGACCCCCAGCTAAGGATAGAAGACATACTGGTTCAAAAAGGCCTGTAAGGAAATCTCTGACCACTCTGTTAAATTTAGTGAACTGTGCAGGAAATTCAGTGGCCATGCATGGTAGGCCAGCATAAGAGGGAGTGTGGCTGATTTGGAGACAGTTACTTCTTGGTATTTGTTGAGGGGTGGCTCTTCCCCAGGAGTGGGGAGGACAGAGCCAGGCACTGACTGCTGCTTTTGGTTGGCAAATTCAGAGCTCAGAGCTCCAGCCCCAAGAAAAGCTATAGTTTCAGCTCATACATGACAAAAAGCAGCAGGAGGCCTCTGTCTCAACCCAGTCCCTGGCAGGAGAGGGAGTGGAGCTGATTAGAAACACAGTAACCTCTTGGGGATTGCTGAAGGGTGGCTCTCCCCCACAAAAAGGGGGTTCATGGACCAGCAAAGGCAGTGGCTTTTGAATAGAGAATTCAGATCCTTGGGTCTGGAATCTGTGCGACAGATTCAACCTACCCCAGCCAAAAGCAGTTGGCAGCTTCTGTCTCAACCATACCCCCAGCATAGGCAGAGTTGGTAGGAATTAAAGAGGCAGTGCCACCTTAGGGGTGTGGAAAATGGTTGACTGAAGAGCACCATTTGCTGGGCAGGCCAGGAAAGCAGTTTCTGGGAACTGTCAAAGAGAAGATTGGTGTCTCTAGCAGTTCAGTATTATTTATGAATTCCAAAAATAGATATTGGATTACGTTTGTAAACTGGTCTGTTCCTCTGAGCATATTAGATTATATTGGACTCAGGGGTTTCATATTTACTTGATTAAATAATGATTAAGGCTTTGATTGGGCCACATCAGTAGGATGTTGAGTCCCCACCCCCTTGGTGGACAGGGACTCACAGAGAAAATGACATGGCAGAAGAGAAAGAGCATTTCGATTCTGGAGCCCAGGAAGTAAGCACATGGAGAAGCAGATATGTGAGGAAAGAGAGAACGCTACATTATACATGGCAGAGGCCCTGTGAAGAGAAACAAGGCTTTCACCTGACAGTTTACAGCTGGCCTTGTGGAGAGAGTAGAGCAGCTGAGCCCAGAGATAAACCCTGGGAGAGAAACAAGACTTATTCCAGCCTACAGCTGATATTGGAAGAAGCTGGGGCCACAGAGCCTTAAGAGGGAGAGGAAGCCTGAACCCTTGCAGATGTCAGCAGCCATCTTGCTCCAACACATTGCAACAGACTTTGGTGAGGGAAGTAACTTATTATGGCCTGGTAACTGTAAGCTTCTACCCCAGATAAATACTCCTTTATAAAAGCCAACAGATTTGCATCAGCACCCCTTTGGCTGACTAATACAGTGTCCTTCTGGGTCTTCTCCTTAGGACACATTGGAACTAGTCTACACCCCCACTGTGAATCCCTTGTCCTGTTTCAACTGGGAAAAAATGACTTGGGATAGTCCTCTCCAGAGAGCCCTCCTCCCAGAATTAGCCATCCAGGTAAAGGTGGCTAGAGATAACAAAAGCAGTGTTAGAAATCTCTAAAGGCAAACAAAAGCAAACAACAGATCAGCATTTCTGGAGGAGTATCAGAGGAAAGGAGGCTTTCTCTTGGGCAGGAAACAATTGCACAAATAGTGCAATCTGAAAAATTGTATGTATATCCCGGCAATAATCAGACAAATAAGAGCTGAAAAAGTCTGATCAGTTAGACATGGGATATTTTAAAGTTGTACTATAAGTTGAGTCAAATGTCAAAAAGGAGATTTAACACAAAGACAATCAACAAGAAAACCCTAAGGCAAGAGAGAGAAACTGACCTCCATAGTAAACCCATCAAGAAAATCAGATTCCTAGACACCAGCAAAAATTTTGCAAACAATACTAAGAAACAGGAAGATATGATCCAATCAAAGGAGCAAATTAAAACTTCAGATGAGACACGGCATTTGAAACAATTAGTCAATGATATTCAAACAAATCTCCCAAATCAATTCAAGGAGATGGCTAAAGAGATCAAGGATATTAAGAAGATTCTAGGGGAGGATAAAGAAGAATTTGAAAGCAAGCAAAGAAAAATAACCGAGTTTATGGGAATGCAAAACAAAATAGATGAGGTTAAAAATACATTAGAAGCATAAAACAGCTAAATCAAACTTGAAGAAGAAAGGATCAGTGAGTTAGAAGACAGGACATCTGAAACTGAACAGAAGAACAGATAGAGAAAAGAATGGAAAAATTAAGCAAAATCTCAGGGAACTGAATGACAGTACAAAGGACATAAACATATGTGCCATGGGTGTCCCAGAAGGAGAAGAGAAGGGAAAAGGGGCAGAAAGTATATTTGAGGAAACAATGGTATATATAATAATACCTACAGATAAATTTAAGGCTGTAAAGGACCTGTACACAGAAAACTACAAAACATTGCTTAAAGAAATCAAAGAAGATCTAAGTAAATGGAAAGACATTCTGTGTTCATGGATTGGAATACTAAATATTGTCAATATGTCAAGTATACCCAAATTGATTTACAGATTCAATGCAATCCCAATCAAAATTCCAAAAGCCTACTTTTCAGAAGTAGAAAAGCCAATTATCACATTTATTTGGAAAGCCAAAAACATTTTGAAAAGAAGCACTAGTTTTGAGTGCCCACACATCCTGACGTTAAAGGGTATTACAAAGCAACAGTGGTCAAAAAAGTATGTTACTGGCATATAGGTAGATATATCAATCAATGGAATTGAATTGAAAGTTCAGAAATAGGCCCTCACATCTCTAGTCAATTGAACTTTGACAAGGCTACCAAATCCATTCAACTGGGACAAAACAATCTCTTCAACAAATGGTGCTGGGAGAACTGGATATTCATATGCAAAAGAATGGGAGAGGAACCCCATCTCATACCATATACAAAAATTAACTCAACATGAATCAAAGGCCTAAATATAAGAGATAGGACCATAAAACACCCAGAAGAAAATATAGGGACACATCTTCAAGACCTTGTGGTAGGCAGAGGTTTCTTAAACAAAAGAAAACAAAAAGAAAAAAATAGATTAATGGGACCTTCTCAAAATAACACACTTTTATGCTTCAAAGGACTTTGCCAAGAAAGTGAAAAGGCAGCCCACTCAATGGGAGAAAATATATGGAAATTAAATATTTAATAAGGGTTTAATATCCAGAATATATAAAGAAATCTTACAACTCAACAATGAAAAGTCAAATAACCCAATTAATAAATGGGCAAAAGACATGAATAGACACTTTACCAAAGAAGAAATACAAATAGCTAAAAAGCACATGAAAAGATGCTCAACCTCACTAAATAGTAGAGAAATGCAAATCAAAACCACAATGAGATATCATTTTACACCTACTATATTGGCCATTATTTAAAAAAGAAAAAGAAAACTACAAGTATAGAATTACCATATGATCCAGCAATCCCACTACTAGGTTTATACTCAAAGAACTGAAAGCAGGGGCACAAACAGACATTTTCACACCAATATTCATAGCAGCATTATTCACAATTCCAAAAGATGGAAACCATCCAAGTGTTCATCACCTGATGAATGGATAAACAAAACGTGGTATATACATACGATGAAATACTATTTAGCTGTAAGAAGGAATGTAGTCCTGATTCATTCTACAACATGGATGAATCTAGATGGAATTATGTTGAGTGAAGTAAGTCAGTCACAAAAATATAAATATTGTATGATCTCAGTCTTATAAACTAATAATAATGAATAAATTCATGGAGTTAAAAATCTAGAGTATAGGTTACCAGGAGATAGAATGATGGTAGATATTTGGGAACTGTTTTAGTTTGCTTAAGACTACCAAGGCAATGTACCAGAAATGGGTTGACTTTCACAATGGGGATTTATTAATTTAAAAACTTATGTTTGAGGCTTAGAAAAATTGTCCAAACGAAGGCATCATCAGGAGATGCTTTCTCCCTCAGCTGCAGCTGTGGGTGATCAGGCACATGGCAGGACACAATGATGGCATCTGCCACTCTCTGCCTTCTCTTCCAGCCTCATTGCTTTCCGCTTCTGGCTGCCTCTGGCTTTCTCTCTGCTCCTGTAGCTTTCTTTCTCCCAAGTTCCATTGATTTCAGCTTCTGGATTCCTGGACTTCCTCTCTCAGCTTCCAGGAGTTTTTCTCTGTGTCTCTGCATGTTTCTCCGATTTATAAAGGATTCCAGTAAGAGGATTAAGACCCACCATGGGTCATGCAATCTAATCAGAGGCCCTTAGCTGAGATAATTTAATGAAAGTTTCCACAGACTCGGTTTATAGGCACAGAAATGGATTAATTATAAGGGCATGATAATCTGAGGTCCAACCAGCTTCAAACTGTCATGGAAGCTGAGACTTAATGTGCAGAATTTTTAATAAGATTGATTGTAAAGGTTTATAAATGGATAGGGGTGATGGCAGCACATAATTGTAAGTGTAATTAACAGTGTGCATATATTTATTGGTGTGATTGTGGTTGAAAGGGGAAGTTTAGGGTTGTATATGTCAATAAAAGAAAAGCTAGAGGATAAATGTGGGACTGTATAGCAAAATGAATCCTACTGTAGATGATAAATATGGTTAATAATAAAAATACAGTAATGTTCTTTCATGGACTATAACAAATCTATGTCACTTGTAAAAGGTGTTGCTAATAGGATGGTATATGGGAAAAATACAACTAATGCAAATTTTCGACTATAGCTAACAGTGATATTGTAATTTTTTCATCAATTATAACAAGGCACCATACCAATGCTAAGGATTATTTATAGGGAGGGTATAAAGGGTAGAGGATTTTTCTGTTTGGAGTAATGAAAACATTCTAATATTGATTGTGATGATGAATGCACAACTCGATTATACTGATATCCATTGATTTGAAGGGATTGTATGGTATGTGAATAAAACAACTTAAAAAATAAATTTTAAGACAAAAATTTTACTTGAGACAAAGATTAATATTTTCTAGTGATAAAAGCATGAACCCATCAGGAATACATAAAAATCACAAACCAATATACACCAAAAAACAAATTCCCAAAATTGCAAATGAAAACTGACAGAATCAAAGGGAAACATAGTTCAGTAATAATATTTGGAGACTCCACTATCAGACTTTCAATAATCTGAAGATCAACAAACAAATGTGTAAAAGACACTATAATCCAGCTAGACCTACTAGACATCTATAGAACACTCCACCCAATATCAGAAGAATACACATTCTTCTCAAGCACACATGAAGCATTCTCCTAAATAGATCATATGCTAAGTAATAAAACAAGTTTCAATAAATTTAAAGTGATTGAAACCACACAAACTATAATCTCTGCACATAATTGAATAAATTTAGAAATCAACTACATAAGAAAAGGAAATTTGGAAAATACATAAATGTGTGGAAATTAAAGAATATAGGTGTAAACAACCATTGGTTCAAAAAATAAGCCATTAAAGAAATTAGATAATACTCTGATGTGAAAGCAAATTAAAACACAATAAGCCTAAACCTATAGGATTTGCTGGACACCATGTTCAGAGGAGATTTTATAACTGTAAACACCTATATTAAGAAGAAATATCTCAAACTAATAACAACTTTCCACCATAAGAAACTAGAAGAAAGTCCAAACTACACCAAAAGCAAGCAAAAATAGAGGAGGTAGTAAAGATTTGAGTAAAAATAAATGAAATAGAAAAATAATTGAAAAAAAAAATAGCAAAACCAAAAGTTGGTTCATTGATAAGATCAACAAAATTGACAAACCTTCAGCTAGGCTGACCAAGATAAAAAAAATAGACTCAGATTACTGAAATCATGAATAAAATATGGAACATCACAATCTCCCTTACAGAAATAAAAAATGATTTATAAGAGAATCCTATGAACAAATTTGTGCCAAAAATTAGACAATCTAAATGAAATGGACAAATTGTTAGTAAGACACAAACAACCAAACTTTACTCAAGAAGAAAGAGAAAATCTTTATAGACCTAGAAAAAGAAAAGACATTGAATTATTAATTTAGAAAAAAAACAGTAAGAAAAACTTACCACAACAAAATCCCAGGCCTGGATGTCTTCATTGATGAATTCTACCAAACATTTTTAGAAGAATTAATAACATTTCTTCACATTATCTTCCAAAAAATAGAAGTTGGAACACTTCTAAATCATTCTGAGACCAGCATTACCATAATATCTAAACCAGACAAAGAGATCACAACAAAAAAACCCACATATACCAATATCAATTATGAATATATATGCAAAAATTCTCAACAAAATAGTAGAAAACTGAATCGCTGAAGTCTACAAAGGATTATGTATACCTGATACATGGTCAACATTATACTATGACCAAGTGATATTTGTCCCAGAAACACAAGGTTGTTTTAACTTCCACAAATCAATCAATGTAATACACATTATTAATAGGATAAAGGCCCAAATAACATGATCATCTCAATATATATGAAGCAAAAAGCGGTTGATAAAATCCATTACTATATAATGTAAAAAAGACTCAGCAAACTAGGAAGGGAAGGGAATATCCTCAACCTGATAATGCTCACCTGTAAAAAAACCATAGCTAATATTGTAATTAATAATGAAGGATTGAATGCCTACTGCCCATGAGGAACAAGGCAAAGATTCCCCTCTCACCAGTTCTATTTTATGTATACTAGAGATCCTAGCCAGGGAAATTAGACAAGAAATGCACACATCTCTCTGAAAAAGAGAGAATACTACAGAGAGACATACAATAGAATAAATTTTCTTATGTCTATTTATATCCTGGTGAAATTATCTGAATTTTTAAGGATAAATAAGAAGGAGTCCAATTTCCAGATCAAAGTTATATACTATAATATACTTATTGATACATTTTGCCAAATTGCAGAAGCATACAATATTGATCATTTTCTCACACTTAAAAATATGAGCATTATATACACAAAAATACCAATTTGATAGGTTAAAACTGGAATTTTATGGTTGTTCTAATCTGTGTATATATTTATTACTGAAATTAAGCATTTTTATACACTTATGTTCAATTGTTTTATTGTGAAACAAAATGTTCCTCTGAAAAGTAAGCTGATTATTTATCTAATGATGCCTAAATATTTGCCTTTCAAACATTATTTATTTCTAAATTACAGGATATAGCAAATAACTTTTTAAAAAGTCAACAAAATTCTTTTTACCTTGCTGATTCTTTTTATATGAAGATATATCGACTTTTATGTTTCCTGGAATAAATTCTTCACTGAATATATTTGCCTTTTTTGACAATTTTTAAAGAATTGAACATCTTTTACAGCATAAAATTAATGAAAAACAAATATTTACTGTAATCTCTCCTCTGCTTGTGATTTACCTCTAAAATTTATTGATACTCTGATTAATATTGGCATTTGTGACACTTTGAAGTTATTTTATGAATCCCAAAAAGAAGAGATTATGTGCTTAAACTAATTTATTTCTGAGGGTATGACACGCTTTAATTGTATTAAATTCAGTTGAGGGTCCTTTGATTTGATTACTTGATAAGATCAATTTAGGCCTTTTGATTAAACTAAGTCCGTGAGGCTTAACTGAGGCTGAGTCTCCACCCTCTTGCTGGGTCTGATATACATGGAGACACAGAGAGAAAGAGAGACACAGAAAAAGGAAGCTGCCATATTTGATCCTGCCATGTGAGAGAAAGGACTCCAGTTTTGCCCATAGCTGAGCTGCAAGGAGAGATACCTCTGAGAAGTTCAAATAGATGAGGCCCAGGGAGGGATGAGTCATATGCCTGATAGCTTGCTGCTGAACTTGGGAAGAAAGTGGAGCAGCTGAGATTGATAGAGGAGGTCCAGAAAGAGACAAGCCTTATACCTGGTTGCTCACAGCTGAGCTCCAGGAGCTGGGCTCCAAGACATGGTGAGCCTGAAAGGGAACACAGGGCAGAGACCAGTGGCCATCTTAATTTGCCATGTAGCTGGACAACAGGATCAACAATAGCTGACTTTGGTGAGAAAGCACCTTGATGGTGTCTTGATTTGGATATTTCATGGTCTTGGAAATATAGGCTTTTACCCCAAATAAATCCCTTTATAAAAGCCAACATGCTGCTGGTACTTTCATTGGTATCCCTTTGGCAAACTAAAATAGCATTGTTTAACTCTGGGATTAATTTTGGCTAACAGATCTAAACTTAAATTGAAATTAATCTATTTGTGTCTGTTGTTCTTTGTAGAAATATCTAAGAGAGTATCATGTAGATATTGGTTTTTACATTCACTATAATATACTTTCAGGTGAGTGTTTATTGTCAATAGAAACACTATATTAAATGGAATTTATCCTAATTTTGTATGCATAGTCCCTTAATTTAGTTTCTCCAATGTTTAGGCCAAATCAAACCTACTCTATTTTCTTTTTAATCTATGGAAATATCTAATATTTTGTCCTATCTCCACTTGTGTTTCAACAGTCATTTTAAACATCATCCAGACTTACAGATCTATCAGAACAGCAGAAAAGATATTCTGTATATCCCAGATAAAATTCACTGAGGTGAGTAATAAGGTATGGAAATAAAATAATAAAATGTATTGCTGATCTCACAAAATAGCAAGGAATCCAAGAGGCCAAATATTAAGTGAGATTGGTAACACAGTGAACCAGATGTTTATGAATGGGTTTACCAATTCTGGAATTCCTTGAGTTTCCAATTTCCTAGTTTGCACAGAATAGGGAATAGCAAATAAAGCTTAGCACCTGCTAAGTTAGAGAAGGGAGTGGGAAACCTCCCACATAAGCTAAAACTTCAAAGGACAGTAATCTCTATGTAATGTTGAATTAAAAATAAATGTCCATGAAGAAGTGAAGGCAAAGTAAGCTGTTTCAATGTTGACACTAAGTAGAGGGACCTTACAAACAAAAAGTCTCCTGTAAGAATTTTTAATCATAATTCAGCCCTTTAATGAGTACTAATTGTTATATGAAAAACCTCATGAGGAAATTTTAACTTAAAACAGTAGTGGATTGGGATTGTCTCCAGGAACTGACAGAAGCAAACATAAATCCCCTTGGAAGAATATAATTTTAACTCAGACAAGAAAGAATTCCCACAGAAAAATTACCAAGAAAAATAAACAGCTTACATTTAAAAATCACAAATCACACAGGGGAAAAAGGCACCATGAAGGAGATCTAAAAAAATGACTGAGAGTACTTTCATATCCTTAAAGACTTTAGATATTAAAATTATCAGAAACTCAATATAAATATTATTTATATGAAAAAGAAATAAAAGAGAAGTTTAAAATATAAGCAAGAAATAAGACTCAATAATCAGCATACAATCATATTGAAAAAGAGTAAATGAAACTTTTAAAAATGAATAATATCATTAAAATAAAAAACTGTTGGACATATTACAGCATAGAATAGTCACTGGTGAAGTGAAAATTATTGAACAGAAGTATAGATTCAAATAATTTATGTAAGAAAAAAAACAAAACAATGGAAAATCAAAAGATAGTTTAAGATAGTCTAACACACTACTACTTAAAATTTCAGAAGAAAAATGTGAGATAATAGAGAAGAGGTAAAATTCAGAGATGATGACAAATAATTTCTCAGGCTTATAAATAGCACCTAACTGAGCCTGAGACTGAGAAAGCTAAATGAACTTCAAATATAAATGAAAATAAGTCACTTTCTATATCTCTATCACTATCACTCTATCTCTATCTACATCTCTATCTATCTATATCTATCTATCATGATGAAATTGCAGAACACTGAAGACAAAAAGGAGATAAATACTTAGAGCTAAAAGAAAGATGCAATACATGGAAGCAAGTAAAGTGACAAGTGACTTCTCAAGACCAACATTAGGAAGAAAAATCATGGGATATTTTCAATCTACTGTTATAAAACTAACCATCTTTTTAAAAAATGAGTGATCAAACAGTAGAAAAAAGCAGTGAAGTCAAAAGTTGGTTCTTTGAAAAGATTAATACAATTGATAAAGTTTCAGCACAACTGACTAAGAATAAGATGGGAACACAGATTACCAACATGAATGTGAAGAAATTGACATGACTACAAATACTCAAGATAGTAAAAGGATAAGAGGTTATTAACAACTTTATGATGAAAAATTCAACAACCAATGGTCAAATTAAAAAAAAAAAAAAAACAGAACTTAAAAATGAAACAAAAATCAAGAAATTGTAAATAACTCCATATCTATGAAAGAAACTCCATTTGTTATTAAAACCTTGAAAAAATTCCTGGCAGAGATACTTCATGGAAAAATCCTATTAATATTTAAGGAAGAAATGATTGTCACTTTATAAAAGCTCTTTCAGAAATAGTGGAGGAATAAACATTTCCAAACTCATTTTATGAGATGAACATAATCTTGAAACCAAATTCTGCCACAGTTTAACTGAGAAGAATACTATAAATATTTATGATTAACATAGACACAATGCATAGAACAGCATAAATCAAAGTATCATAGAGAGAATTCAGAAATAGACCAAGATGTATATGGTCAATAAATTTCTAACAATGGTACTAACTCAATCCAATGGGGAAAAGGAAAGTCCTGTTAACAAGTGGTGCTGAAACATCTTGATATCCATATAGAAATAAATTTCAAGAAATGTCATGGTATACCTTAATGTAAAAGGCAGAAATTTTAACTCTCCTATTAAAAAGATAAAACAATATCTTTGCCAACTTTGGCTAGGAAAAAAATTTTATATAGGACACAAAAAGCATGAATACTAAGAGAAAACAATGATAAACTGGGTTTCACCATAAGTTTTAAAATTCTGTTCATCAAGCAATTTGAGTCAAAAATTGAATAGACAATCCAAGGCCTGGAAAACATATTCTCAGCCTATTTCTGAAAAAAGGAATCATACCTAGAATATATAAAGAACTCTTACATATCAACAATAAAAAGATGCATTGGCCAATAAAACAAAGATATGAAAATTTACAAAGATAAATAAATGGCCAATGAGCATTTGAAAAGTATTCCTTATTACTCATCAGTAATATGCAAATTAAAGCCATAATGAAATAGCATTTCACAATTATTAAAATGTCTAAAATTAAAAACTGACAGCACCATGTATTCAAAAGTATACAGAGCAACTGGAGCTATCTATATTGCCAATGGGAAAGGGAACTATTTAGAGAACTATTTGGAAATTTATTAAATAGGTAAACATATGACTATCCTATGACCCAGAAATTCCACTCTTAGCTATTTACCTAAGAGAAATGAAAATATACATCCACAGAAAGACTTGTACAGAAATGTTCACAGTAGCTTTATATATAAAAGTCCAAGACTTTTAGACCGCCAAAATAATGGTGGCTGAACAGTTTCGTAGCTTCCAATATTGCACCAAATGAAAAGCAAAAAAAGAAAATTCTACACAAACTTATGTATTCAGCATTAGCTGAAGATAGACAATATTGAAACCTGAAAATAATTCTAAGTAAAAGCAGAAACAAATCACCAAAGCCCTGCAATTTCTCCTGCTCCTACATCTCCCTCCTATATCCACACCAGTCCCATTGACCTGTTATATGACTGTGAGGCAAGCAAAAGCAGACCAAGAAAAACCTCAGGGAAGCAAAAGGAAGAAACTATTGAAGGGGCCTAAGGATGATCAGAACAACTGCCAGAAAGATAAAGTTCACCCTAAACCTAAAAATACTAAAAAAGGTATTCATGTTGGAGCTCATCAGAGCAAGGAATACAGGGAAGGGATTTCCAAGTACATGTGATTTAAAGGGGCAGGTTCAATTTAAACAGGCACTTTTCAAAATGCATTAATTCTGGAGGAAAAAAAAAGGGCAAAAAAGAAGAGAAAACTACTTCTTTGCAATTGGTTGGTAAAGAAGAAAAGAAAAAAGAAAATGGGAGGGGGCCTGGCATCCAAAATAGAATCAAAGAATTTACAACTCCTGCCCACCACACCAAAATAAACAAACAGAAAAACCTATAATACTGGAATTTTGCTCTAAGAGATTAGGGTGTCATTAAGATAGGAATATATTGAAACACTCAATACGATAACAGTAAACAAGAGCATGCTCAACAACTTTTAATATAAATTTATTGCAAAAAGGCAAGAAACAAAATGTGATAAATTCCAATTGTGTAAAATACTCCTTCCTGCAAAACAACCATTAAGCAGAAGAAAACTGTAAATCAGCATTTCAGATATGGTTAAATATTTTCAATCAAGCATTTGAAGATATGAAAAAGCACCTTGCAATAGAAGTTCAAAAATTAAAATCAGATATAGGCAAAAACCAGGAAAACTGAAAAATAAAAGTTGATTGAACACAGTATGGGGATTTAACTTAACTGAGCCAACCAGCCATTTCAGTGGAAGTCAGGATTGGAAATACAATTATGCAGGAAGGATCTATGGAAAGTTCTATTGTCTAATGGTTTGGACGCCTGTGAACTGCATGCAAAGTCAACAAGTTTTCTGCAAAAGTTGTACAAGTGGAACCACTGCCAGCCTGGACTAAAAGGGACAGAGAAGGTACAAATTAAAGAAAGAATGGCCTCATAGCCAGAATCATAGAAGCTGAGATCTGGACTGAAGATATTTCCTCAGGCCAAGAGAGCAGATACACTTATCTGTACAGAAAGGGCAGATCTGTCCCTGTGCTAGGAGGAGCCAGGCCTTCCGCTCCATTGCACAGAGATTGGGAGCCTGTGCTCTGGTGTTCACAGAGATCTTGGTCACCACTCCAATGCTTAAAGAGGGTTGGGTCTATGTCCCAGGGTTTGTTGAGATCCTGGCCACCATGCCAGGAGAGTGTGGGGCCTTCACCCCAGGGTTTGGGGAAGAGCATGGCCTTTAAACAAACACTTGGAAAGGGTGAGTCTGCCACTTCATCAGGTCTGGAGGACAAAACATCAATCCATAGATAACTCTCAGACCTTGAAATACAATGGAACTTGACCTTCAGGGTTTCAGAATTGTTTGGGACATGTGACGCCTGTTTTCCTTCCAATTTCTCCCTATTAGAATGGGATTGTCTATTCTATGCCTGTCCCTCCACTTTACATTGGAAGCAGATAACTTGGGGTTTTTTATTTTTGTATATCACAGGTCCACAGACAAGAGAATTGTGCCCAAGGACAGACCACACCCATAACAGATTGTGATGTAACTTTGTACCTAGCATTGTTTCTGAAATGACTTAAGGGTTTTGGGATATTATGATAGAATGAATATATTTTGCATGTGGAAAGAACATGTCTTTTTAGGGTCCAGAGGACAGAGTGTGATAGATTAGCGCTATCCTCACAAAAACATGTTCTTAAACTTAATCCATTCTTTTGGGTGTTAACCTATTAAGTAGGACCTTTTGATAAGGCTACTTCACTTAAAGTGTGGACCAACTCTATTGGATGGGTCTTAATCCTATTACTGGAGTCCTTTATAAGCAGAATGCAATTCAGAGAGAGAGAAAGCCAGGAAAAGCAAGAGCTGAAGATTAATGGAGACTGGAAGAGAAGAAAAAGGCCAGGAGAGACTGCAATGTCACAGAGAAGCCAGGAAAAAGAATCACTGCAGCTGTCCCAGAAGACCAAACTTTGGGAAGAAGGCATCACTTTGATGACACCTTGACTTGGATATTTTCCTGTCCTCAAAATCCTGAGCTAATAAATTCTCATTGTTTAAGCCAATCCATTGCATGATATTTGCTTGAGCAGCTAAGGAAACTAAAATACTCAGGAAAGAAACAGAAAATAAAGGAAAATTATCTTAGGAATTAAGAATAAATTGCAAGATGCCCAAGAAAAATAGACACAGCTAACAATTTAATAAGGGTCATTGAAGAAAGGCAAGAAAGCAATGAAGAAAATGAAGGTGATATAATGAAAGAAGTAAAAAGGTTCAGAGAGCAAATAGTAGGAATGGAAGACAGGCAAAGAAGAATAATATTCAAAATATCTGAGTCCTGAAAGGATTAAAACAAAACAATGGACAGATCAAACATTGAAAGCTATAATCCAATATAAATTCCTCTTTAATTTGTGTCACTTCTTAAATGACAGACCTTCTTCCCTTTTAGGTAGATATTTCAATTGACTGCATTATCTTTTATTTTGGAAACAGACAAAAATTATTTTATTCAGCCAAATGAAATTATTTTAATTCCCAGTGTATGTATAAAATTTGTTTTTCAAAACAATTTTTTAAAAGTTTGCCCACAACTTTATAAAGTTGTCAGACAAATGTGTTATTAAATCCATTGAATAGATGGGAGAAATTGGGATGATAGAAATCTTGCTTAAGTTGCTCAGCTGGACAATTTTGATCCAGTTCTAGCACTTACATGTTGCATTCTATTCCCTAGTACTGTTTGTACTAAATATAGTCAATGCCATTCTACTAGTAATTAAGCCAAGTTACAGCCTATCCAATTTCTCCTGAAGGGTACTTTCTGTGTTACAATGTAGAGATATTGATGTTGTTTTTACTACTTTTTTCTTAGATCTCTTAACAAATGACTTTTTTAAACAGAAATTTTACCATCTCATTTTTCAGGTCTATCATTGATTCTTCTTGGTGGCTGTCTTCTCAGGTTCATCTACTTAGTTTTCCCTTGCAGGAAAATGTTTAGGTGCATTTGTTTTTGGACATGTATGTGTATACAAATTTGTCTACAGTATAACTTCTTCCATTCCTACCATCCCAAGAAGTTTCATAACCAAAATAAAAATCACATCTTGAAAGGATTTAAAAATTGGTCTCTATAGTATGAGTTCAATTTCTATTTTCACCTACTCAAAATCATATTAGCTACTATAAAATAAATGGGAACAAAAATTAAGATGTAGGTGTTTTACATGTCCATTACTGATATTCAAATGAGTTCTTCCTCAGACTTATAGTATGTGTAGAGAAAACAATGACGTTTATATATATATAAGTTGTTTTATATTCAAAAATATAGCCTTGACCAGTCTGAAATTTTAAGTGCCAGTCCTGAATTTCCAGCAACCTAATAGATATTTTCCATTGATTTCCCCACTATTATCTTAAACTCAATTTGGTACTTCTCAAAATCAACTTATTTTCTTGACTGGCCTGTTTTCTATTAATGGGTCCATTCTTTCATCTATTCAGTCTCAAAAACTTAAAGCAATCATTGTCTCATCCATATTTTTCATCCCTTACATTTAACCATTCACTAGGCCTGACATTGACTTTTAAACTTCTCTCACCCTAATTCTTTCCTTTCCATCACTATTACTATTTTACTGTACATTGTTTAATGCTTAAAGTCCTAACCCACTTCTCAATTTTTAGTTTCTTTCTCCTCCTACACATTATACAGATTGTCACAAGATCAATATTGTTAAGATATTGCTTTCATCATTTCAATCCCCTTTGTCTACATGATGTAGATCAAAATACCTAAAACAGAATTTAAGATCCCTGTTCTCCATTTACACTCTTCCTTCCTTAGCTTCTCTCTTATGTGAATCCTTCTCTAGCTATTCTTGAATTCTCAAACCAAATTAATAAATATGTTTTGTCTTAAGCTTTTGTTATAAGGGTTTGAATATTTTCAGTTTTTAGAAACTGAGTACTCAAATAAAAATAGCATACATAGCAAGGGGTTTATTATCTTACTTTGCAAGAATTTTGGAGATTATTTTCCCCAACTTAGGTTTATTGAATAGCTCAGTGATATCAATACACAGGTTCTTTATAAATTTCTGCTGAATCATGTGTGGTATATTAAACAAATCCTTCACAAATTAAAATTGTGTCAAGCTGCCATTTCCAAGTCAATCACTTGGTAAGAAGAATTGAGTCACTTAATGATTTAGACAAATCAAGATTCACTCATGAAGCTGTTTTATTTAACATGAAAAGAAAAATGCCTGCTAGAGAAGTTACTATCAGTTTGTCACTAGTCGTCTTCTTTTTGACCTCAAGAATTCCTATCTCAATTACATATTTATTGGTTGTTATTCATCAAAACTAATTTGATTTTGGTTACTTACAATAGTAGACTACCTAGAAGAGATCATGTATTAGCTGGCTGCACAATGGGAAGAATGAGGTTAACTGAATAAGACTTTTATGATCCATTACAACCAACCTAAATGAAAAAGCACACTTATATACACACACAACCAAACAAACAGATTGGCAAAATTTAGCCAAGGTCAGAGGAGATTGTGGGAAGATGTCAGGGTAGGAAGCTCCAGGATTATATCTCTCCACCTGAACAACTATAAAACAGGAAGGAACTCTCTGAAACAATATTTCAAAACTCCTTAGTCCAGTAGAACACTGTATAGTATTCAGGCAAGAGAAGGAGGAAGAGGCTGGTAAAGTATGGTAAACACTAGTAAATTGCACTTCCTATTCCATGGTTACCATGTGACACCTCCCAGAATTTGCCCTCAAGGCAAAAGCAGAATTAGCCAACAAGGAAAGCAGTGTAAGAAACTATCGAAATAAATGGCCTAGGGCAAAGGATTACCTAATTTAAACAATCCAAAGTGGTAGAAGGTCCTGGGAAATAGAGGAACATTCAAACTACCGTCAACAAGAGAACTTTAAAGCAACTAACAAACACAAGCCCAGCACAAGAGACAGGCCAAGAAAAAACATGGGGGAACATGCCTTTAGCTTTTGCCTTTGGAGGACATTCCTGAAAGGATGATTGACAATCAAGGAAATATCTGTTATATCACCAGCTAGTTACAAAATTAGAGAAAAGGACAACTCAGGGAATAAATATCAGAGTTACCATTTTAAAATATTAAATGCACAGTGTGTGACAAAAGAGTATAAGACAAACCACGAAACAGGAAATCATTGCCAATCCAAAGGAAGAAGATAAAAATAAAAATTTAAAAAACCACCAAAGAAGACCAGACTGGAGTCATACCAAACAAAGATGTAAAAAAAAAAAAAAAAAAATCTTAAAAATGTTCAAGAAGATGAAGGAAATTACAGAGAAAGAACTAAAGGATATCAGGAAAATGTCAAATAAGCAATATGAGAATCACAATAAAGAAATAAGAATTTTAAAAGGAACCAAACAGAACTAACGGATTTGATGACAATAACTGAAATGAAAAATTCCCATGAGGGTTTCAACAGCAGATTGGAGCTAGCCAAAGAAAGAATCAGAGAACTAAAAGACAAGGCAATTTAAATGAGTCAGACTGAGGAGCAGAAAGGAAAAAGAATATAAAACGAAAATACCCTGAGACATGTCTGGGACACAAACAAGCATAAGAATATATGCATTATGGAAGTCCCAGAAGTAGAAGGAAGAGAGAAAGGGGCAAAAGGAATATTCAAAGAATAATGAGAGAACACCCCAAACATAGCAAAAGATGTGAATATGTATATCTAAGAAGCTCAGAGAATGCCAAACAGAATAAATTTGAAGAAAAGCACACCCTGTCATATACTGATGAAATTGTTGAATTCAAAGGACAAAGGGGGAGCTCTGAAAGCTGAGAGAAAAGCAGTGTGTTATGTACAAGGGAGTCCCAATTGAATTGAGTGCTGATTTCTTATCAGAAACCACAGAGGCAAGAAGGCAGTGGGTTGAAATATTTAAAGTGCTGAAAGAACACAACTAACAACCAAGAATTTTATATCCAGTGAGACTTTCATTCAAAAATGAGGAAGAGATTAATACATTCTCAGATAAACAAAAGCTGAGGGAATTCATAACCACTAGACCTGCCATACAAGAAATGCTAAAGAGATTACCTCAGAATGAAAGGAAATGACTCTAAGCAGTAGTTCAAAACAGGAGGATATAACAATTATAAATATATATTTACCTAATAGCAAAGCCCCAAAATACATGAAGCAAATATTCATAGATTTGAAGGGAGAAATAGAAAGTTCTACATTAATAGTAGAAGATCCGAATAAATCACTTTCAATTATGGATAGAACATCTAGAGAGAAGATCAGTGAGGAAATACAAATTTTAATGATACTCTAAAGCAACTAGACCAAACAGACATATATAGAACAATTCAGCCAAAACAACATTCTCCTTGAGAACACAAAAATCATTCTCCAGGATAGACTATATCTTCAGTCACAAATCAAGACACAATAAATTGGAAAAAAAAATATTGAAATCATGCAATGTATCTTCTCTGACCACAAGAGAAGAGGCTAGAGATTTAAAAACAAAGGGAGAAATGGTAGGCTCACAAATATGTGGAAATTAAACAATGTACCCTTAAACAAACAATGAGAAAAATAGGAAATCACAAGGGAAAATAGAAAATATCAAATGAAAATATGAAACATACCAAAACTTATGGGATGCAGCAAAGGTAGTGATGAGATGAAAATTTATGTCTAAATGCTTATATTAAAAAAGAAGAAAGATTTCAAAAAATAGAATTAACTTCAAAGCTGGAAGAACTAGAAAAAGTAGAGAAACTTAACACAAAGCAAGCAGATGGAAGAAAATAAAGATTAGAGGAAAATGAATGAAATAGAGAACTAAAAAGATGAAAAGAATTTTTTTAAAGTTGGGTTTTTGAAAGATCAATAAAATTGACAAACCTTTCACTAGACTGGCAAAAAAAAAAAAAAAAAAAGAGAGAGAGAGAGAGAAAGGACACAAATAGCCAAAACAAAAAATAAAAAGGGAAATATACAGACCCCATTGAATTAAAAAGACTATGAAAGGATAGTATTAACAACTGTATGCCAATAAATAAGATAATGTAAATGAAAGTGACAAATTTCTAGAAGCACATAAACTCCCTACACTGACTCAAGAAGGAAGTAGAAGACCTCAGCAAATCAAAAATTAGTGAGGATATTGAATCAGTAATCAGAAACCTACCAACAAAGAAAAGTCCAGGACCAGATAACTTCACAGGGAAATTCTACCAAACATTCCAAGAAGAACTAACTCCAATTCTACTTGAACTCTTCCAAAAAATTGAAGAGGAGGGAATACTCCCTAACTCATACTATGAGGCTAAAATTATACTTATACCAAAGCCAGAAAAAGATAGCACAAGATAAAAAAATTACAGAACAATATCTATTAAGAAATTGGATGCAACAATCTCAACAAAATACTAGCAAACCAATTACAACAGCACATTGAAAGAATTAGACACCATGATAGTGAGATTTATCCTAGGTATGCAAGGGAAGTTCAACATAAGAAAATCAATTAACAAAATATATCACATAGACAGAATGAAGGGGAAAAAAATGGTCATCTCAACTGATGCAGAAAAGGTATTTGACAAAATGCAAAACCACTTCTTGATAAAAACACTTAGTAAATTAGGAACAAAAAGAAACTTCCTCAACATGATAGAGGCCATATATGAAAAACCCACAGCTAATATACTATTTAATGGGGAAAAACTGAAAGCTTTCCCTCTAAGACCAGGAAGAAGAAAGGGACGCCAAATGACACCACTGCTATTCAACGTTGTACTAGAAATTCTTGCCAGAGCAATTAGAGAAGAAAAAGAAATAAAAGGCATCCAAGTTGGAATGGGAGAAATAAAAACGTTCCCTATTTTCTGATAACATGATCCTAAATACAAAATCCTGACAAACAACAAAGCTCCTACAGGTAACAAATGTATTCAGCAAAGTGATGAGGTACCACATAAATGCCCCAAAATTAGTAGTGTTTCTATACACCAGCAATGAATAATTAGAAGAAGAAATCAAGAACAAATTTCCATTTACACTAGCAAGTAAAAGAATCAAATATCTAGGAATAAATTTAACCAAGGATGTAAAGGACTTGTACACAGGAAACTATCAAACATTGCTAAAAGAAATTAAAGAAGATATAAATAAATGGAAGGATATTCCATGTTTATGGACTGGAAGTGTAAATATTGTTAAGATGTCAATACTGTCAAAAGCAATATATAGATTCATGCAATCCCAATAAAAATTATTTTCAGAAATGGAAAAGCCAATCATCAAATTTTTATGGAATGGTAAGAGGCCCCAAATAGTGAAAGCCACCTGGAAAAATAAAAAATTGGAGGCCTCACACTTAAAACTTATTATAAAGCTACAGTAATCAAAACAGCATGGTATTGGCATAAAAATAAGCATATAGAGTAATGGGATCAAATTGAAAGCTCAGAAATCAACCCTCACATTGATTTTTGACAAGGTGGCAATGACTACTCAATTGGGAAAGAATAGTCTCTTCAACAAATGGTACTTGGAAAACAAGATCTACATTTACAAAAATGTAAGAAGGACCCCTACCTCACACCATATACAAACACCAACTCAAAATTGGTCAAAGCCCTAAATGTAAGACATAGAACAATAAAACTCCTAGAAGAAAACAGGAAGCATCTTCAGGAACTTGTGTTTGGCAATAGATTCTGAGGCTTTACACCCAAAGCACAAGCAACAGAAAAATAAACAGATGAATCAGACCTTATCAAAATTAAAAACCTATATTCTTCAAAGGATTTTATCATGAAAATAAAAAGAAAACCTACATAATAGGAGAAAATATTTGGAATCCACATAACTGATAAAGGTTTAATATCCAGAATACATGAAGAAATCCTTTAACAAGAAAAAGACAAACAACCAAATTTAAAAATGCATGGAAGACTTGAAAGATATCTCTCCAAAGAAGATATTAAAATGGCCAAAAAGCACATGAAAAAGGAAGCGGATGTGGCTCAAGCGATTGGGCTCCCTACTAACATATAGGAGGTCCAGGGTTTGATTCCCAAGGCCTCCTGGTAAAGGCAAGTGGCCTGTGAGGCGAGCTGGCCCAAGCAGAGAGCTGGTCCACACAGAGTACTGGCCCACACAGGAATGCTGGCCCTCATGGAGTGCCGGCCGGAGCGGAGAGCTGGTGCAGGAAGAGGATGCAACAAAAAGAGACACAGAGGAGACAGCAAGAGATTGAGTACCTCTTTCCCACTCCAGAAGGTCCCAGGATTGGTTCCCAGTGCTGCCTAAAGAGAAGACAAGCAGACACAGAAGAACACACAGTGAATGGACACAGAGAGCAGACAGTGAGTGCAAAACAATGGAGGGGAATAAATAAATAAATCTTTTTTTAAAAAAAGGACAAGAAAAAATGCTCAACATCATTAGCCATTAGGGAAATGCAAATCAAAACCACAGTGAGTACTATTTTAAAAATTACATGTATTTGAGGAGAAATAGTCATTCATTGCTGTTGGGAATGTAAAATTGTGTAGCCATTCTGGAAGAGAGTTTGGCAGTTCTTCGGAAGTTAATTTTAAAATTACCATAGGACCTGGATAATCCTACATCTAGGTATATACCCAAAATAATTGAAAGCAGAGACTCAAAGAGATAATTGCACACTTATGTTCATAGCTGCATTATTCACAATTGACAAAAGATGGAAACAAACCAAGTGTCCATCAACTGATGAAAGGTTAAACAAAATGTGTAATATTCATACAATGGAATATTATTCAGCCATAAAAAAGAAATGAATTCTTGATTCATGCAGCAACATGGATGAACCTTGAAGACATCATATTGAGTGAAATAAGCTAGATGCAAAAAGACAAATATTCTATGTTCTCATTGTTATGATATAATTAGAATAAATAAACTCATAGAGTGAGAATCTAGAATATAGGTTACCAAGGGATGGGTGGGGATAGGGAATGGAAAGTTAAAGCTTAAAATGTGCAGGGTTCCTATTTAGAATGATGGAAATGTTTTGGTAATGGATGGTGGTAATGGTAGCACAATGTTGTGAATATAATTAACAGTACTGGAATATATATCTAGATGTGGTTAAAAGGGGAAATGTTAGATTGTATATGTATTAGTCAGCCAAAGGGGTGCTGATGCAAGGTACCAGAAATTTGTTGGCTTTTATAAAGGTATTTATTTGGGTAAAAGCTTACAGTTCTAAAGCCCTAAAGCAAGGGTTCTTAACTTTTTTGTTCCACAGACCCCTTTGCCAGTCAGGTGAAAACCATGGACCCCTTATTAAATTTATTTATATTTAATAAATATATCATACCTGCACCAACACGTCCCCACAAGAATAATGTTTTTTTGAATTTTCAATTCAAGCTCATGGACCTGAAATCTTTCCACAGATCCCTTGGGGGTCTGTGGGCCCCTGGTTAAGAACCCCTGCCCTAAAGAGTCCAGCTCAAGGTTGTTTTCTCACCTAAGTCAACTGCCATGTGTTGAAGCAAGATGGCAGGCAATCTCTGCCTGGTCTCTCCATCCTTCTTCCTCATAAGCCTCTATGGGCCCAGCTTCTTCTAATCTCAGTTTCAGGCTGTCATAGGGCTCATCTCTCAGGGCTTCTTATATCAGTCTGGCATAGGGCTTGTTTCTTTCCAGGTCTTATTGGATGGTCAGCTGCTCTGTTCTCTTCAGCTGCAAACTATCAGGTGAAATGGCTTACTGCTCCCCGAGGCTTTAGCTGTTTGAGCCTTCTCCTTTCTGTCACATGGCAGGACCGAAATGACCAAGTTCTCTTCTCTTCTATGTCTTCTTGAATGAGTGTCCATTCATATCAGCCCACCAAGGGGGCAGGGACTCAACCCTGAGTCAAGCCCTACTGGTGTGGTTGAATCAAAGTCCTATTCTTAACAGGTAATTTAATCAAGACATAACAGCTGAATCTAATGCACTCAAAGGGTATCACACCCAGAGGAACAGATTAGTTTACAAACAAAATCTCTCTTTTGGGGATTCATAAATAATCTCAAACTGCCTCAGTATATATACTGCTACAATAAAATCTTTTAAAATATCCATGAAACTGCACTACACAGTCAACCCCAAGTTAAAAGTACAGTAATAGTACAGTAATAAAAATATGCTTTCATCAATTGTAACAAAAGTTCCACACCAATGCAAGCTGTTAATACAAGAGTGGTATATGAGAATCCTGTATTTTATGCATGATTGTTCTGTAAACCCATAACTTCTCTAACAAAGGGGAAAAGGACTTATGTAGATATCCACAAATCACCCTGATAAAAGGATACTGTTGTCTCTGGGAAGAGAAGTTACAGCACAGGCATATTTCTCTGAGCCTCAGCGGTAGTTCCACACACAATTTCTGAGCCAACTGGATATGATTTGCACTGAAAATTCATCATCAGTGACACCTATCCTACCCAGAAGAAGAAGCAGCATTATATGTCTTTTTGTATTACATTTCATCAAGGGCCATGCCACAGCAGAGTTGCCTATGTCCCAAAGATTTGTAGCCCTTCTAATTCACACACAAACCATTTCCTCAGAACTTCAAATTCCAAAGAGATGGCTGTGCCACAGTGAGCTCTACTGTCACCAAGGCATTGTAATAAGTATTAACACTCCCTTCTGAAGCACAGGTCTTGGTTCTGGGCTAGCACTGTCTGCCAGACTCCTTTTATAGTGACTTCTTTCTCAAGTCCACACTTCCTTTCAGTCCTGCTTTCTCTAGGATTTCCCTAGTCTGCCTGATATTTTACTTTTTTTGAAAATAATTGTTAACAGTGAGGCCATATAATATTGGCTTCTCCCAAATGAGGTTAAAATCCAGCCTAATCTCATTTGTGATCCTGGGTGAATACTTTAATCCTCCAAAGCCTCAAATATATGACGAGGATTAATACATCAAAGAGTTGTGACCATCGAATGTAGTACATAACTCTGATGGTTAGGTTCATGTGTAAACTTGGCTAGGTTATGTGTCCAGTTGATTGGTTAAACAAGCACTGGTCTGATTGTTACTGGGAAGGCATTTCATGGATTGAAATCATTAGTTAGTTGATTGCATCTATGGTTGCTTATATTTACAATCAACTAAGGAGATTGGCTTCAGCAGGGAGGGAAGTCTCATCCAAACTGTTGAAGGCCTTAAAGAGAGAATGATTATTTCAGCATTAAAAAAAATGTCTTTCACCTTCAGCCATCCAGGTTCTCCTGGGGAATTCATCAAAACTTCATTGGAGTTCCCTACTTGTGACCTCCTCTGTGGAGTTTGGACTTGCCATTCAGACTTGCCAATCCCCACAGTTACGTGAGCCAATTATAATAAATTTCATTTTATTCATACCTTTTGGTTCTGTTTCCCTGAGGATTCCTGATTAATACAATAATACTTCTAATACAGTCTCTAGCACATTCCACATACTGAATAACTGGAATATTTTTAACCCAGAAGCTTCCCAAATACCAATGAAAGGCTTTGATGCAAAAGCATGTAAGAGAAAAGTAAGTACCCTGCTCACCAAAAGATTCTGTGCTCTATACCTACCCAGACAAGATGTGCTCTCACTTATACATGATCCACTATTCAAGGCAAGTCAATTATGTTTCTAACAAAACATGGCAACATATTTTAACAGGTGCTTTTAAATTATTATATATATTTTTATTGTTGTTATTGTTATTGGCTGTGTTTGGGAAAACTGCAGGAACTTGGAATAAAGAAACTCTATTCCCCTTACTCTCTCATTTTTTCCCATCTATCCTCTCTAATTTGAACATCATAACGTATGAAATGTCTGTCTTGTTTATGTCCATTGAGTAACATTTTTGTCTATCCTAAATTCTTAAAACAATCTGATGAGACCCTTAAAACTAATAATGCTAGAAATCAACTACTTTCCAAATCACAACAACAAACAAAAGAACAAAGAGAAAATTTATCACGGGAAGGAAATGCATATAGGTCACAGTATCAACTGAAGAACTCTTGTAAATGTGGAACAACTATGCTTTGTAAATATGTAAAGTATCAGGAAGCCAGGGAGAGCCCTGTGGAAGCTAGGTTTTTCTGTTAACTGCCTTTATCAGGAGGGAACTAGGTCTTCTACAATGCATATATTTAGCAGCCATTTTGGGGCTGGTCCCCCAAATGAGAAAGTAAATAGATCTTTTAACTCAGGCATTTCTCTCAGTCCCATTGTCTAGAAATACTTTTCAAAAAGAAAGTTTTTCAAAGTTTGATATAGAGATGTCATCAATGTGATTATGTATAGTTTCCATTAGTCATTTACTCAATGACATATGAATTGTACTGCTCTAACCATTCAGAATATTCAATATGAAGAAAAATAGTTCATCCTCAACATTGAACGGTATAATTTCTGTGCAATTTAATCCACTGCTACAAAATATAACTTGTTTATATATGTGTTTGACTCAACTGTTTAAGATTTATGACACTTTGGAAATCAAAGTTTGAGATGTTTCCAAATGTTAATGTTCCTTTTTTTACCAATGTACTTTAACAGTGTTCCTATATAAGATTAATACTTTTCTACCTCAACAGCCTAGAGGTAAGCTCTCATAATATTTGCCCAGTTAGTAAGGCTTTATAGAAACATAATATTTTCCTCTATCACAATCACAGACGCAAATTTATGCAGCATTGCCTTTAAAAATACACTCAACTGATTTCTCCACAGGGCTTGCTTGTCACAGCGCTTTGCTAACCTATCCAGTACAGTACAGAATATCAGACAACTGAAGCTATTTGCCTTGCATCATCAATTAGAAAAACAAAAATAACCAAAATAGTTTGCCTTCCAAATTCTTAGCTGCCCCAATGCTGCAAGCCAATGATGTGTAGAAAAGAAAAACCCTCATAACTCCTTGCCTGATAAATGAGTAGGGAGAATTTGACAGATCAGAACGAGATGAAGCAGCCTAAAACATTTGGCACAATGTGCGTCTGGCATACAGAGACTGCCTGTCAAATGCCTATGACTCCATACAGCAGCTAGGGACCCTATGGAGCAGCAGATGGGCCATTAAGGTAGTATTAATGTAGATGCCATCAGTTTTCAGTTCTGACTGGGACATACTCTTTAGAACTATGAGCAGCTGCTGCCATTTATTGTGACAGCTTCCTGCTAACTTTTGCCAACTGGCACAATCTGATTCTTTGTACCTGAGCTATTAAATGTGTGACTTCCACCATTTTATTCCTCCAGAGAGCACTTTTAATAATCCTCTAAAGAAGAAATGAAGCATTTATCACCAAAGTGAATATACATACCATGCAGTTCTATTGTACAAGACTCCTGCCCAGTGTACTTTATAGAACTTATATTAATATATTCTTATAAAGCCTAAGCATGGATATTTTCACATATTTGGAAGTGCTAATATGAAAATGATCACTCCTATTAAATATAAATCTTTAATGTAATATTGATGTGCTTAACTATTACCTAACTAGAAACTTTTCTCATTTGAAATCTTCTCTGATAAGAAAATTTTTAAATGTTACATGAAATATACTAATAAATTAACAAACCAAAAGTAAGTTATTTCATGGCTCTCTAAGGGTAAGTAAATATTTTCATCTTTAAATATTTAGATACACCTGGTGGTTTATTTAACAAATGTGTGCAAAGACATTTTAGGTGTATAAATGGATTTGAAAGGTCTATATCTGAATAATATCTTTACTACAGATCATGAACAATGCATTATAAATTAGGGTAATTGTGTATTTTTCACCTGCAAAATAATTTCAACACAATATGCAACCAAAACTATTGGCAGAAGCAGCACTCCAGCACTCTGCTCCTTCCTTTCATCCAGCTAGACTTCTAGGGATACATTGCATCATTTTTGATTATGTCGAACAAGAAAGCTCACAGTACAGCACAGCATACGGGGTTTGTCAGACAATAAAATCTGCAGCAAGTCATTATAAAAATGGCTGGCAGACATATTCATTATGCTGAGCTGACGTCTTTTCTGCTTCAGATATCTCTACAATCTGACCAATAATCTATGCATGAGCTTGTTAAACAAATCTCACCCACCCAATATATACTTAATAGGAAACCTGTGTATATGTTCATGTGCACACACCCATATGCAGACAAACACTAAATCTTAAGGTGGCTAAAGTTTTTAAGTTTATTTTTATTTGTGCAGTGATGACAATGCATCTATCAGAATGCACAGTAGATGAAAGCTTAAAAGGTTGATATTAATAATGCAGCTTTTGTTCTGTTTAAGATTTAGATGTATGAAAGAAATATTATAGAAATAATATTTAAGATAACCTGTGTTATATGCAAAGGGAACATATAAAATAGCAAGGATGCAATAGATCAAAGAATATTCAGAGCAATGGCAACTAAATGCCAAGAGACTCTCAGTGACTCCTATGTTTTTTTTTCCATGAGCAAATCCGTCATACTTGATGGAATTTCAGAGACTTTTTTTTATTGTGCTTGTGTGTGTATTTGCATGTGTGTGTTTATATGTAATTATTTTCCTTTTTATATTATTTATAAAGAATTTTAAACATATTTACTTCTAAGCAACTCCCAAGTGTGAAATATTTTATTATGGAAATGGACCTAAATAAAACAGTATTTATGAAGGTGAGTGTGGTTTAAAAGAACTGAAAGAAAACTAAAGTTATCATATTAAAATCTGGAGCCTGAATATAAAACTAAATTTTTAAAAATTCTATTTTGTTGTTTGATCTTAGTAGGCGACATGTCGAGCTATTTAGAAGTTTTGTGGGTTCTTTTTGACATTTCTGTTTCCAGATGCTAGATTTCACTTTACCTAAGATAGTACCATAACCATAGACAACATAATAGTGTTTTTTGAGTGTTTAACTCATAATGCTCATAGTGGTGTAGTCACTTTACATGGTCAATTTCTGTAAGACTTTCCTAGGCTAATAATAACAAAAAAGGCAATTTTATTCAATTATGTAAAAAACTGGCAAAATCTAAAATGTTTTCTGAAAATTCTCCACTGTTTAGATTGATTTGGTATCAGTTCCATATTAAAGATGTCATTATAAGGCAAGCATTTTGAAAATAACCTAATAATGGATTTGTAAAAAAGAAAAATTGACATCAAAAGAAAACATGGCTCATGTGCCACATCTGTAGCAGGATCCCCTCAAAGGAGTATTCAATGGAGCTGTTGCAGAGAGTGCTATGCTTCTTGGTGGGGAAACCAAAGCTCAATAGATGGGACCCCCAAATTGTCTCTTTTGTATAAAAATGAGTAAGTCCGTGGAAATCAGAGAGACTAGGGAATTTTACAATTATGTGTTGATGTAATAAATTTGGCAAATCGCCACTGAGAAATTATAGTGAATTTCTGAAAGAGCTATAAGAAATTTATATTATTGGCCTTATTTTAATGCTCCTGCTTTGAAGTAATGACTTTATAGTTTTAAATATGGGTTTGATACATATTATTTTCAAGGAAAAGCTAAATAAAAGATTTTACAAAAACCAAAGGACAGCTAATAATTAAAGACTTATTTTTAAAATATAATTCTAAATAATAAAATAACATCCTGATAAGAAATTTTATTTGTGGCAATCAGGGCCAGAAAATATGCTAATGTTTTCAAGACTTGATTAAAAATGTTTATTAAAGAATTAAGAATAAGCTATTTGCTTAGCTTTATCTTTCAGGTCCTATTTGCAGGGATAGTTTGAGAAATCCCTGCAGCATCATGTGGAACATTGCTGAACTATCAAAAATATATTTAATGCCTTGGATGCTCATCTATAGGATTTTTTAAGCACAGAAGTGGTGAACATGTTTCTACTGAATAACTATGCCTGTAATGTAGAATCTTAGAAACTCTGAAGTATCTTCCCATAGAAGAATCTGGTTCATGTTAATATGGGTTACTATTATTTAATAGAAATATTCAACTGAACCATGAAAAACATGTAAAGAGGAAAAAAATTAAAAGTCTGAAACAGAGAATATGGTTTAAGATTTTATCATCTTTAATAAAAATATATGAATCCCTATTGTGACTTCTTAAAAATTAGCAGAGACAGACTAGATACCAATAGTCTTGAAAGAAATGGATTTAGCCCCTTATTCTTTGGCTTAATAATCTATAGGAATAGGAAAAACGTCACTGCCCATACTAGATGTTTATAATATATTAAGATCATTTTGTATTAGAATAGAAAAATTGACAGACTTAGGGCCAATAACATCACAAGTAGCAAAATGATGCAATGAATTCATACCCATGCCCAATGCATAAACAAGCATTTGTTGATATAAAAAAAAAAAAAAAAACTAGTTCAAAGATACAATTCCTTTAAGAGATACCACTTTCTCTTCATCAGTGTGAATATTTTACCAGTTTCAGAAGCATATTAATATCCTTTGTGACTTCAACTAAAGTAAACAGAAATAATTAGAAGGGTGACAACTGAATTATGAGAGATTTACTTAGCAAGAACAGTACAATCTATGTACAAAATCCCATTGGTAGTGATTTCTCAGAAAATTAATAAGGTTATAATGCTTGTTTCTTCTTTGCCTTCTCACCATCATGGGAAGAGTTTATCTAGAAAAGTGTTATTGAAAACATAGAGGAAGCTTATGTTGAAACAAAATTATATCTATTTGCATGATCTCATTTTTTTCTTCACTTTTCTGCAAAAAAGTAAAAAAAATCCCCCAATGTCTATAAAGGAATATTTGTCGTGCTATTGTGTTTTGTTTTGTAATAAAAAAACAACCGTGAAGCTGCCTTTGCTTCCTTAGGCTTTGAGTGACGTTCTTGCTTCACAAACAACCACAGGACACATCTAAGCACCAAAGGCAAACAAAGGGGAAGAAAATTTAGATCTGCCTATTTATTTTTCACTAAGCTTGACCTCTTTCCATTTTTCACAATTCTGTTCATATTTTACGTCCTTATTGAAACCTTCACAAATCATCTTAACTAGTCTTAATTCAACTTACAACTTGATTATGCGGGGGTGGGGGGGAATCACTACTTAACCTAGAACCACCATAGTTTTGGGCTGCAGGTGTGGATCAAGGCTTTTCATATGTTCTGAGAATAGTGGCTACCCAAGTCTTTTCATGATAGATGGCCAAAGAGCAAGAGGGGATAGTGCAAGCATTCGATGCTTCTTAAAGTCACTGTTCAGAAATAGCATACCATCACTGCTGCCCAAGGTCCATTGGCCAAAGAAAGCCCAGGGCCAAGTTAAAGTCATTAGAATGGGATGTCTAATCTACATACTCTTGTCGGAAGCACTGAATATTCATATGCTAAAAGGCATGAATATAAACTTGTATGACAGAATTGAGTAAAGTATTGGGAACAATAACCCAATTTACCACTACCCCCCTAGCAAACACTCCCGGCCTATCTATATCACACTAGCTAAGCTCAGGGCTTTTTGTTACTTGACAATGATGAATTCCAATGTTCATGTGACTAAGCCCTCTTATTTCCACTCACCTTATTTAACCTTCCTGCCTCTCACTGTATATGAGACAGGAGATACAGTCTGGTTCATTATTCTCTGGCTTTCTTTTCTTCACAGCTCCTAATAAACCTACTTTAGATCAGAAAAGAAGAAATATCTCCTATAACATATCCATTGCTTTGCTACTCCAATTTCCTGGGAAAGACTAAATGGCAAACAAGGATATATTCTTTATGTATGAAAAGAACTCTATGACATGAGCCGTCCAGGCTCAAATGCTAAATGAAAAGATGAGGGAATTTGTAAATTTTTCTCACAAGACAATTGCCTTGGTTGCAAAGAGGACCAAAGGCATAATCCTATTTTTGAGTGTCAGAGACTGATTATCAACTAAGTCTTTCTTATTATATTTCTTTATAGCATACTTTTTCCCCCTAGTAAGTTATGTTTTGTAGAAAGCAAAAAAGTAACAGTACTTTTTTTTTTAATTTTAGTACCATTACACATATAAATTTTTGTTTTGTTTTGTTTTGTTTCTTGTTCAACTGTCAACTCCTTGAGGGTAAAATATGTTGTGTCTAGGTTTATTACTTGGAAATTATTAGAATAACAATTATGAAGAGAAAAATGAGATGACCTTAGTAATACAAGAAAATGTTGCTTTGAAAGTAGATTCCAGAGAAAGAAATACTGATTGAAATAGCACTGGCATCCTCATGATGGGATGGAATGTACAAAGGGAAGATGCAAAACAAGGGTGGATAAATAATTTCTAGGAGCCAGCTAAGGCAGTATGTTGGGAAAGGGGGAAAAATCACAGTAGAAGAGATACTTTAATTTCTGAGCATTTTTGCAATTAATATGTAAATTATTCTAAAATTCTGGGCCATTCCATTCATTAGGAAAGCAAGAAGACTCACTTTTAATTATTTACCATAACTATTAGAAAAGGACATTTGAAGAACATAGGTTTTCAACAATTGTTCACTTATTCATAAATTATTTTTCAGATGTTTCAAATGGGAAAATTTTTTTTTACCTTAACCCCTATTTGCGACAATGAATCCACATATATTTTAAAAGAGGAAAGACATATTATACCCTTAAGATTTAAGTAAAAAAAAATTAGCCCTTACCCATCTGTCTAAGGATCTGTAAATGATGGGTTGTGCTTTGTATTACCCAAGATTTTTTTTTTTAATGTCTTGAAGGGAGATAATTATGTGGAGATCTACATAGAGTATACCCCATTTCCCTGATTACCAAAAAGTATAATACTGGGAAGCATTAGCAGGAGAGAACAGCCTAATCTGACATATAATAATATGAGTAAAGTACAAATTAATTTTGTTAGAGGGAGAATGTTTTTAAAAACATCTGCCAGAATATTAAAAATTTTTCATTTCATTACATTTTAATTAATAGGAATTATTTTTATTCCAAATTTTTATGCTTTAACTCAATCTACTTCCATTTATCTTTCCATCATCTGAAGTTTAGGCTATAACTATATGATATGTGGGGATGGCAATAATTTGCTTACAATTAGGTTTGGAAGAAATGTCTGTTGATGATTAAATATCTTTTGATATGGTGATGCAGAAAGAAATACTGCAAATTAGATATTAAAATTACTGATTACACAACAAAGAAGAAAGTTTTCCTAAAGACTTGCTCATCAGTGCCTTCTTTAAACGTGAGGAGACAACACTATTTCCACCAGACCACACGCCATCCCATCATGCCTGTGATACGCTCTTTTTTTTTTTTTTTTTTTTTGGTAAGAAGAAAAATCACTTTATTGGCAAGGCTTATTATTTTTGTGAAATACACTAGTGAAAAGTCTTCAAATTATGTGATACGCTCTTTCCTCCATTAAGCAACACGTTTTGTTTCAAACCGTATTATTTTGAATACTGAAAACTGCATTTGGGATTAAAGTGAGTACAATTAAAATCAGTTTTATTTTTTTAAATAAATACAGGTTGTGACAGAATTTTATGAATCCCTGAAAAAGATTTTGTTCTTAAACTAATCTATTCTTGTGGGTATGGGGCCTGTTGATTGGACTACGTAAGTGAGGCATACGCCAGCTTGGGTTGCCGCCCTCTAGCTGGGTCTGATATAAAAGAGACACAGAGACAGATACAGAGAAAAAGGGAGCAGCTATGCAATATCTGACCTGGCCGTGTGAGAGAAAGTACTCCAGGTTCACCCACAGTTGAGCAGAAGGAGAGAAGCCCTGACAAGCACAAGGAGCTGAGACCCAGAGACAGGTAACTGATGGGCCACAGCTGAGTTCAAGGAGAAACTAGAGAGAAACTGCAGACCCACTGTCTTGCCTGATCATCACATGGCAGGACACTAGTGTCAACAGTAACTGACTTTGGTGAGAAACCATCTCTGATGGTAGGTGCCTTGATTTGGACATTTCACATCCTTGGAGCTATAAGCTTTTACACTAAATAAGTCCCCTTTATAAAAGCTAACACATTTCTGTTACTTTGATTTGACAGCCCTGTGACAAACTAAGACAGAGGTCTTTTTCAAAAGTTATTTTGAAAACTTAGGGGGAGAATATTCAGTTTTGTTGACATTTAGTTCATATTAATGACGAGTTATAGATGTAAAAAATATTGTTACAAAAGATGAAAATATAAGTACAAAGACAGCAATCTATCTTAAAATCATATATTTTTGGTGGTTGATCCCATGTTCATAAAAAAATTTTCAAAACCTCTAATTAGTATTTAAGTTATGAATACTCCAGAAAAATTCTCTAGAATTTTGACAGAAAAGAAATGAGTACAAATGTCTCTAGATACTGTGTGTCTTGAATGATAGATGTTATTCCCCCTTAGAGTTTCCTAAATTTGGGGATGTATCCCCCAACTAGTATACTCTTGATATGTCATGAATATATATTATAGACCTCTTATAAGTTTCCTATGATTTTATTGGTACTCCATCAATTCATTAATGATATGAGAAAAAAAGCTAATATTTTATTGAGTATTTACTATGTGCTAGGCATTCTACTGAATGCTTAACCTGGCTTATCAGATTTAATATTCATAAAAACTTAAGGAAGTAAGTAACCAGACTATAGAGATTCATTATTTTAGTCCAGGTCCAGTAAATTATTGTAACAATTTAAACTGCATTCTTTAAGAAAGACTTTTGTGATATTTAAAAGTCAATGTAGCATTTTCTCCCTTGAAAATGCCAGTCTACATGACTTGGGGATGTACTTTTGTTCTCTTGCTCTACCCGTCCCCCCGCCACCAATAAATCCTCTGCTTGTTTAAAACAAAACAAAACAGAACAGAACAAAACAAAACACCAATGTAGTAGTGGTAATTATGCAGAATATCCAAAAAAACAATGTGGTCTTGGTCAGGAAGCTTATGATTTCTGTCTTCTAACATTCGAGAGGTTATATAGCTAACAAATTTTATGTATCACTGCATAGTTATCTAAATTTCCTTCCAGAAATATACCAGATAAGTTTAAACAAAATATTTGCAAAATACTTTCTTCTCTATTTTGCAACTTCTCATATATACTATATATATAATGAATAAATTTGAAAATCTGCACAATGCTTTCACTTTCTTAATTAGAAATTCAGTGAAATATGATTTACCATTGATGAAAAATCTGGATGTCTATCCTGCTTTAATTGAAAGTCCAAATAAGGAATTTGCTTTATATATTGAAACCTCAAAACTTCTCATGTCCTTTTAGGAAACAGTTAAATACCTCAAATTCTAACATAATAAAATTATACAGAATTCAAACAAAGTTTTATATATGAAAATGTTTATTGTATCTTTACATAGAATAGTAAAAAACTGGAAATATATTAAATGCTCAACAATACAAAATGTTAATAAAACTACATATATGGATGGAAGAGGTAATAGTATGCAAGTAAAATTATGTATATGAAGTCTTGAGAAATTCATATAGAATCATAAAATATTAAATGGAAAGCACAGGGTGCAATATTTAAAAAATCGATATGGCCATAATTGCATAAAACAAAAAAAAACACAAAATAATAGACTTATACCAATATCTTAGTGTGCTTATCTCTGAGTAATGGGATTATGTTTGGGTTTTTTTCCCTGTGTTTTTGGTTTTGCTTACTTACTTTTCTGAACTTCCTACAATGAGGAGTTATTACTTTTATTTTTACAAAAAATAGTGTGTTTAATATTATAAACAACTTATCTTTCTGTTCCATAGACACTTTACAAAACTAAATAAAAATATTATTTTAATTAAAAAAGGGATATTCAATTTGGAGGATGATTACATCCTTTTCATATTGGACATATTATTTGCTAATGACAATCATTTTTTGCAATTTAGATTCTATTTTAACAAATTTCAAAATATCTAATAAAAACAAATTTTAATAATTTAATTTTTCAAATATGAAAAGTGACTTTTTTAGTTTGGACAATATTAAAGAAGAATATATATTTTGCCTGAAAATCCTAAAGGTAGATTGAAATATATTTAAAAAGAAATGATATAGGTCTCAAAGGAGTTCATAGAAATGCCTAAGCAATGTATATACTGACACCTAACATTACTAAGTATTCTATTATAGCATTATAGAAAATTTCACTAGTAGAATACCAGTTTGGATGGTTTGGGATATTGGACATGTCTTTAAATCATGAGTCTAGAGAAGGAGCCTACAAAGAAAGCATTAAATCTTGAAGGTGAATTCTAAGAGTTATATCTCCTGATCTTTCTTCAGAGCTTTATATTTTCAATGATTCTTCACATTCAATTTCTATTATACTTTCAAGGCCATTTTGAGGTATACAGATAAAATTGTTGATGAAGTACAGAGATTTATGTGGTTTCCCCACAACCAATAGGTCCAAAAACTATGAACATAGGCCAGATTTTTTTGTGTTTTTTGTTTTTTGTTTTTCTTCCGGTATTCTCTTCTTCCCCTGAGATATCAAGGGAGTCAGTATGGATGACTATCAAATAAATTGTCAAGTAGATCAAAATTGATGTTTGGTCCCTTAGCTTCTGGGACTTTGTACCTGAGCACCTCCAGTGCAAGTAATCTAATGTAAGAAAAACTCTAGATGAGACGTTTTAAGATTCCCTTTTAACACTATTAAAATGGGTTCTTGTCTTCACACTTAGTTCTGTTCTAGGGAACAGATAAGATGAACTGATTGCTGTTGAAAGAAAAGAAGATGAAAGTATTATCTGGCTCAATGAATATTTGCAATTCAACATTGCCTTTCTTTCTAAAGGCAGTTCTTGAAACCCAGGTGGGGAAGGTATTTTTGGCAGCAGGATCTCATTACAGGAGTCAAAGTATGTCATTACATGAATAATCCTTTTCTCTTTCTAAACATGGGACCAAAGATTAAAACTGGAATTTATATGCACATAACCATTTCTGAAGAGTTCCCTCTAGTTCCTAATTTAGATCTTAGAGGTGTTTTCTACTTTATTGTGCGGCAAGTTTCCTCCGTGCACTCTCCAAGTGTTCTTAGAGTGTAGAAACCAATACTAATTTCATTTGTTAGTATATGACCATAAAGAAGATTAACTATTATTTTGCCTCGAAACTCTCCATAAGCATTTCATTCAGGCCTTTTCAAACAGAGATTCATTAAAATTGTCAATAGATGGGTAAGTGCTGTATTCAAAGCTGTGCACTAAAATATATTCTGGGTCTTATGGAACATGCCTGTTATAGTCAAGCAGACAAGGTGGGGGTGAGAAGGGTAGGCTTGTTCAGGGTTACTTGTAGTCAAGAATGGCCAGTATTCTTCCTGCTGCAAAATAATAGGTTTGAATTTTATTTTGTTCATAGCCATTAAATCTTTTAGTGAAATATTCATCACACAAGTTGATTAAAGTAAATTGAACTAAAAATATTGCAGCATATAAAAACAATGTTGCTTTTGAAGTTTGTTAACAGGACTGACGAAGGAGATGTCAGTCTTTGCAAGTGTAAGATTTTATAGATCAGTTTAATACATTTCCAAATGCTTTATGACTCAAGTGATTAGGCAGAAGAGCTAATTACTCTTTTTTGTTTGTTTGTTTGGTTTTTTTTTTTTTTTTTTTTTTTTTTTTTTTGTCAAGCCTTACTTCCTACTTTTATCCATACAACTAAAACAATTTGTTTACCAAGAGAAACGGGTAGTGTGTTTTCAAACCGTATTTCCCATAGCACTTAGGTTCCTGCAGCAAATCATTAAATAGTCAACAGATGCATTTAGTTTTCAGTCTCTATACAACTTCAAGCAATTATTTTGAAGGGCAAAAGTGGCATTTTTTTCCCCATTACTACCAAATATCTTCTCTTGCCCCCAATTAGACAGACAGGTTATTAAAGAAATTGCTTTGCTCCTGTGCAACTTGCCTACTACTTTCTCTTTCAACACCCTGAGAGTCGATATCAAATGCCATGAAAGGTCTTGGGGCAAGTAAGAGAAGAGATTTAAAGTTCACTTTGTGAACAAGGAAATGACTGATTGTTGATATATGCAATAAATAAACCATTCCTGTTCATAAGGGTGCGTACCCGACAATTATATTACCTGGGAAACTACATGCTCTGGAGTTGACAAATTATTGGGAACTCTTTCTCACAAACTGCTTTTTGTTACATCTCCAAAATAAAAAGCAAATACACTTTTGTGACATGATTTTTTTTTTTTTTCTGGCACCTTTCCATAGTCAATTCCATTCATGCAGAAAAAGGATGAAATTCCATCATTCGAGCATGACATCTCAAAATTCAAACTTAATGAGAGCTTTGGCAGCTTCTGTCGAAGGCAGACAGTGATTAACAAAACACTTCAGAGTACAAGGCACAGCAGTGCTCAAAGAAAACAGTGATGATCTCCACTTAATTGTAGAAAAGCCCAAAGCATCTGCCAGCCGAGGAGAGCTGGAGCCATAAGGAGCTATTGCTCAGATAGGCTGTCATCTCCAGAGATCAGCAACCATATGCTCAGCTCAAGCACAAACTCCAAAGAAGTTAATTTTCTGACAAAATACAGGGATAAATATGACATTCAAACAAGTGTGCTCACTCATCCTGAACACACGTTCATCTGCACGCATCAGATTTATGCATCGTTTAAACACAAGCAAATATAATTTGTTTGGAACACAAACATTGCTGCTTGAATACAGGTATAATTAATCTTTGTCTGCTCCACAGGTTCTTGTTTTCTACTGGTTAACCATGCTTTCAACAAA
Source organism: Tolypeutes matacus (assembly GCA_026826555.1). Lineage (NCBI taxonomy): Eukaryota > Metazoa > Chordata > Mammalia > Cingulata > Chlamyphoridae > Tolypeutes > Tolypeutes matacus. The sequence continues at coordinate 20,556,929 of JAKSZT010054416.1, forward strand.
CTTTTGATGAATGGAGAAGTCACTTGTTGCTTCACACCTAAACCTATACCACATTCTTTCAAGCTCCTGAAATTAATACAACTTATTTAATTCAAGATGAAAAAGCAAACTTATTATAGCTATGATTTGAAGTTACTATATATATTTTTTTCAACTGAATGAAAAGATGGGCTCTTGGAAAAACCTATCTGGAATATAAACTTGTGAAAAGAAGGAAAGATTTCCAACTGGGAGGTAAACTCCTCTCTGGATAAAGTCACCAGAGAATTGACTTGGTACCTGCAGTCATAGTGTGTCCCAGCTGAAAATATCACAAGGCAAAAATAAGAAAAGAAGTAAGGAATGGGTATTGGACAGAAGGGCAACAAAAAGTATAAAATAAGATACTACATTCTAAGAAGGAAAAAAATACACAAAAAGAAATCCAGGTTCTCCCATTATTTCAAGGCAGCTATTTCCCTTGTAATCTATCCTCAAAAATGCAACATGCAGCATCAGGTGAACTGGAGGCAGTGCTATCAACTGTGCATGTCTTGAAAACAGGTGTTTGATTTAGCATTGCACCCTAGCCAAACAGCAGTTAATATTTCAGAGGTGAACAACCACCATCCTTATAAAAACCAGAGAGGCATCTAGTGACAGACAAGTTGCTTGAGCAACAAACCTAACTCTTGTTAAAGATTCCTATTCCTCTTGCTGACAAAGAATTAGATTTCTTCTTTAGTTTGTATCATCAGCATCTTCAGGGTTACACACTGAAGCTTAAGCTTTTGCTTATTTCTAATTGTAGCCATTCTCCCTATAATGAGAATTATAGTGGAAAGCGTCATGTGTGTGTATAAACTTTATTAGAGTTTGGGTTAATTTGTTTTCTTATAATGTAAAAATGTTGATGTTATGTGTTCATCATTTAATAGTATTTTTTCCTATGAGTTTTGAAGTAATTTATGCTGATTATAGAGAGTTTATAAAATGTAGATGGGTACAAAGAAGAAAGTTCCAATAATCCATAAAGTCATATTTAGCAAAAAAAATACAAAAAAGAAAAAATAGTTAATATTTTGATAAAATTCTCCCATATATATGTATAATACTGAAATCACTGACCTAATAATAAATGTTTTTTTCCCTCCCAACACTATTTATAATTTTTTATAAAAATATTTATGATTTTTTTAAGAATTGAGATGTTAAAAATTTGGATGAATATCTACTTTTCATTCTACAAATGAGATAATAGAGGAAATAAACAAAGGAATATAAATGAGCAATGATAAAAAAGGCAATGGAAAATCATGCAGAGACAATCTAGTAGAAGATATAGTTTATCTCATGTCAAAACTATATTTTCCTTGAACATGCTGAATTTTTGCTCTATTGCAGTATCTTCTTTTCACCTTTTTGTCACATTCCATAAAATAAGTGTTTCTATTTCCTCACTACCCTTCCCCTATTTAGCTAATTTGACTTCCATGCCACTGTTCTGCTGGGAAAAAAACTCTTTTAAGCACACCATTAATTTTTTTGGCTAACTGGGTACCTTTGGTTTATTTCTTATTTTCTTTCTCTTTGGATTTCATCCATGTAGCCACTTTCTAATGTGTCAGGCTCATCCTCCCCTGTCCCTTTGCCCCATTCTTCTTTCCTCTGAGAACAAACTGTCCCTCTTCTCTACCACATTCGAACTTTCTTTTAAGGCATATAAAATCAACACCTGTTTCAAAAATCTTTCCGTCATATTTCCAATTTCAAAGAATTAATGGCACTCATTTGTCAGTGATAACATATCATCTTTTGTTTTATGAATCATATGTCACAAATAAATTATAGGCTGCTTGTAGGGAGAATGTCTTACAGTCTCATATTTCTGCATTCCTTGCCTATTGATTCTTCTTTATCAATGAAGTCATATTTTGGCAGAGTTCAAATATCTTATAAGGACTAGTGACTGTAGTATCTCTAATAGTCTAAAATCAAGACTGTCTCCTCTGCATTCATCTCTACTACTTTCTGTGTTATGTGATCTTGTCCTACCACTCTGATACCACTATTGTCATTCTTCCATCAAATAATGGATTTTAAAATATCTGACATAGTGTTTGGTATGTTCAATACATTCATAGTTTCTCTTTCTTGATTCAATTCTCAGTTCTTATTATTCTATTTTCAGTAGAAAATTATATTTTCTTGGCTTCCAAATATCCAACTTATACTCCTATTTGTGGGATTCTCCCTCCCATAATGTGTTATACCATCAGTTCTATATTATTGTTATATGAGCAATCCTAAAATTTATGATGCTCTTCAAAATCAAACAATAAACTACTGGGTTTATGGGAAAATAGGTTTAGGGGCACAACTTTATCATTGGCACATAAAACAAAGGAAATCTAACAAATTGGCAGCAATTTTACACATATTAAGTGATTAAGAAATACCTAAATACTTTAAAATGCATGGCACTTTACCTTGAAAAGCACTTGAGGTTTGCATAGGAGTGAGTGATGGCAGGATTTCAGCTTGGGAGTTATAGTAAGGTGGTATAAGAAGGGTTTATCTGAAATTTGACAGAAAGTTGTAACACCAGATGTGGATGTGTGGATGAATGTGGCTCATAAGACATGTGGTGACCTGAGTAGCTGGTAGAAGTTTAAAGTCTGGGGTGGAGGGAAATATGTTTTGTGTATTTACCTAAGTGGCTAAGTTAGGCTGGGCACAGTTTTCTGCATCACTTGATGTTTTCATAGATTAAATCATGCTTAAGGGAATATGAAATTTGCATTAAGTTAAAATGGTTACCCAATATGTCAACTGAAATTTGCATTTTCAAAAACAAGTGTTATAGAAGAGCTGAGATTATATGTCACATTTAGATGTGCTTTTCTATCCCAATTAATGGATGGCCCTGAACATTTCAAGCTTTATGTAAAACTCAAAGCAAGACCAGGCTCTCCAAATATTTCAGGTTCCAATGCAAGTGAATCTGTCATTTGGTCTTATGAATCAGTGGATCCCTCCAACAGTACTCTCTGTACTTGTGATGGGTCAGGCTGCTGACTAGGGCTTGTAGTATACCCTAAAAGATAATCACATCAGAGTCCTTTAGGGTTTTCTGGTAAAGTGATATCTTCTGCACATAGTGGCTTTCTTTTTGAGAAATAACTCTTGGCTTTTATTTCACTCACATAGAGCAAGAAATACATATGTGGCCCACTCTGCCTATCTTATACTTAGTGTTTTCTGAAGCTATGAACTTAGATGTAGCCAACAGCGTTTGACAGTTGAGTGAAAGTTTTGTATGTTATAAAACCAAGTAAAGCCTATAGGTACAAGTTAGTTGTAGGAGCAAATGTCTTACTCAGAATGACAATTCCTGCCATACTTCTTTTAATTTCTCAAGCCACACCTCTAGACCCATGGAGAGTTCCCTATGACTAGTTGACTAAGGAGGGAAAAAGTGTATCTGGTTTACAGGCAGCTTTGTACCATATGCTGGCCCAAGTACACATGTATCCTAAGGACAGGCCCTGAAGGAGAGGGGAAAAGACAATCTCCCATTAGATAGAACTTCATATGTTACATCCCATTACTCACTTTGTCTGAAGGAGAAATCGTCTGAAGCAAATATTTATCCAATACGTATACAGTAGCTAAGATTTCGCCAGATGGTCAGGGATTTAAAATGATGGAGGATTAATAATAAATGGGTTTAATGAAAAGGAATGGATTGGACCTCTTGGAATGGTCTCAAAGTGGGAGAATGTTTAGGTCCCCCTTGAATGTTCACCTCCACTATAGAGAAAGCTCCCAATAATCAGGTAGACAAGATACTGCTCTCTGTGGATGTTATTTAGCCTCTTTTTCCTATGAAAAAGTGGAACCAATAACCAATAAAGAGGTACCACTATAAATCAGTACTTGAACCATAATGGGCTTTTGACCAAACTGGCTAATATGACAACAACAGTAAAATGGAATCTCCTTTACACAAATTGGCCTATTATCACTTCCAAGTGTGAAGATGCCAACATGAGAGATCAATCTGAAGTATATTATCCCAGAATCAATCATTCAACTGATGGCTTGCTTACCTGCTTAATCATCATGCAGAGAACAGAGATTTGTCTCACTAGAAAAAAAGCACATTTTCTTTCTGGACATAGATTCTCCTTTTCTACCTACCATGCTTCTGTCAGAAATATCATCAAAGTACTTACTAGATGTTTTATTAATCATCATCAAAGAATTTGCTTCATAATTAAGGAATTTAGGTAAAGGACTGAAACCGATGGGATTCTCTGTTCTTACATTACTCAAAACAGTTGAATTTATAGAATTTGAAGACGGTCTATTGAATATTACAGTGTAACTACAATATCTTGAACCACTGAAGAGCTATCCTAAATGATGAAATGTTCTGAACTAGCAACAATATCTGGAAAGACAGAGCTGCCATTTACTGGGATGGGAAAGCCTACAGAAAGAAGTACAATAGGGAAATTCAGATTTCTATTTTGATGCATTGAATTTGAGTGTCTTTTAGATATCAATGTGGAGACAGCAAACAGAGGTCTGGGCAGCATTTATTTATATGGAATTCATCAGCATATAGGTGGTATTTAAAGCTAGAAGACTAGATGAGATCACCCAGGCAGTGCAAGCTGCCAGAAATTGTGGCTCTCCAGAACCATACATATGGTTCTGTGGCTCTCCAGAACCAGCAAATGAGACTAAGAAGGAACAAACACTAGGCAGGACAACTGAGAGGATGGTGTCTTGGAAACTAATGCAAGAAAGGATGTCAAGAAGAAAGAGTGATCAGTTGTGTCAAAATAGTCAAGTAAGGGAAAAACTGTAAAGCAATCATTACCTTTGCAACACTGTTACCTGTGACAACAGCTTTTTTAGTGGAGTGGTAGGAGCAAAAGTTTTCAGTAGTTTGGTAGGAGAATTTTTTTTAATTAATTTTTTTATTTTTAAGGAAGCTTTATATTACATAAATGTTACATAAAAAATATAAGGGATTCCCGTATGTCTCATTCCCTCCACCTCCCACACTTTCCTACATCAACAACATCCTCCATTAGTGTGGTACATTTGTTACAATGGATGAATCCATACTGAAGCATTGCTACTAACCATGGACAACCATTTACATAATACTTTATATTCTGTCCCACACAATTTTGTAAGTTATCACAAAATATACAATGGCATGGTAGGAGAATTTGTAAGAGTAAGTATATATAAGAGATTTGAGGAGCTTGACTGTAAAGGAAAATTTTTGGCCATGGAAGGAAGGATAAACTGCTATTCCATGGAAAGAGAGAAAAGGTAGAATACATGGATATAGATGCAAATATACTGATATGGGAGCATGTGGTAATTCTCTTCTGATGCTTGCTTGTCCCTTTTCTCTATGAAATATATAACAAGGTTTTCAGCAGAGTGTGAGGTAATGCAGCAGGTATAAGAAGTGTGAGGAGGAAAGAGAAGATATGAAATAATAAATGAGAAAAGTAGTAGTACTAAGGACTAGAGACCAGTCACCTTAGGTGTTTAATTTTCCGTAGTCCCTTTCAGCTCTACATGTACAGGCATGGAGTAGGTAGGGAGTTATTTACAAAAAAGGATGAGGTATTTGCTAAGCCACTAAGATTAAGGGAGAGATGAGCAAGGGGAAACATGAAAGGTTGTGATTAAATAATGGACCATGCAACCTAAGCCGTGAGAAGAAGCTAGGATGATAAGGGTGAGAAATAGATTCATCCCAAGCCATCTCTAAATACTTAATTTCTGCTCTTTTCATCTGGGGTGCCTAAAATGCTGTTTCTTATTATCATTTAAGTACTTTTTTGTGTGACTTGAATAGTAACTTCTTTCAAATCACAAATAGTGCTATCTCAATAAAAATTCCTTAATAAATAAGTGATCATGATCACTATTTATTATTTACTTCTTTGAAATAGTCATTTATTCTATTTCTGATCCATAGAGGAATGTCAAATGGGAGGTGGGCTTAACTATGTGGGAAACATTTTTTTTTTTTAGGATATAAGAGAAGAGGAAGAAGCATGTGCTATAAAATCACATAGACTTGGGTTTGAATTCTGATCCAGCTGTTTTTACGTTTTCCGTAACCAAAGCAGATAATTAACCCTCTCTGAACCAGAGTTCCCTCATATTTAAAATGGACATAATACCTATCATGTAGCATTACAGTGACTCTTCAATAAGATTTCATAGTATCCAGTTTATTTTAAAAAGGCAGTTACTTTTCTCTCTTTGTCAGGTAATCTGCCTAAATTGTGTTATCTGAAATATTTGTTTCCCTGGGTAATAGATACTGTGTGTGTAATAAAAAGATTCCATTGTCAAGTATATTTAAAAATTCTGTGTCAAACAAGAGTAAACAATTTTTTTTTTAATTGTAGAACTTCTCAGAAGCTTAGAGGCTTTGATATATTAATATGCCTTTCTGAGAGAGGCTATGATATGCAAAGTTTCTCACAAGTATTTGACAGGAGAATCCATGTTTCCCAAATATTTAAAGGGCTACTGTTCCACAGGATGTACTATTGGCAGATAGTGTTTTAGAAATCTTTTTCTACCTGAATTTCCTTTCTGAGAAGTCTTTCAAGGATAGCCAAGCCCTGTATACTGTTTTTAGCAGATCAACTGGCCTCTTCAAAGGCCATATCATACAGTTAAAGATCTAACATGCTTGTTTTTTGGTGAAAAAAAATTCCATAGCCTCTTGAAGAATCAAGTTAGGAACATAATGTTAACTATAGCCTTCTGATACCTAGCTAAATCCTCTATATTTAAAGTTGAGTCAACTTCCTCTTATTCGATATAGTTACAAGAAGTATTTTGTTACATGAATAACTTTTGAAATTTGGAATATACTTTAGTTATTATCTAAAGGCTTAGAAATCATATTAAAATAAATAAACTGAAGCTTAAGCATGTTAAATGATTTATCACAAATCATGTAGCTAATAGTTATTTGGTCTAAAAACAAATCATTATATATTTTCATTTTATACTAACTCCATAATATTTTCATAGAATATAATCTATTAAACTGTTTTTGTGTCTCCTTATAAATCTAAGTAATTTTTGTGCTCAGATTAACTGTTATCGTACCTAGCATAAAACAGCTGATTAAATGGGTATTCAGTTGTTGGAGGAGATGGGGAGAAAAAGAAAAGCAGAGAATAGATACAGAACCATCTATGAAGAAAAATAAAGAAGAAGGAAGTACCATACAAGTAACTGCTCTCTCTTTTTTTATCAAGATAATGTCATTCATTAAGCAAGTACATGAAAAATGCTTATTTAAAAAAATTGAAAAGCTGTTTCTCTCTCTTCCTTATTTCCTCCTAGAGTTTACCTTATTGTGCCAGTAAGAACCAGAATGTTACTTTTTCTGTGTCCTCTGATGTTTTACACAGTTAATCAAGAAGGGAACAAATAGCAAATAAAAGATCATCACTCTTACATAATCATTTCTTCCTGGGACTGCACACACATATCTGTGGTCTGTCTTAACCACTGAAAATTGACATTTTTTATATCCTCAGGTTAGTGTGACATTAACTAGAGTATCACATTCTGCTAGTGTCTCTTTCCCTTATCATTTTCATGCATTTTATGCTATTTTTAAAGTCATGCTGTTGAACATGTCATGACTGAATATGAGTAAATCCAAATAGCAGAACTTTTAATACAAATACAAATGTTAGATCACAGGCAAGCCCTCGCTGGATTTGACAATAAAGTATAACCCCTGTCCAGCAAATGCTGGAATGTCCTATCGACCAGGTGTCTTTATGAAAGCATGAGCATAATGGTACTGTTAAATTTTAAATGAATTCATGAAAACATAAATGTTTCAGATTAATTTTGAAGAGTTAAATCTCCAAATGTATAAAATCTATTGACAACCTAAATATGACATTTAAAAGAATTTTTTAACTGTTTTCCTGGTAAATTTAACTGCCAGTTTCAGATTATTAAGGACTGGTTTACATGGGATAACTCTATGAAAAACAACATTCATCCCCAAATTGTTGTTGGTTTTTATATTTGGTCTCCCTATTGGGTAGCCTGTATGAGACCACAGCCAAGTCATTTAACTTTCAGTAACAAGTTACAAAATGTGAGCACAGGTGACAGGTGCTGGGGGCCTTTTGACATTCATCTTTTTAAATTTTGGTGCAAACAACTGATGAAAAAAATCACTGATAGTCAGATGGCCCCTTTGACCTTGGTGCAACATATTTAGAGTATCAAACTCAGATTCATGCAAACCAGATTCTAATTATCGTGGCCTGCTAGAGGTCCTTTAATTTAAGTTTCAACTAACCTTCATTTTTGCATTCAACTGAAAATAATGGTACTTGCATGTGAGTGATATAAAGACTCATTTTGCCTTTAAAGCATCCTGTGCTCTGAGCAATGTCAATCCATACTTCTTTTATTCGGGCAAATCACTTTCTCTTTGAGCCTGTGGAAGAACACCAGCAGAGGGAAGGGTACTTAGTGGAGTCGCAGTATATAAATAGCTCTGCTGAGAGCATTACAAAGGCTCTGTTGTGCTATCACACAGCAGAGCCAATAATGTACAATATGAAAAATCCCTGCCAAGTGCACAGAGAATACAGACAATGTTTGCTATTTCTCTGATCGGCTGTTTGTTATGTGTTGCAAGAGTTTATAGAGATAGGGCCAGAAAAGTCTACCACACCCAAAGTCTTTTTAACAATAACAACAACATATACACACACGCACATACACACATGCACACATACATACCACACATCCCTTAAAGACAGCAGAACAGCATCAACAACAAAACAAAAAAACAAAAAAACAGTGGGAGTGGAGTGGGACCGAGACAAAAAAATAGGAACAGAAATGGAATTTTCACAAAACCATATATAAGCACTTCATTAAAGATGTCCTCTACATTTTCTGAAAGCACATCAATCCAACTATTTGTAAAACAGTCAAAACATCAGAAATTTTAAAGGAAAATCATACCATGAGATATGAACTGTGTATTTTTGAAAAATACTTAAAAAAAACCTATTCTCCTCCAAAAGGTAAACTTTTATTTTAAAAAGATGGACTACAAGATTGGCATCAATGTATTTTGTTTTCAAAATTAGGCTCAGGCACAAACCAAAAAAATAAGATACCTGACAAGCTACTATTTAAGATACTCTTCGACTTTTTATCTTATATGTGAAGATGTGGTTGTAAACAATATGCCAATGCATGTTCTGGTTGTTCTTGATTTTAGATATCACCCTGAGAATTTTCAATATTTCATGAGATAACTTTTCATGAAAATTATCATGATTGATTATATTTTTATTATAATAGCCCAAAAATAACAGTGCAAAAATATCTTTAAACGTTTCTCTTGCCTTCTCACTCAAATCCCTCCTTTGTTACCTTTTATTGTGACTCTTCTCTCTTTTATTTTACCTCCATTCTTCTGTTCTCCTTTATCCTTCCCCACCCCTTTCTTTTTCTCCAGTCACTTCTAAAATCACCGGTAACATTTCTTTTGCTTCTATCTATATTTTTTCTTATACCTTTTCTCCTTCTTCTGATTTCTGGCTCCACCCTCTTCTTTTCTTTCTCTGTTATACCTTTCCTTCCTTTCCTCTGTATTTTACAGTCTTCACTCCTTTTTAATCCTTCATTGCCATAAGCAAGAACAAGAAACAGCAGTAGATACATTTTTTTAAATGATAACTTACAAATTTTAACAAATTCTAGGGAACAAACTGTTCAAGCTGAATCATTCCGGGACATGCAAAATTCCTTTAGTGGAATCCAATCACACTTTATAGCCTAGTTTAAAACACCTGTACTGTGAAATCTTTCTCTCTTTGCTTAGGAAAAAAAATATTTGCTTTCTTGCCAGCCCCCAAAGAATTGTATACACAGTTCTATTTTCAAACTTGTCATGTTGTCTTATAGATGGTCATTCATATATTCATCTAGCTTTGTAAAATATGAACTACTTGATTGAAAGATACATGGCTTACATATCTTTTTATCCCCTATATTCAAAATGATATCCCAAACTCAGGTCCTCAATAAATATGAGTTGAATCAACAAATATACACAGATAGTTCGGCTTGACATTTACTGGGAATGTTACTTAACCTGTAAAAATCTCAGATCCCTTATTTGTAAATTGTAAATAATCCCTACACAGTGTGGTGAAATAATGCATTTAAAGCACTTAGCACAGTGTCTGGCACATAGTAATTACTCAGTTTGTGTTTACTTGTTAGCTCCAAGGGAAGATGGACCTCTCCTGATCTCAATAGTGTTGAACTGGTTATAATTTCTCTTACAAAAAGACTGTTAGAATTCACCAAAAATGTTTTATGGTCAACATCATCCTGCACATGTGCTGCTGGATGTCTTACTAAATGATATATAAATTCCCTAAAGGTGAAGTTGAGGACTTGAAACTTTTCTGTAATGGGTGTCATTGGGGAATAGGAACTCCAGATGGTTCGTAGCAGAGCCAGCTGTCCAGTGTGCATTGCTTGATGAGAGCTATGGTCCACAGAGAACAGTGAAAAGGTAGGGGCCCTTCTGAAAGACTGGCTCAGTGGCCTACAGTAAGATTCGCTGCACATCAAATATGAGAGTCATCTTTTCATACATACGTGTGTCATTTGTTATTATCCCATTCAATGTATTGTAAGATTGTAAACTCCACTACATTAAAGGGCAGGTTAGCTAGCACTTATTTTGTATATAATATTCCTTTTCTGGAGAACTCTTAATACTCATAAATAAAAAAAACGACTAAAGTATAGTGAGAATGTGAAATAGAATCCTGGTGTTTGCCTGAAATTAACATATCTGTAACAAATAGTTCCCTTGCATATTGTTCCTGATAGCCTAGTATTTGCACTATTAGTGGAGATGGGAAAAACCTTATAGATTTTTTTTCTGGCAACAAGGAAATTTTCCTTCCACTTCTTACACATTCAACTACCCTTTCAAATCCCTAAATCTTTAAACTTCCTAAACAACATAAAAGAAAAGAATAAAGGCTGTTTCCTCCCACCAATGGCCTTAAATATATGAGTCTTTGCTTATATACTACCCAAATCTATTAATTTTCTTTTCATCTTCGTCTATTTTTTTCTACTCTATACTTGTATCATGATGATTTTTGCCCTGAAGGATACTATTTTGCACTTATATCAATTGAAACTCATCCTGATTTGTTTTGTAAAGTAATCTCCCTATTTTCTCAAGGCCATTTTTATTTTCACTGTTCTTCTTTCAATTAAACAGGCCTTAAATCACTCTGAAATAGTTTCCAATACATTTGAAAGAAGTGCTGGCTCTTTCCTATCTTTTTCTGAGTATATCTAAACTTCCAGAAGTATCAAGAACTACTCTTCTTTTTCCGTAGACCTCTACATGAGTTTTCTCCCAGCTTTACCTCTTTTCTCTTCTAGCCTAGACCCCTTGGTCAATCATTTAAATACCGCTTTTGCCAACATCTCAAGTTCATTGGACTCATACTTCCTCTTCCCTATAAACATTTAAACCTGGATAAATTCTATCAACCCACATTCTTCATTGCTGCATACAAAATAATGATCAGCTCTGAAGAAAATTCACAGAAAAATGCCAGTTTTCACAAAGTATGGCTTTTGATTTTAACAGTGTCTTCCAAGTTGATTGGTAATGTTTAATGTCTTTTGTCTCTTTTCTATTCCTTGGGGTATGTATTCCAAAACTTCACTATTCCTTTGAAACCCAATGTTGAATGCTTATCTATTCTCAGTATATATCTTGCCTCTTATTTTGTGGAGAAAACCAAGATCATCTAGAATGAACTCACTGAACTTCCTGACTCTTACCTTATTTTAAAAATGCATTCATGTATGTTATGCATGACTGTTTTGTAAATTCACAACTTCTTTAATAAAAAAAATGCATTTAGCCCTCAAACATCATAACCTCATTCCATTCTGTTTCAAGGAAATAAATGGCCTTATTCCTATTCAAAATAGACCCTTTGCCTCTTATTTAGATCAATGATTCTGCTCAAGGAGCAAGTTTTGGCTGAACCACATCAAAACAGAAAAAAATAGGGAGTTTTTCATAAAATGTTTAATTTCGTCTTCTACCTTTCTTCTGAGATATGCCCTTCTATTTTATTAGCATTAAACATCTTTAATTTTATAAACTAAAGACAATATTAATTTTTTTTATGTTTTCCCTTCAAATATGTCCCTTCAATCCTCTCCCATTTGAAAAACAAAAAAAAAAAGAATAAGAAGAAAGATAAGATAAACAAAACCACTTCTGGCATGCCCTCTCTCTACTTCACATCTTTTTAACATTTTTTTTTCTCTTATTTCTCTCTCTTTTTAGAGTCATGCTTATGAAGGGAATAATATATACCCATAGCCTCAATTTTCACAATTCCAAATCACTTCTTTACCACTAAGATTTGATTCCTGTTCACTGAAATTGTACTAATTAACAAGGCCAAGGGACACTTTTAAGTTCTCATTTTCCTTGATCCTGAAGGTCTCCTTGGTGCTACTTACCATTCCTACATCCCTTCACTTTGATGATACAACATTTTCTTGGTTCCTCCACTTCCTTTCTGACATCTCTTTGCCTCCTTTGGGGGGAACTTCCTTATCCACTAGCCTCTACATTTTGACATTTCTTGGTGTTTCCTTCTTGGTCCCACTTCTTTCACATTACTCACTCTCTGTGTAATGACATTCTTATTCCTGACAATTTCAAATACTCTGTATCTCTTTTTTTTAAGGAATTACCAGGGATTAAACCCAGGACCTTGTACATGGGAAGCAGGCACTCAAGTACTGAGCTACATCTGCTCCCCAATGAGAGTTGGTTTTTTCATTTGTTTGTGTGTTTTGTTTTGTTTTTTTTTTAGGAGATACCAAGGATCGAACCCAGGACTTCGCACATGGGAAGCAGGTGCTCAAACACTTGAGCTATATCCACTCCCCTGTATCTTTTGAGAGATCTCTTTATAGAGCTCCGTATCTTTGTTATCAGCTTCCCACTATGCATTTCTATCCTATTAACCTTCAGTTAAATATGACCAAGCTACAAAGCTTCTTTTCTTTTACACTGCTGGCTTCCTCACATGGTTTATCAAAGTGGTGCTACACTTGAACTATTTATCCAAGTCAGAAACCTGCTCCCCCTTTCATTTCATTCACCAGCAAGTCACCTAAAGTATCTTGCAGATTCCTGCCACCTTCTCCATTCTGACTAGCATTGCCATAATCAATTACTGTCCTCTTGATTTCTTGCCTCGATTATTTCACTTTCATTCTGACTGCAGTCTATCTTTCAATAATCTTTATAAAATTTGTTATGGCTTTTGTATCTATAGGATGTAGTCCATACTCTGAACTATGCTTATCAAAGTCTCCTACCACTCCAGTCATATTTCCCAGCACTCTTCTACATCTTTCTGTACTAGACTCCCTAGTAAATCCATCCAGGTTTCTGCTCAGGCAGATGCCATTCTCTCTCCTGAAATGCCCTTTTCTTAATTCCAAATTCTTCTACAACATTCAAGTACAGCTGAAAGTTCTCTCTGAAGAGCCATCTTCAGTCTGTCTTAGAGCACTTGAAATGTTGCATGTTAAAGAATTGCTTACTTACCTTTGTTCAGCACAAGTTAAGAGCTTCTTGACTGTGGTGAGTTGGCTTTTACATCTAATATGGCATTTGGTTTGTAACAGCCATTTAGTACATATGTACTAGTTAATGGCATCTCTCTCTTTCTGCATTGAGCCTATTTTCTACCTTTGCTTTCATCAATGTATTAAATGTCTAGCTCATATGTGTGGTTTTGTATTTCTTTCAGATATGAGTGTTGTACCTAGTTTGCTACTGGCAACTTCAAGCTATCATTTAAAAACAGTCATGAGGCATAGCTCACAAACTCTTTTTGGGACAGGGTGAAACCTATTGATGGTAAAAAGTAATAATGATAGTAGGGATTTATCTTTGGATAAATCTATTAAAAACATGATACTTGTATTAGTCTGCCAAAGGGGTACAAAGTACCAGAAATCTGTTGGCTTTATAATGGGGATTTATTTAGGGGTAAAAGCTTACAGTTTCAAGGCCAATTCAAGGCATCAGTAGAGATGCTTTCTTACTAAAGTCAGCTACTGCTGATCCGGGTGTGTTGCTACATGGTGAAGCAAGATGGCTGCTGATCTCTGCGAGGTCTCTCCTTTCCCTCCTGACTTCTTCTTCGTCTTGAGCTCTGTGGACCCAGCCTCTTGAGGCTTTATGCTCAAGTGATCCTGCAGTCCTCTCTCTCATGGGATAGGGCTTGTTTCTTTCCAGGCATTTTATATCAGTCTTCACTGTTCTGCTCTCTTCCCAATTTCATCTGTAAGCTCTCAGGCAAAATGGCTCATCTCTTCCCAGGGCCTCAGCTGTATGAGACTCTCTGTTCTGTCACATGGCACAATAAAAAATGACAGAGCTCTCCTTGTGTCTGTCTGTGTGAGTGTCCCTTTTTATCAGACCCGGCAAGGGGGTGGAGACTTAACCTGAGTCGCACCCACTGATGGAGTGAATCAAAAGCCCAAAGCAATCTTATCAAATAATCTAACCAAAGGCCCCCCAGCTGAATTTAATGCAATCAAACTCAGATTGATACCCAGAGAGATAAATTAGTTTACAAACATAATCTTTCTCTTTTTGAGATTCATAAAATAATCTCAAACTGCCACGATACTATTTAGAGCAGCTGGTTTTTAAGCTGATATTGGCAAGATCTTAAAGTCCATATCGCTAATATTATGTTTGGTAGAAAGTTGGTAACTGACTCACAAACTTAGTTGGAAATATTTTTTAAAATTAAAGAAAACCCAATCAATTCAAAGAGTCCTTTTAGCCCTAAGTTATAGAATTGCAACCACATCTCATTAGACTAGTGACAGATCTAAATTCAGTTTCTCATAAAAGGTTCTAGGGGAAAGATAAAACATGTGACTTTTATCTTTGACCTTCTTTTGGTCCCCTATTACAATGTTTCTCCCCTGTCTTACAATGCTCCCCACCCCATATGCCAACACATCATCCTCCACCCCTGAAGGCTCCCAGATAATTTTTCTGAAGGTCCACTACATGTCTCAGTGCATAGAATAATAGAATAATAAAAGATTGAGGTTACATGTCTTCATTATAATTTTTATTTGAACACAGGTTTCTCGAAGACTAAAGAACTTCCAAGATCCAAAGGAATTATACTCTAATGTGTATTTTAGGTTCTGATTAGCAATTGATGAAAATGTTTTTGTTTGGGGAAATGGGGTGAGAAAAGGGAACTGCTTAATGCTGCCTAAATTGTAACAGCTACTCATAAGACCAGATGTATTGTTAGTTTCCTGGAAAACATTTCAGAACTGATTTGAAGATGGCCTTTTAGTTTGCTTTCTAAAAATTATTTTTATTTATATTTTTCAGGATGGAGGACATTAACATTAAATTTTACTGAGCACAGAAAATATCATTCAATAGCAAATATACAAACAGAAGTCATGAAATGATAAGCAAGAGATCAGATAGCGTTCTTAAGAATGCTTGTGTCCAAGGGGTCTTCCTTGCTGCTTACCTGACCTGCTTGGGGCAGGGGGAATAGTTTTTGAGCACTTCTCTATAAGTTATTTTAAGCCATAAGCCACACATACTCATTGCTGCTCAACTCACATGGGAAAAAAAATTGCAAAGATGGATAACATTTAAAATAAGATAAATGATAAAGGGGCAGTATCTTGAATCTATCATCGACTTTTCCTATGCTTGTAAAGTACAGATTTTGGAGTGGGAGAATAATTGTTGGAAGATTTTTATGTTTTTCTTCATTGAGCAGAGAATCAATAGCATATGACCTAAAGGGAGAATTTGATCAGAGAATTTTAGTAAATATCAACTTGCTAAGCGCTGGCAGAAATTTGAATTGCTATTTACAGATTTATAAAGTAAAAAGAAAAAATGCTATTCTTTAAAAATTGTATTTGAGTGTTGGATACTTGATAATAAACTGCAGGTTAATTTGAAATTATTCAAATGATAAATGTCTTTTAACTCTAGTCTCATGAAATAGTTTTTAAGGCAAATCTGAATTCTATTAATCTTGTAACCCCAGTCTCCAGCAAAATGTCTAGAATGTAGTGGAACTCAATAAATATATCCTAAATAAATGCTGAAATCCATAAATTAGATTGATTTTAACTGCTAATAATAATAAAGATTAAACACTCCTGTGCTTACTATGTACCAGATATTGGAACTGCTACGTAGAGCAACTGCGATATCTTATTTAATCATCACAGCAACATGACAAGGCAGGTGGAATTGTTATCCTTAGTTTAAATCCAAGGAAACTGAGATACTAAAAGATGAAGCAATTTGTCCAAGTAGTCAGTGATGGAGTTACACCCAGGCAGGATGACTTCCAAATCCCTGCACTTGGTTACTATGTTCTACCTCATTTGAATCTCCTGGTATCTTTTAGGACACTCTTGCTCATTTGAAACACATCTACTGAGTGAATTTTAAGTGCTATGCATTGTTCTAATCACTGAGGATACAAAAGTGAACCAAACACCAAGATTTCTGCTCTCATTAATTGTATTACACTGGGGAGAAGAATAGGGAATAAATACACAATAAATAAATAAATACATGAGGAAAAGAAAGTTAAAGCAGATAAAGGGGACAAGAATGTGAAGGAACGGGTTGAGTCAAGTAACCATTCAGATCAGATGACATTAGACCAGAAATGTGAATGAAAGGTGGACGCACACAATGTAAAATGTAAGGGGAACATGTTCTAGTTAGGAGAGCCACAAAAGCAGGTGCCCCATGGCAGGGTGCACTTGGCAACTTCAGAGAATGCTGTGGTGGACAATGTGACTAGAGCTGAGGGTACAAAAGGAGGGAGAACAAGGATGGGCTGGGTCAAGGTAGAGAGCATTACAGGCCATGATAAGGATTTAGGGTTTTACTCTGAGTAGTTTAGGAAGATATCTGAGGGTTTTAAGAAGAAAGGGGAATGATTGGAAAAAAAATAATAATAATAAGACACACATAGACTGTCCAAGGTAGATTTGGTAGAAATATGAAAAACATATCTTAAAAAATGTTAAAAAAAAATAACTATTCCATTTATGTTACTCAATGCCTCTCAGGCCCAATGTGCTGAGCTGGGTAAATCTTCTAAAAAGAACATTGCTGATTTAGACCACAATACTTCACAAGGCCATTTGCATCTTTGTATGATTCTCTTTTTCAGGCTATATATGCTCCCTGGGCAATTTCATTCCTCATGATCTAATTTATATCACATATATTGATCATTTAAAGCTCAAAAATCCCATCTCATACTTCTCATGAGTATCAGATCTACATAGCAAAGCATCCATACTGCTCCTCCTCTCAAATATCACTCACAAGCACTTTAAACTTCATTAACCAAGACTAAACTCTTCATCTTCCCCCATAAACTCTATTCCCTCCTAAAATGCCTTTATTGTTAAATATCATCACTGTCTACATATCCCAAATCATAGACCTGAATTTGTTTATTCTTTCATTTAAGAATATTTACTAAGACCCTAATATATATCAGACAATATATTGGGCCCAAGGTATGCAAGTATGAACAAAACAAACATGGAGTCAACACATGAAACTTAAAGTGTAGTGGGGTTAATCAAGGAACAGATTGCTAAAAGACTATATAATGTAGTCTAAGAGATCTGTAAAGATCTCCCAGGGGCATTTCCATTGAATCTGAGATATAGAGTATTAATGAGTGTCAAGTCCAATGGGGACTTGGGTGGGTGTAGAGGAGTTAGGGGTTAGAAAGAGTTTACCAAGACAAGGGAAGAGAAGGCATTTTATGTTTTAAAAAGAATGAACCACTTATACAAAGGCTCCGGGAAGATCGTGGAGAGCAAGAAGAGAAGAGCTCAGAAAGGAGTTCTGAAGAATACCAGCTTTTAGAGGTGGGCTAAAAGAGGAAGAGAAGAAAAGAAGTGGGAATAAACTGTAAAGAAAATCCAGGCAGAGAAGAGAAAAGTCAGAGAAGTATGGTATCAAGGGGAAAAAGGGTTTTTTAATGCAACCAAGAAATAAAAAGTCAAGTAAAATGAAGACTAAAATATGTCCATTGGATCTGTTATCCCGGAGTCAATAGAAAATTCAACAAAAGCAACTTTATGGGCTTGATGGCAGAAGCAACCAGAATTGAATGGGTTGGACAGTGATTAGAACTCTGAAAATCTATATAAGAAAGATCAAAAACTAAAAACAAAATGTCAAACATAATGAACAGGCAATTCACACAGTAGGAAATTTGGCCAACAAACATAATGAAAGATGCTCGACTTTTTTTGTAATAAAGGAAATTCAGTAAGTTATTTTTTCACACACCAGCACATCAGATTAGCTAAAATATTCCATTTTGACATCAAGTATTGACAATAATGTACAACCATCAGAAAACTTGTACACTGATGATTATAGCACACACCTTGAAAACAGTCTGCCTTTACCTACTAAAGTCAAAGATTTCCATGTTCTATTGTCCAGAAATGCCTTAAAGGAGTTTGTGTACATTTATACCATTACTTATATATAGACAGCATTAGTCTTAAGGGTACAAACCTGGAAAAAAAAAGTCTACCAACAATAAAATGGATACATATTTTGGGCTATAAGGATATGAGGAAATATCATACAATTGTAAAAATAAATAAATTTTTACAACATACATATCATGAGATTCATCTATGATTAATTCATAGATGAATCTCAGAAACAGAGTTGAATGAGACAAGAATAGCACAGAAGTGTACTACAATATGATTCAATGTATAAAATACCACCAAGCTGGCAAAACTGACCAATAATGTTTGGTAATTTACATACAGTGCTAATTCAATAAATAATGACATGGTAAGGACAAACAGAACGTTCAATATTGTGCTTATGTTATTATAATATATACAATTTAGTGCAGAGGGTATATGATTGAAGAGAAACACCTTAGGAATTCTAAGACACTGGTAATGGTCAATTTCTTCATGGATCTTTAGTACATTACGATTATTTGCTTCTTTTAACCCATGATATTTTTTTCACTCGTTTTTTAAAGATTTGCTGGTAGGGTAGGAAGGGAATAGACGATGTTCAGATAATCCTTTGAAGAATCTTGTGAAAGAGAAAAGCGAGACAGTGGTAAGAAGCAGATATGAGATCTAATGCTATTTTTATAAGATAAAAGAAGATATAAACTGTTTAAATAATTCTGAGTAGTGTCTAAAGAGAGAAAATGGTTACAGATCCAGGAGAATTAACCACTGAAGCAAATGTAAATCAAAAGAAATTTGCATGACTTTCCTTATTTATTTATTGAGGAAAAATCTTTCTTTCACACAGATGTGTGTAATAAAATTCCTAAGGGCATAAACCAAAACATTTTTGGAAGGCAAGTATACACAAATGTTCAGCTCCTTTGTGATTGATTTTTAATTTTCTTTCTTCTTAAACTTTTTATTATAGAACATCTACAACAGATACAAATTAAGTATAATGAGCCCCCATGTAATATTCAACTAGATTAAACAATTATCAAGACATGGACAATTTTATTTCATCTGTACCCCACTCATTTCTCCCTCTTCCATATTATTTTAAAGCAAATTTTGGGTATCATATAATTTAATCCATAAATATTTCTGTATTAATCTCTAAAAAATAAGGACCCTTTAATTACCATACCATAATACCATCACTCCACCTCAATACATTAAAAATAATTCCTAATATCTTTAAATATTTATATGACTTATTTTTTAAAACTGGTTCTGAAAGTAGTTCCACTAAACTCATACATTGTAGCCCATGAGCACTTATCTTTGATACCACCATTTAGAAAAATAATTTAAAATAGATCGTCTGCGCCCTTAACTTGCACTTCTGGCCACCAAACCTATAGAGCTTCCCAAATGTACTCCACCCTCTCCTCCTTGCCCCTTTTGAAAATGGAAGAAAATATCTGTGTTCTGAGTCACAAATTATTCAATTAACATGTATTCAAAAATGTTTCAATATTAAATATTCAATTTCTGTTACTAGGTGCCTTTAAGGCCTAAAGTTGTTCAAGTAATCTGTACTTCTGGACTGTTATCGATTAGAATTTTATCACAATAATAATTAGAGTAATGTTTCATAAGGAATGGTTAAGGGAAAATTGAAAGGAAATGGAGATAAAGTTTTATAGAAAGATCCTTAGTGGAAAAGAAATTTTGAATTTCCATTGTTTATTTGGTGCAGAAAAAGAACTCAGTACATGCACAGAGAAGCATGTCAAAATCATTCAGTTTGTTCCCAGAGCCCTGACACCAGCTGACTTCAATTAAATAGCAGTGAGCTGGAAAAGCATTCTGGGTATTGGTATGCAAATGAATTCACCAAGTATTTCTACTTCCTGTGGCTTTGGAATTCCCACAACCACAACTACAATGAAACATATATTTTAAAATTGCATTTTTATTAAATATAATGCTAAAGTTGTCACTTTCATGTACTAGATATAATCTTAATTAAGTGCAAAAAATTTTCCAAGAGGAACAAAAGTAGTTTTTAAAAAGATAAGATTACTTTTAAGTCTTGTCAAAGATACATAGGAACATATGCATATAGCATAATCTTTAATCCATAGTGTCTGCCTCAACACACTATAATGGCTTTCTCTGAATTAAGATATTACTATTTAGGCACTTTTAAGGAAGGCCTTAATTGTCATGTGTACAAAGCAGCTAAAGATCAATGATTGTTTGGGTAGTAAAAATACATTGGTCATATAGACTCCAGAGCATTGGTCTGGGCTTTGAAATAAACACTGTCTCAGATATTTAATTTTATAAGAAACTGTGGTGCTCTGAAACAAGAATTTGAAAAAAGGGAAAAGGAAAAATCATTCTGTAGTACAGAAATTCACATAGAGAATTTTAAAATATATTTACCTTTGACACTTTGACTAACAAATCCTCTTATCCCAAAGAGAATGAATTATAATAAAGCCATCTCTGGCACAGATGAAAAAATATGGTGGCACTGCTTTAGTAATGTCACACAGCCTCTAGATTTTTCTTAGTGTTTAACTCCTCCCCATTACCACTCCCTCCTCTTAAATAAAATAGTATTGAATGCTAAAACTATAAACTGAAAAGAAAAGTACATAATGTAAGCCATCCTTTTCTGTATAAGCCAAGATCACTTTGCAACAGACCCCTCACAGGGAATTTCCTTACCTAACAGGGAATTTTCAAAACATTAGTGTATTCAGAAGAAATGTCAAAATTAAGAAAGCCTGTAAACATTGTCTGTGGGAAGCTTTTTTGTGCCCCTCCCTAATGCAAAAGGAACTCTCATTTTCCCACAGAAGTGGGATCTGTTTCTGCCATCTAGTGACAAGGCCAATGGGTGCTTAAGAAGAAAATATTTTCTAAGTAGGTCGAACAAATCAATCCAAAGCCACCAGGATTTTACCTGAATACATATTCACGTACACACACGCACACATACTCACATGCAAAATTCTTTAGAAAAGAGTACTTTAACAGTGTACCCAGAGTGTGAGTGGTGTTCAGATGTTCCTCATTAATTTTTAAAATTAAAAATTACATAACATTCCCTATTATGTGCAGAGTGCTTTTAAATGTTGTCGAATCACTTTCACGTGTATTATCTTCTTCTTCACAGGAGCCCAAGAGGCTTAATGCAAACACTGGTGGGGGTATGTGCTCTCGAGTCAGAGGGCCTGGATTCAAAGCTAATACCTGCTCCCAATCACAAATCTTATTAATGATCCATCCAAGCATAGGATTTAGCTCTCCTGATTGTGAGACTTTTGTTCACTGACTGGTCAATTCCTTTTACACACTGCCTTAGGCTACATGACTGCATTATGGGGAATGCGTAGTGAAAATTTAACTTTATTTCACACAGATGTGTGTGAAACTTCACAGAATATGAATGTCTACAAGCAGATATAGAACTCTTTGGTGATAGAGACACCTGTGGCCAAATAAGTGGAGGGGATTATGATCTGGATAATATCTTATTATCGTTCGGAGATTTTAGCTCCCTAGCCAACTTTTTGCAACTTGGATTTGAGAGCTTGCAGAAAGGGACTATAAAAGCAGTAATTGACAGGGTGTCTTTTAATAAAAATCCCTGAGTCTTTGGAGATGTAAATCATTATAGTGCATGACACAAAAGAGGCAAAAGATGGTATCTCTTCTTTATCATTAAATGACATATTTGTATAGTATACTCTTAGCAGTGGAAAATGGAAACTAGACAAACATTTCTTTTTGGAGGGCTGCAGGAGTGGCTCTGAAAAGAAAACTTTCATTGAGTCCCACAAGCAATGTTATAGATCAGTGGCTTTCAACTGAGGCTGATTTTGCCCCACTAGGGATAATCGGCAATGTTTGGAGAATTTTTGATTTTCAGTATAAGAAGGTGTTACCAGTATATAATGGATAGAAAGGATGCTGCTAAACGTCCTACAATGAACAGGAGAGACCTACACAACAAAGAATTATCCATTCCAAAATGTCAGGAATGCTGCCAATGAGAAATACTGTAATAGATGAAAGGAGTAGGAAATGAGAGCAATGAGTGAAGAAGACATCAAACAATGGGAGTGCAAATTTCAAACACTTGACAGGTACATCTTGAAAAGTTCCAGAAATAAGTGGGGAGACATCAGGGGAATGGGGAATCCGAAATACTATGGTAGTGATAAAGATGAACAAAAGAAATATTTACTGGACAAATGTTCAGTAACATAGCTTTCATGGGATTTACACATTATCACATCACAGAAAGGCACAGAAAGGAAGCAGAAATGTGGAATTACCTACCATTTTATTCACTTACCATTATTTCCATGACTTTCTTTTTTTTAGGCAAACTTTTCTGAAGAGTAGTACATTCTCATAACTGCCAGTGTACACACTCTGCAGCTCATTTTACCCAGCTTCTACCTCAACAAGTATTGTCCCAATTCTCTAATCACACTTTATTGGTTCTCCTCTATTTCTATGGAGTACTTAAGCATTTTAGATATTCTGTGCTTTCTTGGCTGTTTTGACAAAGCCATAATATGACATCACTATGTTCCTGAACTATTTTCTCATAATATTTGCTCCATTTGCAAACTTGAGCAATTTTCCAGGGATCTTTCTTAGTCACCACATCTGAAGCCATCTCTTGGGGAAATCATCAAATTCCCTAACACCCCAACTTCAAAAACAATTTACAGATTATTCCTGTTATTGTGGTTCTGACTGTTCTCCTCAGCTTTCCCACTCCTTGCATATATTTCTGACTGTACTTGCTTCCAGTACACCATATTTTACAAATCTATGAATTATTTCATCAAATCCAGTTCTCTCACAACTTACCATTAATGCAAATATTCGTGGAATCAAAATACTTCCAGACCCCAGAGTACATCTGCAATTCCTTATTGACTTCATTCTATCTCTTTGTTAAACTTTTAATCAGTCACAAAGTTCTGAAATAGGACGTTAACTTATTCCTTTCCTTCTATTTACTAACATAATATATGGCTTATATTTTTCCCAATTGTATGTATTGGATACTCTTCAAACTTCTCTGCCTGGTTTTAGTACCTCATTCCTTGCTTATTTTTAATATATTATCATTCATTTCTCTCCTCATATTTACCTAGCAAAGGAATCCCAACCTTTATACTTGGCTCAAACTGTTCTTTTCCAGAGAAGAGAAGATGGGGAAATAGAGAAAAGGAAGGGTTGGCCTTCTCTAGGACTACAGTAAGCTCCATCCACAGACCAAAGACAGAAGGCTGAATATTGAGGCATAGATGCAGGGAGGCTGTGGAAATCCTCTTCCTTTTATTCTCTTCACTTTGCACATTTACTTATCTCTGCTTCCAATATTTACTTATCTCTTACCTTATTCTCCTGTTTTGTTTTGTTTTTTTTTGTTGTTGTTTTATCCTGCCTTTATGACTGCTCATTTTTATATTCTTACTGGTTATCTCTTTTCTCTCCTACTCTGTATAGTGGAATTCTAGCAATTCAGTCCATGGGCCTTTTTTCTTTTCTATATAGTGTCACTCACTTCTAGAGTGATATCATCCAGCCTCATGGCTTTAAATATTAACTATTTATACACTGACAATTCATAAATTTTATCTACAATCTAGATCATTCTTCTGAACTTTAAATTTGCATATACAACTATTCCCTTGAATTCCCCACCTGAAAGCATGACTGACATCTCTAAATGAATTATCTTACTTCTTGAGATAATTTACATTACTTTTGGTGAACAAATACAAATGTTACAAGCAAATCTGTAGCTGTCATAAATTCTAATGGGATTCAGGTAAAAGCCACCTACAATTTTCCTATGCCTCGGAGATAAAGTCAAATCTGGACAATAAATTATGTTTGTGATTATAGTAAGCATTTAGAAAATAAGTTGATACTATCTGTGAAAATTTAGTATATGCACATATATTTTGACTTAAGCTCTTCCCTTTTAGCAAACTATTCTGCAATAATAAAACACTTAATACCTAAAGCAAATATACAGTGAGTGTAATAGATAATTCCATTTGTCACCTTGGCTAAGTTATGGTATCTAAGGCTTGGTTGGCTAGGCTGGGCCAAGCAAGCACTGTATTAGTTGGCCAAATGCATAAAACTCATTAAAAAACATTTAACAGTTCAAAATAAAAACATTTTCAGAAAAACATAAATTAGTATTTTCTTCTTTAATTTATTTTTACATGTCGTCATCAATGGTGGCCAGTTACAACAGTTCCCTAGAGCACTCAGGAATGCAGAAAAGTTGGTCAGTTTCACTTTTGTGTGGCCAGTAAGCACTGCTCTGATCACAGGCATTTCCCATATCTTTAAGTTTACCTCATAATATGTATATGGTCTGAAGACGTTGAGAAGTGTGAACAAATGGAATGATTACAGATCCTCCAACCAAAGTGGGAAAATGATGCAAGGATGATATAAGAAGCATGCCTTGCTAACAAAAAATGTAACAATAATATTGTTTCTATCTGCTGAAGAATAGCATATTGATCATGACAAGATTTACTTATAAGATGAGAATTAACACAAAAGGTCCTTCAAACACAATGTTATATAAACCTTGTGAAATGAAAGAGTCTAAAAGCAATAGGAAAATGTAAGTTTCTTGACTTTGAACTTAACTCTGAGTTCATAGATTAGTATATTCATCATGTAATATATACGTTCAATAAGACAGTCACTAAACTTATTGACTTCCAATTATTGGAAGCTGATAGGCTTCTTCAATAAGCTAAGAAATGAGTTGTCCAAACATAGCTCAAGGGAGCTCCAAGAAATAAAGAAACCACCAGGAAGGGAAAAGAGTGGAACCAGAGACAGAAAGCAGGAGAGAGTTGGGTGTTCATATCTTTCCAGGTTTACTCCCACTCTAAAATCTAGATGGACAAACTACAAACAAACTTACTCCATCTTTTAAAATTTCACTTGGAACTGAGAGAAATCACCATGAACCTGTCAGAAATAATACTGTGTAGCTGAGTGCATCGAAAATTACTAACTCTGTGATCTAATAGCATTCGTAGGACATCTATCTGGGTATAGTTAACATGTCAATAAAATTTATTGTTTCCAATTTTTGTAATTTATTTCTCAAATTCATAGTTTTAATAATCCATTTTTGGTAAATAACTATGTCTTGAAATTACCACAGCTTCTAATTTAGGTATTGAGATTTCAGAAGAGAAGATGGTCCAGCTGTCCTAATGAGGCTCCCATAGCCAAGGTAGTCAGGGAACTCATGTACAGATCAGTGGTGAAATGCCTGTGATTGCAGTCCATAGCCTGAGCCAAAACCCTTCTGCAATTTATTTGCAAGTTATATAACTCCTGAGCTCAAATTTAATTACAGGTAAAAGGAGGATCCTCAGAACTCCAGTCAATAGGGTTACTGAAAATAGTAAGTGAAATAATGTGTGTGTTTTTATGTGGGAAATTTTAACCTTAATAATCTGTTTATTTGTTGCCTATGCCAACTTTATTTAAATTAACTGATATAAAGCATCCCTTAACACAGTTCATAAGAAAGTTTTATCTTGGATCTTTTGTACTTAGTTTAGATTTACAATAATAGAAAAATTTAGATCATGAATTCATCGAGTATTTTTAAGCAAGCAGAGTTATGCCCGCAGTTCAATTTTGAAATTAAGTAGAACACAAAAAAGATTGATAGCAAATAAATGTCTGACATATTTTATAACTATTCTTTATTGAAAATTGTATCATTCAATCCATAAAAGGGATTTTAGAAAACCACTTTCTCAAGTTAAATCTGATCTGATGGGAGGTTTTACTTACATTAATAAATCGAATGAACAGTTTTAATTAAAAACTCATGCTATTTTCAAAATAATGCTGAAGAGTAGATTTCTGATCAATTGTAACTGCCAGATGGGAGATTTTCATAAGCTGCTTTTAATATTTCATTTTCACGAGCACATCACTAAAATATGCTGCCTACGAATCTCAAATATAAATGCTATTCAATCACAGTATTCAAATAATGCAATAACTTAAGTACTTTTCTATAGTTTTTGTTTATAGACTTTAAATATAAGGCATGAAATTTAATAATTGAATTAGCAAAGCTCTTTGTCAAATTACTTTAAGTAGGTAAATTTCCAGAACAAGCACATCAGCAAGAAATTATGATGTAGCTGGTTATTAAGTTAAAGTTGTTCCGAGATGGCAATTTGACAAGTGGCATTGATGACTGCAATGAGAAAAAAATTTATATATGCATTTTCCATATAATTTTTATTTATATTAAATTTTATGAAATTAAGTTATATTGATATTTATAATTGAATGTGTTAGAGTCAGTATAAAAAGGGGGAATAAACACCACTAATTTCAAACTTTTACATTTGTCTAAGTATGACATTGTGCTTTTTGCAAAAGAATGTTTGTATTCATCATTTTATGTGATTCTTACAATGATGTAAGGAAGCTATTATTTACACCATTTAATAAGTGAGAAAACTGAGAGACACAGAGATTAAAGGGTTTGCCAAAAACATAACACTAATATAGAACCCAAGTATGCAGTCTTCCATGACAGAGTTCTCTTTTCACTACCTAGGTACAATTTGGTAGAGGTTCAAGGACTGAATTCAACTTATTTTCTTTAGCTAAATGTGAATAGCATAAGAGCCTAGACATGAAGGAAGGAGAAGATGCCATTTTTTATTTTCTCTTGAAGTGTCTCATAAAAATCATTGTATGTATAAATTTTTGTTTCTTTCCTTTTCAGGAATATAAATAAGCAGCAAGAGTACTGGTTGCAAAGTGATCAATAATACATCCAAAGCAGAGTTTTTATAGAACAGCAACATCCAGTACCATGTGTGGTAGTTTGAGGCTTTTATGGACCCCAGAAAAGATCATGTCCTTAATCCATTCCTGTGAGAGTAAACTTATTGTAGGTGGGACCTTCCTTTTGATTAGATTACTTCAGAGCATGACTCAAGGTGGGTTTTAATCTTCTTACCATAGTCCTTTATAAACAGGATGAATATGGAGTGAGGGAGCCCCAGAGACAAAGAGAAACCCCCCAGAAGCTGAGAGAGAAAGTCCCAGAAGCCAGAAGCCGAAATCAGTAGAACCCAGGAGAGAGGAAGCCAAAAGCTGAAGCAACGAAACCTGGAAGAGAAGTAGATGCCTCTTTGTGCTGGTCTAAGGGAAGAAAGCATTGACTGATGATGCCTTGATTAGGACACCTTCACAGCATCAGAACTGAAAGCTTGCAACTTAATAAGGCCCCATTGTAAAAACCAATCCATTTCTGGTATATTGCTTTGAGCAGCTTTCTGCAAAGTAAAGTAACAGGTGAATAGACACCTTACTCATCCCTAGTGCAAGACTGGGCTTGGTATACTCGTTAATTTTGGCCTTATCATTATTTATACTCTCACATTTTTGAGGAAAGCTGTTTTCAAATTCTTTCCCAGATTCAAAAAAGGAGGTAGAGGGTTTGTAGAATGAGCTATACTAGAAATTTTAGAATTTAACAGTCACAAGGAAAGACAGGCTCAAACGGAGATACAAACACAATTAAGAGGTAGTCATCTAGAGATGGGAACATCTTCAAAAATATGGGTATGTGTCCAGAAAGAAAGTCTGAATCTGTAAGATCAAACCAAGGGCAAAAATATGGAATATGAAGTTCTTTCTGTATGTTCAGGCCAAGGTTAATTAATAAATCCCTGACTGCAACCCCAAGGACGGCCAGAGAGAACAAATGCAGAGTTTTAAACAGGCAGTAAATCAGCATCAACAAGACCAAATCCCAAATGCCATTTAAATATTTTTAAGGCAAAACACCTAGGCCAGAAACTATTCTAGTCATTATCATATGTGTTATCTGATCTTTGCAATATCCTCATGAGATATGTAATAATATTCTTATTTTACAGATGAGGAAGCTAAGATCCAATTATTTAAAATGATGTTCCCAGTTAATGAAAGTCATAGGCAGATAAATCCCAGGCTCTCAGAATTCAATGCATTTATGTTATATTCCTGGGTATAGCCACAGTAGAGCAGACTTTAACATGAGGCACAGCAGAACACTCTGCAAATACTGTGCAGTCTCTTTCAGAGAACAAGGGTACAACAAGGACCAAGCACTATGATGCAACAGAGCATCAGGACAGTCTCATGCTGGTTCCCTCTGATATGATAGCGAAGACAACCTCTCTTAATCTATGACTAAATAACTTAACTTGAATTCATAATCTTCATTCTGATTCAAAAAGACACCTTTATTACTACCTGATGACTCATGTTCCTGGGCTATTACAATACTAAATACTTCAGTCAAGTCTTTGAAAGGCCTTCTCACAGTGAATATACTTGAAATTTTCATACTGTTTAAAATAACGAAATCTCTGATTGTAACTAGACTTGACAACTGTTTTCTAGGCAGTTGTGGTATCAGGATTCTGTTGAGAGAGAAATTAAAGAGAACTTTATTAATATGATCACCCTTCCCCCCTTCTGTCCTCCACAGAAAATGATGAAGGGATAAGTAAAGTCCTTCCCTTGGTGAAAGTCAGTAAGTTACCTTTCATTGAGAAAAAAATAAGGGATGAAATTATCAAAGAGTGCATTAAAGATAAAAATTCTCAAACTTGTATCCAGCTTGTACAAATTTTACTCTATTTCTTTGCAAGAGTTATAAGTCCAGGTATGGAAAAAGGTGGTCTTATTTGGGAAGCCTGGGTCCTATGACTCCATACTCAGTAATTATATAAGCAGATTATCATTTACATTCCATGGCCAAGGCAGTCTGGGATAAGATTGATTCTCAGGCTAAATATTCTTTCCTGAGAAAATAAAAAATAAGTTGGTGATAATGTAGGAAAATTTATTTTTTAATATATGCAAATTTTGATGTAGAGGACTGAAGAGTAGCATCTAATTAAATTGGACCATTACTGCATTATTTGAATAAACCAGAAACCAAATTATATCCTAGTACAGAATATACATATACAGTAAAAACTTAATATGTTTAGGATATGTGACAATGACTAAAAACAAAAACTTTTTTTTTAAACTCTTGAGCACACTTGTAGATTAATTTTCCAGTGTTCCTTGAGGTTAGGCAAGGCATGAGACATTTCACAAATGTCAAGTTGGTGGAAAGGAGATATGCCACTTACAGTCCAGACATAAAAATTCCCCATCTAATCCTCCCTGCTTTTCCACTGCCTCACCTAGCAGCCAGACACAGAGGAACCTGTGGAGTTATGTGAGATCTTTGGTTTTATAGAGCCACTATATGAAAGGAACATGTTACCTATCGACCCATACTGAATAGAGATATGACCAAGAAATAAAGTTCTTAGTGGTTTAAACCACTGTAATCTGGGGGTTTGTTTAGCATATAGCAACACCTGTATTAACTGATATAGCATATAATATGTGTCACTTATATCACCCTACAAGTTGTCAATGTTCCTAACCTCCTTCTTCTCTTCATTATGTATGCATCATGACATAGACTTTGTGTACCTTCTCAGATTCTCTTGACCGCCTTTTGCTTTCTCTCTCTTGGTCAGATCCCCATTCTATCAGGTCTTCTACTTTTAGACTTGGTTGAAATGACACTGCAAAGTGCAAAGATCTGTCTTCCTGAGCAACCAGTAGTAGAGGGGTAAAATCTCCCCTTGAGGTTTGGTCAATGGGTAACTTGAGATGGGAGGGATCTGGGAAGACACATTTCTCTTCCTTCTCTTCTCTTTGATGTGATTCATCCTTGTTACACTTCCAGAGTTCTGTATGTTAAGTCAACACACCTGCTGAGTAAACTGAAATATCTCTTTGTGAGTAATGCAATGGTGATCAATGTTATAACAAAATTAATTAAATTGCTTTTCTATTCTCCTTGCTTTACTTCTCTTTTTCCTTCTTATGTCCGTGGTCTCACATCCTCTAAATCAAATGATAGCACCTTAATCCTTATCTAAGGCTCTGATTTTTAAAGAATTAAACTGTTACCTTATTTGTATCATTATTGTCCAGGTATCTACTACCTTGTTGTTTTCCTCCCTGCCTGCCCCTTCTGAATGAATCCTTCTCCAAAATCCCATAATCACATTAAGTATTAGATAATGATAATCACAATCCTACATACAGTGTTACAAAGTCCTAAGGATTATGAAATTTCTGACATTAGATTACTTGTGACAAATTTGTGGAGAATCCTAATAATCATCAGAAGTAGTCACAAGATATTCAAGACTTAGCTCTTGCCTTTATTAAGGCCAGTTTAGTAGGCTACAGATTACTAAAGAGATAATTACAAACATGAGATATGTGTCATAGTACAGACATATTAAATGTGTCAGATATTATGGAGGCAAGCAGGATAGACTGTTCTAAGAGTCATTCCCATATCTCTGAAATCATATCACATAGGTAATTAAACAGAAATGTTAGGCAGGCTTTAGGGCAAATATCATAATTATAAATTTGAGCTATATATTCTAAATACTATCCTTAATTGGTCTCTATTCTTGTATAGAAGATATTTACTTGTAGTCAACATTTTGTCCTCATCTGAGAAGACGAAGCCTTTTAAGTCCAAACTCTTAACCTTCATTTCTGCCTTAGGGACATATTGAAATGAGTTATCTTTTCTTACCATGTAGTTGAACACAAGGAAAAATAAGAAGAGCTTAGATATGGGCATTAGCAATGTAATTTCATTATGTTGTTTAAATTCCCTGAAGACCAGAAATAACTATATTCAAAGTTTAAATGAGACATATTTCAAAATCAAATATTGTCCATTTGAGTTTTACCACGAACATTTGTTCTCTTCCACCAATTCAGATGGTCAATCATTTGCACTATATAAAAATGAAAAGAAAATTATGAATCTTTGAGGTGTCTTATTTATCAAGCAATCTCCTGGGCATTTCACATATGTTTTCTCATTTAAACCTAACCAATGTCCATTAGGGAGGTGTTATTATACCCATTTTCTACAGGTAAAAGAGAGGTTCCGGAGTTTTAAAAAAGTGCATAAAATCACTTAGCCAGTCAGTTGTTGGGTCATAATTTAAATTCAGGTTTGACATCCAGATCTGCTAAAAAGTTTGAAAGATATATTAGTAATTTCAGGCTAATGTATTTCTTAAAAAAGCAAAACTACATACATTATTTTGTAAGGTATACTCTAGTAAAAAAAAAAATCATAATAATATTTTGTTAAATTGTACTCCTAATCTGAAAGAATTATTTCAATAGTTTAAAGCAGCCTTTACCTAAGGCATAAACTTCACAGTAAAACATTCTGGCTTAATTAATAATGTAATAGATGTTAAAGTTATCTCAATAAACAAAATATAAGAGCATTATTCTTTCACTGGCCTTTGGCAACTTGTAAGGGAAATCAAGCAGGTAGATCATAATATATTAAATTATTTAAAAGCCAAATGTGATCACCTCACACCACATACTGAAACAAATCCCAGATGAAATAGGAATTTAATATTTTTGAGAAAGCAAAGAAAATAACATTGATGATTTATCAAACCTTTGACAAATAAATGACTTTCTATGCTTTGATTTTATAAAAGAAAATATCAACAAAATTGCTATAACATTTGAAATACAAATATGAAAATATAAAACTATAAAATAAAAAGCTAAACTGGGAAAAATTTTCAGCCAATGTAGCATTAGATTAATACTTGATTATATTTTCACTTGTATAAAGTATATAATAGTCAAGCTTCTAAGAAGAAAATTCACTAAAGATAGCAAGAGCTTAAACATATAATTAGCATATAAAAGAAAAATAACTATCAAATATAAGTTTGAAAATGTTCAACCTTTCTAGTAGCCAGAAAATGTAAATTGAAACAAGCATTATTTGACATGTGAAACTGCAAGGGAGGAAGGAAGGAAGGAAGGAAGGAAGGAAGGAAGGAAGGAAGGAAGG
>JAKSZT010054416.1:20589645-20679695 GCA_026826555.1 Tolypeutes matacus
GAAGGAAGGAAGGAAGGAAGGAAGGAAGGAAGGAAGGAAGGAAGGAAAAATGCTGGTAAAAGTTGTGAATCACTGTTCCATCCTCCTCAGGATAACATAAATTGGTAAAATTCTTCTGGAAAGCAATTTGGTAAATACCTTGTTAAAAGCATTCTCAGTATTCACAGTTTCAAGAATCTAGCCTAAGGAAACCAGTCGAAATATGGATAAAGTTAAATATATGAAGGCTTAACATTACAATAAGGATAATTAGAAGGTACCAAACAACTAATAGTAGGGGAATGTTTCTAACACGTAATTATAGACAGTATGAAATGGATGAAATATCTGGCTGCTTATAGAGTATTAGTTGTAAAGATTGTTGAAGAATGAAGACAAATACAGTATTTCTTGAAGCAAAATTATATGGATTTGATATAAATACATTTTGAAAATGCTTTCTAAATAGCTAGAGTGGAATACACTAAAATTGTAGTAGTAGTTGGATACACGGATACACTTTGAATATTTTTTCCCCTTTATTAGAGAAGTTGTGGGTTTACAAAACAATCATGCATAAAATACAGGATTCCCATACATCAGCCCCACACGAACAACTTGCATTGGTGTAGGACATTTGTTAAATTGATGATAGCACGTTTTTATAGTTATATCATTATTAAAGGTCCATGGTTTAACTTAGGGTTCACTGTGTAGTGCAGTTCCATGGATTATTTTTCAAATTTTTACTCGATTACCATCTATCCAATCTAACATTTCCTCTCTTAATCATATAGAAATATATATTTCTGTGCTGTTAATTGCATTCACAATGTTGTGTTACTATCACCACTAATGGTTGCACTTTAAAAAATTTTCCTATTTTCCAAATTTTCTCTAAGACAGTTTTTCTATATCTCTATTTTTTTTTTTTTAATATAAAGAGGTTAAATATTGAAGGTGGTTTAGAAGCAGACATGTCCAAGCATTGGGATAAGAAATAGCATTATCTAGATAAATAGATGAGAGACAGTGAAGGTCAAAACATAAACACTATAGAGAAAGAAATATGACTTTTTAGCTAAGAAACAATAATAAATGTTTTCTAAGTATCACCTCACCTTTGAGGAGTTTGACTTCACCAGGACATGACGTATCTGGTGTGTGAAAGAATTGTCTAAGTTAGAGAACATAATTAGGTCAAACCTTTAATATTTGAAAGCATCACCATCAAAGCAAGTGATACTGAACAGATCATTGTGATGTAAGCAGTAACAGTCAAGCAATGCTGTGAGCTATTTATGTTAAATTTACTTTTACCAAATAACTTCTTGTAGGGCCATATACCCAACTTTGCAAAACAGATGTTCTTCTATAGAAGAACTGGGAGATTAATTCTGTCATAAATATTTATGTATATACTTATAGATAGATGACAGGTAAATTAGACAGATAATTAATGGATATAGAGAGAAAATAGAGATTGATGTTATAAATAATTAGAGAGATAGAGCAAGAGAAAGAACTATCTCCTGTGTCTGATAATTGTGTATGTATATAACATCTCCCTCCCACTACCACCCCCATCCCAGGTGTTTTTAACAAATTTCCAGGCACTAAGTTACTAGAAGAAGAGCTTTTATTCAACAGTGAACCTGCACATTGCTTGGTCCTCAGTAAGCACTAAGGTTGTGCTGGTTGAATTGAATTAAACCTGTTGGTGTGACTGAAAAATCACATAAAAAATATGGTTTGCATAAAATCACATTAAAGGAAAAATTGTTTATTTTTTTTTACATACAAAGCAAATGTCTTCTAGAAGTCAAACAGTGTCTTTGAACCTGAGAGTCATCTGAGTCATTAGTGTGGAGATCTGCTCTCCCCACTCACTTTCCCTGCTCCTGTTGCTCTCAGAAAAATACCAATAATAGCTACCATTTATTGAGCCTTGTGTTTCTCAGGTGCTAGGCACTTTGCATTTATTAACTCATTTATTTCTAACAACCCTGTAAGGTCTAGACAATGGGTACCTGAGGATTATACCTGGCTCTTGAAACACACAGAAGCAACCCTGCCTTTATCTGCTTGTAAGACTAATTGGGCTGGCTCTCAGAAGTATTGTGTGGAAACAGCTTATCAAGATTTGTGGTCTGTACAGTCATCTCCTTACATTGATATTAGGTGTTACTCCAGTCATCCTCTGACAGGTGATCTAAGAAAAATTCAAGACTGGAAATTGGGAGTAAGTGGCAGCAGCAAAAAGAAAACAAGCGTAAATATCAGTACACTGAATATTGTTTCTGTTTCTGTTACTTACAGTCTGGATGGTCTTAGTTCAGTCATTTAAACTCCACAACTCTCCAAGCCTCAGGGGCCTCCTAGTCACAAATCAAGATGACACCACTTTAGTCAAGACTTTTTTTGGTTGCAAGTAACAGAAACCAAATCAGACATACTTAAGCAAAAAAAGTAAATTGTACAGCAATTATAAAGGATGCTGCTAGGGGAGTGGATGTAGCTCAAGTGGTTGAGCACCTGCTCCCCATGAATGAGGTCCAGGTTTTTTCCCTGGTACCTCCTAAAAACAAACAAACAAACAAACAAACAAACAAACGAAAAAAACAACCTCATTGGGGAGTGGATGTAGCTCAGTGGCTGAGTGCCTGCTTCCTATGTACGAGGTCCTGGGTTCCTGGTACCTCCTAAAGAAAAAAAAAAAAAAAGGATGCTGCTAGAAATGCCACTGAATTTCCTCAGAATATCCAACCAGAAACTTATATGTTATCAAGAATTGAATAGCTGTTTTGGGGGAGGAGACACTCCAAGACCCACCAGAAGGCTTAAATTTAAATCCTAATTTCACCGTTTATTTGTCTGATCACTTAAATACTTGGAAACTTGGTCACAGTGCTTAACACAGCAATGGTCCTAGTTAGGCATTCAATAAATGATAGCTATTCTGTCATTGGGAATAACTCAATAATAATCAGTGACATGTATCCCCAACAAAGTTGTGAGAAAATGGTTTCTAAATCATTAGATATATAGAAGCAGGATAGAGAAATTACTGAGTTCAGACTCTGGAGTCAATTTGCTTGTGTTCCAATTCCAGCTGTACCACATATTAGCTGTGGGACATTAAGAAAGTAAACATGGATTATGATAATAAAGTAACCTACTTAATGGTGAAAAATTAATAGAAAATTATATATACAACATTTAGTTTAGATCCGGTGGTTAATAAATGTTCAATAAGTATTAGCTATAAAATTTTTATTTTTGACAAATCCTTATATTTAGGAATAAAATGTTCCAAACAAACCAAAGGGACACAAAACCTGAGAGGAATTAGAAACCAGAGTGAAAACTATAATTAAAATGTACTGTTAAATGGGAAAACTCAATATAAATGCAGACCCTAGTCTATCCTTGTTGTGTTTTTTTTCTTCTCTCCTCTTCCCTTCAAAGCCATCAGGAATAAAGAAATGACTAAGTTGTTATCATTTAAATGGGCTTACTATATATTCTAATGCAGCATCAGTACCACCTGGGAACTTATTAGAAATACAAGTCACAGCCACCTCCCCAGACTCTTGGACCAGAAGTTCTGAGGGGGGTGGATCCCAGCATGCTGGGTTTCAACAAGCCATCCACTGGCTCTGATGCACTCTAAAGCCAAGGGCTGATGTTCTAGTGGTTCTCCACTCTGCTTGAATATTAGAATCACCTGTGGAGTTTAAAAAATTATACTGATATTAATGTCAGGATCCTATCCTAAAACAACTGAATCAAAATCACTGAGTATGGGACCAGGACATTAATATAGGGATTTTTAAAATATGACAAAAGCATCCTCCTGTAGCTAGAAAGAGAATCCCTACAAATGTCTAATACATACAGTCACCATGCAGGTGGCTCAGTGGCCCACACTTAGGCTGTCACTGAGGGGCAATCAGACACAGGCAGAGTTGGTTTCCTGCACCTCCTGTCCTCACAGTCTGGATACTTTGATACTCTAAGAGCTCTTCCCCACCTCAGAGCACTGCTCCCTTATGTGTTTCTGATCCTATAAGAAAACCAGTCCTTAGATCCTTCATTGCTTCTGATAACAAACTCAAATGACACAGAGGAATGTATTTAAAAATATAAAATAAAAGGATCACATACTTAAAGTCCAGGGCTGAAGAAGTGAAGATGAAAATTTAGACCTTAGCTAATTAAAGTGTAAGGCTTGGGGGCAGAGGGTAGAAGGCTCTTTCCACAGTTCCCTTTTATTAACCCAACCTATTTTCTCAGCTACAATGAATTATAGAGCATTGATCACTTATGGCATTGACTGGAATACCTTAATGGATACTAACTCATTTCAATCTTCTTTGGCACCCCCTTGAATTAACTGAACTAATTTTGCATCATTATGAGAACAGACTCAGCAGCAGCCAAAAAGGTGCTAATTGGTACATTCAATAGCAATAAAAACATAACCTACAAAGATATTTGGAGGCAGAAAAATGGAAGCACATTGTTAATATGGTCTAAAATGATTAAATTTCTGTCTATTAGTGCAACAAAAATAAAGCCATTTTAATAGAATCATGTCAAAGGATCTATGTCTTCTGCTTTAAAAACAAATGTGTTGGCTTCCTGTCAACATTTCCAGGGTTTAGCAGCAGGAGGTCATTACCCTTTGACAATGTTCAGTTACACAGACATTATCTCCAATTAACAGGATTCAATAACAATGATTTCTCTTTTATTTAAAAAGGTGCTATTTTTTAAATAACAGCAGAAGTTATTCAGTAATCTTGTCTCATTGACTGGGACTGGGATGATTATATTTACTTCTAAATATACACATAGAGATCTGAGTCAGTAGAGTTCTTTTAATGTCCTTGAACCCTTTCTAAAGCATGGTAGACAAATATTCTAATCTTTATATAAACAATTCAGATAGACAGCTTTCTCATTTAAAAAAAGAAAAAGAAAAAACCTAGTAGAACAAAACCTTTCCCATGTTGACATAGCCAACACATTCTGAGGTGTTTCAAATTTCCAAAATAGAGTAAGAACAAATGAAATATTTATCAATTATAATGCATGATGTTTTCCATCTCATTTCAGAAGGTATTATGGTAATAATTCTGGATGATGGCCAGAATCTCAGAGGAGAATTTTTAACACAAGCTCAATAGACACATTTATTGCTTTTAACTATGCAGAGTACTAGTCTTATCAGCACATAGCAGGGAAATGATTAAAATATTCCAGGCAAACTCCAACTTGGTTGTCCTTCCCTGGAAATGAAGCATCATTCTGGGCTGAAACCTCCAATTATATAAGTTAGGAAGTCACAGAAAGACATCATATTCGTACACTGTCAGTCTACACGACAGATGGCAGTGTCTGGCAATGCCTTTTTTATAACAGAAAATATTATTATAAAAATATCCACTGAAGACATTTTTAGTTCCTTGACTTAATATGTGGAAAAATTAGAGATTTCTATAGAAATTAGAGGTTTGATACTCAATAGCATGAAACAGTAATTTTCTTTGAAATCTTTGCATTAAGATTTCTATCATTTCTTAGAGAACTTTTTATAGTTGGAAGCCATCGGGTATTTTCATCTTCCCCTCTCTCTCTCCTCTTTTCTCCCTCTCTCTAATCATCTATTTAAATTCAACCTAAATCCATATGTTTCTGTGCAACAGTTAAATCACACATTATAGTGTGTTGTGGTGTGCTGTAAATCACATTTTAGCCTTCCCCTCTGTTATTAAAGAAGAATTTCCTTTATCTCAGAGGGGATATTTCCTTATAGATGAAGTATCTTGAAGGTAGAATTCTCCTGAGAGCCACACTTTTGAGTGGCATGTTCTTAAGCATATTGCTTTATGTGCCAGTACAATTAGCATATTCTTCTGGATTGTAAAGAGTAACAATAGCTGACAGCTGAATATGTAGGGAAAT
The DNA here is from genome assembly GCA_026826555.1 of Tolypeutes matacus. Taxonomy (NCBI): domain Eukaryota; kingdom Metazoa; phylum Chordata; class Mammalia; order Cingulata; family Chlamyphoridae; genus Tolypeutes; species Tolypeutes matacus. Next base: position 20,595,595 of record JAKSZT010054416.1, read on the forward strand.
GGTCTGTAAAACTATCTAAGAACTAGGAAATCCAGCCCTTGTGAGGAACAAGCTGGAATGCTACAGTTTTTGTGATCCTGTTTTGAAAATGAATGGAGAAGGTTTAGGCTCCCAGGTGGTTAGACCATTCCTGTCTCATACTGAGACACCATGTTCAGTGTTTATAGTTTGGGGAGCAAAGGAAGCCCAGGGGGTGGCTAAAAGAAAGAAAACAGAAATGAAAATATCCCTGCCTGATTTTGGCAAAGTACATAAGATGTATCAATATAGCAATGGAAATGTCCCCAGTGATTTTCAAAGAATCTTACTAGCTGGAAAAAAGGCCTCTGTGTTCTCAGAAATGTTATAATGCTGCAGTTTGTATTCTCAAAGTACCAAGAACAGTGAGTCTGGTCCTACCTCACCAGAATGAGCCTGGAAAGGTAGACAGTCAGGTCTGTTGCATAACTATGATATTGATTCAGAATGTATAACACCCACTATTAGGTTAAAACAAAAACAAAACAAAACAAAAAGGCAAATAGAACCAAAAACAAACAAACGAAAAAAACCCACTTAGGAGAAATTTATGAAGCCAAGAATGCCCCCTTAATTATATAGACTGAAAGGGCATTTCAAGGAATTGAAAGGGTATTAGGGTAGCCTGTTATCTTTATCCCCTAGTGCATTCTTATTTTTTTTATATATATACTTGTTTAACTTCAAGTTAAACTGGCTGAGATCATTCCCATTTTCCTTGTCCTAAACCTTATCTTTGCAGATAAACATTATTGAAAGTTAAGGATTTTCATTTCCAAATGAAATTTGGGTGTTAAAATTATATTAAGCCCAAGCCCTTAAAATTTGAAAATAGAAGAGGAGATAAGCAGTTTCCCTACTGAAAAATATATGTAATCACACCCCATTCTTCAAATTCAATATGTATATATGATCCATTCATATGGTTTGGAGAAGCCATGAAAAAGGCCCCAGATATTCTTGTCTTTATAGTTTAATTTTACTTTAAATTGTAAATCAATGTAACACCATACACTGAGTACATCATTGATATCCTTTCACTTTAAACCAAAAATGCTGTTCTTCGTTTTCTAGGGCTGCATTACTACAAACCTGATGGATTAAAACAACCTAAATTAATTGTCTCACAATTCTGAAGCCTAGAAGTCCAAAATCTGGTGAAGAAAATGTTTCCTTAACTTTTCCTAGCTTCTGGTGGTTTGTCGGAAATCCTTGGGCTTTAATCTTTACCTCAGTAGTCACATAACTTTCTCCCCTTAGTCTGACTGTCTATGTCCAATTTTCCCCTTCTCATAAGGACACCAGTCACATTGGATAAAAACCCTCTTTAATTCAGTTTTGCCTCATCTTAACAATAACATCTACAAACACCCTGTTTCTAAACAAGGTTACGTTCTTAGGACCAAGGATTAGGACTTGAATATGTCTTTTGGGAGGACACAATTCAAGCCATAACAAATGTATATCCCCAAATCCCAGCTGTGTAGCTTCAGTCACCCCACTACTGACTGGACAACTATTTACTGTTGCAGAAATCCTTTCACAGTAACAGCAGCACTGGAACTAATTAACTTACATGTATTTTAGCCATAATCCCTTGCCTTTGGAGGAAATATACTATAATAGAAAAGGTTCTGTGAAGCCTAGAGCCTCAGTTACACCATATTGATGTCTAAATTCCACCAACTGAAACACATCAGCTTTTACTGGTGGTCTTTTTGTATAATACAGAGCGCCTCCGGGAAGTGTAACTTTTTAAATCCATAACACTTTGGAGAGTAAGTCTTAAGCATTCTAGAATGACAGAAGAGGAGGTTCAAGAAATGTATGGCTGAGGCATAGTTTGTGGTACCACAAACACAAACATCTTCAATTTGCTGCCTGGAATCATTGCAAATGACTGGCTCCCAGTGGTTGGCACTTTCTAAGGTAAAAGACCTTTGCTGCACTCTTCCTTTTCCCAAAGTAACCAGAGGTTAGTCTCAAAGACTACCCTGACAAATGCCAGTTATTCTATGGGATAGTCAAAAGCTGGCTTGATCATTCATTAACATTCACACCACATTTATTCATTACTTTAAATAATAGATTAAAATGGATCTGTAGAAGAAATAATTCATTTCAAAGCTGGGTTATTTGTGATTTAATGAACCCATATTGCACTGGATCGTTTTTGGATATCATGGACTTCTTGGTTAACTTCTGAAAACTTCCTTTTCCTGGATGTATTCACAGAAAGCACCAGAAGGACTTGGTTTGTCCAAATGCTTTGGTTTAATGAAAATCCATATAGGCTATCACAGCATGGTCTCAGTGTCGCCTGGGCCCAAATCTGCAGCAGTCAATAAATTGTTTACGGAGAATCAGCACTTTGTGTTCAAAATACTTTGTAATTGGGTCCCATGAAACTCATCCACAGTTTGAAATAAAAATGGCAAACAGAGAAGTACACACCTAGTTAAGTAAATGGCAAAAAGTTCTTGAGTGGTTAATTGACACGTACCAAAAGAGCATAGGAAGTAGAAACAGTACTCTGGGTGGAGCATTCTATTTCCTGGTGCTATGAATGTCCCTATTATAACCCACATGAGTGCCTGTTCATTTTCATACCAATCTCGATGAAACCTAGCTTACATGGTAAAGTCAGAATTTCATGGTGGTTTCATCAAGGCAAGCGCTTATTATGCATCCCTGTATACTCAGAATGGAGTACAATACATTGAATCACAGAACATGACAAAATATGTACTTGTTAAAAAGTGCTTGGTTTAAGAACACTTAGAGAACAATTTTATTTTGGTAATACTGAGTAATAGAATTTTTTTCTGAGTTATTTAGTTACAGGAAGATGAGAGTTAACTAAAACAAAACTTCTTCTCCTGTATATGAGAAGATGAGTAATATAAGTAACATTCCAATTTGTTTAGGAAATTTTGTAGGAAAAAATGTCAATATTATTCTCTATTTATTCATTGAAAATCATGTGAAAGTAATTTTGTACACAGAATTATTGAAGGGATAGTAAAATGTAAACTATCCTGGAGCTCAGTCTTGTATCTGTATTAACGATTGAGAGTCAGAATAATATTTGAACATGTGGTAGATGAATAAATCCATCATCAAGCACATATAGTCTTTCAAAACCTATCAGAAAATGTAAGTCTATGATTATACATTTAATTTCATTTTTTTATGAAGTTAAGTTTCATAAGTATCAAAATTAAAAACTTGATTGCTCATCATACTTTAACAACATAATTAAAGGAAAGCAATGACAGGTATATATATACGTGCGTGTGTGCTTATATACATATATGTATATACATAAACAAACATTTATAGGTATATATATATACATATATATACATATATACACAGAGAGAGAGGGAGAGAGATGTGACTATAAATTCACTCTAAATTCAAATGCAAAGAGAAATAGGAAATGGCACAATGCAATATTCCCTTTCAACATTCAAACATTCAAACTGTGCCAAATTCTACCACTTTTTCTTTACAAAATTTCTAAAATCCATCTGTTCTATGATGAAATATACATTTTTCCCAGTTTTGATCATATCAACTACCTAATTTCTTAGATCATAAACTCCTTGAATACAGGACTATATTAGACATTGTGGAAGGCCCAGGCAAAATTTTGAAATGTATAAAATTGGTCTTTCTACTACCCCTCTCTTTGTATGCATCCACCTGACCGGTAGTCCTGCCTACCCCCTTGATTCCTGATGTTTTCAGTATTTCTTAAGACTTCCTAGAAAGCCCACTCATCCCCTTTTCAAGCTCAGTTTTGTGTATGGTCTCAGTTCTCTGTGTGGTTTCATCTTTCTCTATATAGTCTCATCAAATCCACTAATCAGATGGTAATTAAGAATTTACTCCAGTTTATTACATAAACTACAGTGAGATGTTAATAACTGAAAGGACATAATCAGCTCCTGGAGGTATTTATGTTTTCAACGTTGACTATTTCTCAATAAACTAAGTATTAATTTAGCACTGGCTGTGCTGGCCGAGTGAAACACAAGAAGATATATAACAAATTGCCTCCTAACTTAGGAGTTTAACGTTGTTTGGCTTTGCAAAGATAATGCTAACATGAGATACTTTGAGCTAAGCTGACAGTCTCTGAATTATAATTGGAATTCTAATATATAATTCCAATTATAATATAATTGGAATTCTAAGTTGGTATCATTCAATATGGGATGGAGTAGGTAGAATAATCTTCAGGAAGGACATGAATCATTAACAGAAACTTAAGGAATACCCTGGATTTGAAAGACAGTGCACTGATCACCTCCAAGCATGAGCAAAGGCATAGAGATAGCAAACCAAAGAGCCTTTGCAAGGGACACTTCAGAGGCTGGACTAACTGAATGGGACATATCCTAGCCATCCAGATCAGTGGAGTTAGCATTTAGGATAAAGGGGATGATAGCTATGTCTGTCAGGAGAGTGCACCACAGTGTAGTGAAAAATAATCTCAGGTAGGTTGAGTAATACATCAGTTTTCTATGGCTGCCTTCTTTTCTGGAGGCCCTTGGAATCCTTTTCCTTGCCTTTTCTAGCTTCTAGAGGCTGCCTACATTCTTTGGCTGCCCAAAGTTGTCAATTTCCTAATCCCTGGAATATGTGAATATGTTACCTTCTTTTGAAGAAAGGGCTTGGCAGATGTGAGTAAACAAAGGACCTTGATGTGGGGAAGCTATCTTGGATTATTCAGATGGGCCCAATCTAATCACATGAATCCTTAAAATCAGAGAAACTTACTCAGCTGTGCTCAGAGGGACCCATGACTAGGAAAGAATGATTAAAGAAACACAGTATTTCTGGCTTTGAAGATGAGGAAGGGATCCACAAGCTAAGCAATGTGAGTGGGCTCTAGACCCTGGAAAGGAAAGGGGATGGATTGCACCCTAGAGCATATGGAAAGGAACACAGCACAGTTGGACAAGACAAGTTGATCTGAGCCAATGAGCCCTATTATGGACTTCTGACTTAGAGGATTATATCATAATAAATGTGTGTTGTTGTAAGCCAAAGAAAACAAATAAGGGTACCCAAATGCTGGAATAGGTGGATATTACTTACGGGTAACCAGCATCACAGTCCATTCAAATTCTTGTTGTCCAATTTAATTACATCGGCCCTTTCAGTGTTAGGATTTAGTGAGGACCCAATAAATAAGCATATATTTTCATTGATACTGAACTGTGGTTCTTCTGAACTCCTTAATATATTTGCAGTGAAAATGTAAAAAATGAAGTAACACCATCACAAAATATAGCAATCTATCAAAAATTTTAAGGACAAGGAGATCTTTCAGCAAATCACTCTTCAAATAAATAATATATAATACTATTTTTACTTTTTTTACTATTAGGTAAATGAGATGCAAAGAAATTAAATAAATTATGTAAGATCATAAAGTTAGTGGTGACAAAACCAGGATTTGAACTTAATTCCTTCTGACTCTTCATTACTGGACCAGTGAAGTCTATTTGTTTTCTTATTTGATAGTGCTCTTTGACCCTAGAAAAATCTTTCCGTGACTGTGTAGTATATTTTGCTTATAAATCATGCAGAAAAGAAAGGATAGGAAAGTTAGTAGAATCAGACACAAAGTGTTTAACAGGTTTTGAGTATCCGTATGAATATAAACTCATAAAAGAATCCACATAGACCCAGTCATTTTTGCCCTTTGTTACAAATGAAAAGTATGAATGTCATTCCTTTTCAGAAGTGGGCTTCAATCCCATCTTAGAAAGCCTATGGTGCCTAGTTGTGGCAGTGCCCCCCTCAGAATTCTCTTCATGAGAGAATTTGCCACTGAATGCAGCCAGCCAACACCCTGGAATTGAAGCACCTTTGGAATGCACCCTGGTGTTCAGGATGAGAACACACATTCCCTGGGCAGCTCCAATCAATAATGGCAGAGGTACTAAGAACTAGGGCCTGGCCATTTTTTGCTCATCACTGGATTCTTCTGATGGGCAATCTTTGTTCTGGAGCTCCTCATTCTCACTGGGCTGGGTGAGATTTTGTCAGGACAGCATGGTACTCTGAGGCTCTTCCTATCCAATCCTCCTTCTTTTCTTTATCCTTTCACAGATGTCAAACCTGTAACACAGTCAGGTAACACTACTTCTTCTGCTCCCCTTTATCTGTAATGGGTATTACCTCCAAGACACCTGTTTTACTTGTAACCAAGTGTCTTGGTATGTGTTTCCTGAAGACCTGAATAGACACTCCCATGATTACGAGGACTTAAGGAGTCCATTTCCCTACCAAAATAAATCAAGACACTTTTTAAAGTTACAAGGCCTATACAAATCAATTCCTGGTGATGAGGGTTTTTTCAGCCCAGCAACTGGTCATCAAGGAGGCATAATCAATGCTGTTCCGCCATACCATAGGAAAGAAATGCTGGCAGCAACAAGGCTGAAACTATCTATAAATACTTCCAGTCTCCTTGCCAGAAAAGCTGGTGTGTTCTGTTGTTTCATCCATACCTGTGAAGTACAACCTGTCCCTTTATTTCCATCTGCTGCTTATAGAAAATCAAACCTGTGTTTCCTCATTAAGCACATTTCTGGCTATTGCTTATATTAATATGACTTGTTCATCTTTTAATTTATTAATTCATTAATGAATTATGAGTTGGCCAAAGAGGTATTATATCTAATGCTACCTTTAAGATCATTCTTAGATTGTCATTTCTCTTCAAAAAATACTAATGTTAGTTACAAAAATCATCATTCACATAAGACATGTGGTTGCATTTTACCTGAAACATTCCCTAGTTCTATTATAAACCTTTGTTTTTCCTTTGCTTTTCAACATGGCATATGTGCCTTTTTTTTTAATATGCTGGTAAAGCAACTTGACAGTTGGTAGCTGTCTGGCTGTTTATACAACATATGTACCACTTAATGCACAGGTCTCAGTGATACAGTCCCCAAAGTCAGTCCAACTGGGATAAAAGTCAACAAATAGCGCTTTGCAGGAAATGCATTTACTTGGGGAGAGTTAAATATTTGAAAGGTGTTTAGCAGTTAAGATTTAAGCCTAACGTCATAAGAATTTACAGGGTCAGCATCTCCCCCAGCAGGGCTCATTCTCTTGATTTCACATAGGAGCTCCATATGTTAGGAAATCACCAATTTAATTAGATCTCTGTAGCCTCATTCTAAGTTGCCACTGTCACAGGTCTTGGAAAAAAATCCTATTCTCAGGAAACCTTTCAGTAAACAGTTAGCTGTAGATTCTTATAAGAAGATATTGAGACAGATTCTCCCAGATTGCAAGTGATTTTAAATTAGCTGTTCTGGAAAGTGGTGGGTGTGGTGTTATTTCAACAGCCTCATATGTTACCTGAGCCTTTTCTCCAGGGAAAGCAAAATGTGTTCAGTAGTTTGCATTCCCAGAAGCAAAATTTGTCAAGGAGTTCTATAGACTATGTGACCTGCCTGGACTAGCAGACAGGGTGAAACACAGAAATCCTCAATCCGTGATGTCCCTCAGGGCTGCTGAAGTGTGAGCCCGTTTGACAAGTAAACACCCCTGAGAATGTATAAACAGCCTTCGAGAAGGGAGAAGGAAGTGAATGGAAGAATTATATTTGAGGAACTGTTTTAAAACAACTTTATTAAGCAGATTGTAACCAAAACTCTATGATTGGCAAAATGACTGGTCTATGGTAGCAAAGGTAAACAACAGCTCTGCCCATTGTATGCAAAACCAAAGTTCCTGTTATTTACCACTATAGTGCACTCCTTAAAAAGAAGACCAGTGAGATAATCAGAATTATAACACAGTTTATAAAGAAAGTTTAGGAAACCTGCTCTGCCTTAAGAAGTTATTGAGAAATTTTAGAAATCGTGGGGTAACACACGAGACCTTTTTGACCCTAGGGCACCAGTTCTCAAGCTTTGTGTATCAGACAAAATCTTATTATCTTCCTCATGTGCCCTTGATCCTTCCAATTCCAGGACCACACTGCTGTCACTGGGGCCCAGTCAATCATTCACACTGTGAGGGCCCTGCTCTCCTCCTTGAAAGTCATCACACAGCCAGGTAGACCAACTGCATGCCTGGACTTATTATTCCTTCCCTCTACTTCGGAACATAAATAGAATACTTCATTGCAGGACATGGGCTCTGACATGCCTTATTCTGCATCCAAAGGTGCTTATATGCAAAGGGGCTGTATGACACCACATGGAAGTGATGAGGAGTTAATTCCCTCCAGGAACACTTTAAAATGAGAAGACAGGAAGGATCCAAGCCGACGAATCTTTTATTCCTTTCCGCCTGTAAGTAAGGAGGAAATCATGTCCCCCAAAAAGGCATGCTCAAGTTCTAACCCACAGTCCTGTGAATGTGAACCCATTTGTAAATTCAATTTTTGAAGATGTTAACAGTTAAGGTAAGGACAAAGTGAATCAACGTGGGCTTTAATCCATTATTGCTGGAATGCTTATAAGCAGAGGAAATATAAACACAATGAACAGGAATAGTCAGAAGGAGACAGGCGGCCACATGAAGGAGGGAGAGGTTGAGTTATAGAATTCTGACAAGCCACCATCAGACAACTACAGACTTCAGAGAAAGCATGATTTTGCCAACACCTTGACTTGGATTTCTAGCCTCCGAATCTGTGAGACAATAAATTCCTGTTATTTAAGCCATCTTATTTGTTATTTGTTAGTAGACCTTTCTCACTGAGTCACCCTCCTGCTCCAGCATAGCTCATTCTGTACATCCTGCCCAACTATATACTACATGTTGATTAGATCAACCTGCGTTAACAACATTATGGCTAATTGTGAAGCAGTAGCCAGAAAGACAAAGACAGTATTTTCATTTACTTTTCCTTGCCTTACTTACTTTATTCCTTACTCTCCCTCCATTAGGTTTGCACATACAAAAAAAGCAGTGGCACTTAATTCTCACCTCAGGCTCCATATTTTAGGTAAGCTGGGCAAGGAAAGTCACTTAGTGTATCTAAGATTACTACATGGGATTATTAAAAATACAGATCCCCTAATGTTGACTTTCTTTACCTTAAACATGGGAAGTTTTCTGAATCATCATTTAATTTCTGATTCTGATATAGTTTCATATTAGCCTATGTACTTAAAAGAGATTCTATGGCATAACTCAATTTTCATGACTACTAACCTTTTTTTCCCCTCTTCCTTGCTAAGAAAACTATGCTTGAATTAGCAATATGTTTATCAAGGAGGGTGACACCTGCACAAGTTGTGTTTGGAATGATTTCTAGAAAATCTTCATTTTAGTAATAAAAAGAATGATAGATGGGATTGGCTCCATGTCTGACGTCCCCCACCCTTTTGTCTAGGATATGGACATGATACCTGGAGGTGCAGCAATCATGTGTCCACCAGCTTTAGTAGCCACATTTCTACCATGAAGTGATAAGGAAGAGGAGAAGTCAACATGTTGGAAGATGATGAAGCAGAAAGATGCAAGTGTCTGTCCTGTATGTTGGAGCCCTCTATATCCTCACTCTGGACTTCTTGCAACTTGGGAAAATACAAAGTAAAGGAAACAAACAAACAAGAGATCTGTTTAAGCCACTGTAATTAGTCTTTCAGTAACTTGTAAAATGCATTATTAACTGGCATGGGTCTTAGTTTTGTATAGTGCTTCCATGATTCCCCAGGTGGAACATACTGGGGATTAGATTCAATCATACCAAATCAGGGAACCTAAAAAGAAAAAGAAAACTCAACTAACAGAGCAGAAGTGAAATGCGCAGTAAGTTGATCTATCACACAACCCAAATGTCATAAAAAACACTTAAAAGAACTATAAGATAAATAATATTGTCTCTAATTTGCAAATGAGAATTAACAGGTAAAGAAAGGGCTTGAAAATTTACCCCCAGTATTACAGCTAATAATTGGTTGAGCCAGTATTTAAACCCAAGTTGTGAGGATTTAACATTTATGTTTTTGTGAGTATAAAGTTTTTTTTTGAAAATATATATTTGGAACTGTTCCAGGATTTTTAATAAATTTTACCTCAAGAATAAAATGAGATCAAATAGTTTTCGAAGCATTGGCATTCTTTTGGCAAATCTTCTCAGAATCTTTAATTTTCCAACTTATATTGGGAATCTCCAAGAGAAAAAGAAATTTCTTTACTTTTGCAACATGTAGTTTTTTTTTCCTAAAGAATATCTGTCAATATCTAATGGAACAGTAGTGTTACAAAGAACAAAGTTTGGGAAAGCTGCACTACAGCACAATTGCAAGTATTTTTTCAAGATGTGTATGACATACTGGAGTATATCATTTACTACAATAATTCACACACACACACAAATATATATATATATTATACATCCACTAAAATTTTTGTTTCTATACTAAGAAAGCATCAATGTCATTTCTGTAAAATGCCCTATGCACCTCAGTTAATGAATACTCACTAAACTCTGGTTCCTTAATGTTCTTATTAGAAGTTTACAAGAGAAAAACATATGTAGGAATTATTTACTAACTTGTTCAAGTACACAAAGTGGATCTACTTTTGAACTAAAACTGCAAATTCATCTCCATTTTATTCTTATAATCACTGGACAACCCTTTAGTAAAATTTTGAAGCTATTGCCCAGGGCAGGAAGGTGAGGAGAGAAAAAAGAGAGTAGGTAGTATTTAACTTCAAAGTACAATTCCTTTTTCATTTTCTCTTTTAACTAAGAGAGGGAACAACAAAAATATTGTAATTTGAATCTATCACTTAGAAGAAATTTTCTCTATTTAAAATTAATTTAAAAATTTTGCATTTCAATTCATGTAGATGCTGTCCATTTTAAGTTTTGCAAGTTTACTACAGTGGTCATGTGATCATAATGCTGATGAAGTCCTTATTTTAATTGTGAGTTGTGATCCTGCAGAAATAAAAAAGTAGACTTATCATGCTCTAATAGATGATAAAAGGAGAAGTGTTCAAACTCTAGACAGTACAATGACTTTCCCCAAAACAGATCTTTTCCTTTTAAGCACCAGATCAATAAATGACCCTTTTGATCAGAGAACAAACTAAAACCTCCTCTATATTTTGCTTGTTACTTTCATATTTTTTCTCCAAGAAAAGTTGAAGCTACTTAAGTGGCAGGCCACAAAAGCACTGTGACTCTTTCATCCTAGCAAAGAGTTCAAAAAGTAAATAAAACTTTTTGAAACTTATAGTTAAGAACAAAGCTAGCACCCAGTAGCTCAATACCCCTTTGGGGTTAGGGGTTTATTCAGAGCATCAAGAATGAGTATTTCCATCTAGACATACAAGTGATCTAAATAGCATTCATAGAACTTTAAAAGTCTTTTTGAAATAAAAAGTAGAGCAAACTACAAAAGTATAAATTTCAAGTTTTCCTACCTCATTCCTACTTTGTAGAATATTTGGTCAGGATAAGGGGTGTGAGGGCATCACATATCAATCAGATATAAAAGAATGCCCTGGTCCACATAGCTGTGGCACAGGAATAGACTAATGAGAACCAAGCAGCATGTCTTCTCTTCAATTAATTATGTTGAATTTTGGCAAGAATCCATTGGATAAGGAATCTCTGTGGGCAGATCCTTATCCTTTCTTCCTCTATTGAAATGGAGCTCAGTAAAGGGGAGTGTAAATGTCAAAAACAAAAAAGGACTGACACTGGTATATATGTGAGGGATTGATACACGTGTTGACAGTCAAACTGGACATTTTGGTATAATCCAAATGGTTAAAAACATTTTTTAAAAACTGTGCAAGGCTGACATTTCCATTCCTCTTAAGAGGTGATCTGGGGCATTCAGTGCATAAGGGGATAAAGAGATTCAAGTGTGATTGTTATAATATCAAGAAAAATTCTGTTCAAATATATTTTATTTTATTTTATTTTATTTATTTATTTTTTTTTTTAAAGATTTTATTTATTTATTCATTTATCCCCCCCCTTGCTGCCTGTGCTCGCTGGGTCAGCCAACCACGCCGCGCAGGCGGGCCCGCCTTCACCAGGAGGCTTCGGGAACTGAACCCGGGGCCTCCCATATGGTAAACGGGAGCCCCACTGATTGAGCCACAGCTGCTTCCCCAAATATATTTTAAATACGAGGAGAAAGTATAAAACCTCTCTCCACCTCCAACCTCCAGTATATTAACAAAATAAAGAAGTACTCAGTGGATTATTCGGTTTGTATCTGTATTATTGAATAGGCAAAGCTACTGGGAATACAGTCAAGTTCACATTCTCTGTTTTGATCACCTCTTACTTATTTCTTCTTGACCCTAAGCAGCTTCAATGCCTGTTTTGCTCCCCCAATCACAGTTAAAAACACCTACACAATTGTGTACTGAAACCTAGCTGGAAAGAAATAAAATGCTTAGAGATTTATATGGAAAATGTGCCTTGAGGAAAAAGCCACTTTAATGTCAGAACTGAAAAATGGCAATTTTGTATTTGAACATTTCTTACTGGACATGTTAATTGCAAAATGTGCCAACTAAGATTTGCTATGTCGTTACCCACACGAGTATATATCATTTGTTCCTTTATCTTGTTTTAAGTCTACACTGCAGTCTGAATGAGTGATGTTCTTGAATTACAGCTCTTTCCAAATTCCTTTTCCCCTCCTTTCCTTGCTTTACTAGTTCTCAGGTTTCAGTCTCTATTGTTCCTCTTGTCTGCTACTCCTTCTGGAATTCTCTAGCTTTATAAAATGCTGTAGTGGAGGGTTGCAGGATTTTTTTCCCCTCCACTTGTATACTGCCAAGGGACTCTTTGAAGACCTTAACTTTCACCATCAAGAACTAGGGAGGCAGACCCAGTGGCCTTATGGGATTTAATTAGAGTTCACCAAGTTAGAATCCCAGCGCTCTCAAAGACCTAATTTAAATACAAGTTCACTCACTTTTCAACTATTTCTTAGGCCCTTATTAAAATTTCAGGTTATTAAAAGGAACATTCTGTGTTTTGCAATGCACATAAAATAAACCTGGGAAATGCAGAATCTCAGACATCCTCCACGTGTAAATGCAAAATCCTGCCAATTTCTAGGAAAATAATAATAAGGAATTATAAATTATTGAAACCATCATTGTGGAATTTCGTCAATCATGATCAATTACATTTATGTGTGTAACATCTGTTTTACAGGAGATAGTTAAACATTAATAGTAGACTAGTGGGAGAAAATAGGTAACTTAATATGTTTGGTCAGTTGCTCTAGTATTGTCTTATATAAAAATGATTTTATTATGACTACTCTTTAAGTGACATTATATTACTTTTATTAATCTGTTAGTCAGAACCCTTGTTAAAAACTGATGACTCATAATATCAATTTATAACAAACTTTCTTGTCAATCAAAGTTTTGTTATGCATGGATATGATAGAGGAGCCAAGTTTAACATGATTTCTGATTGACAACATTGCAATTTTATGAGGAAAAAAATGTTGATATTGCCCTTTCCTTTCTAAATTACTTATTTTATCTTATAACTGGAGATTGACCAAAAAGATGCATTTACTATGTTATTATGTCAAAAATTAAACTAACTGCAAAGAAATCCACACGACTTGAGCCAAAGAAAGAGAGCACCAGTGGGAAGTGCTGTTAAGCCAGGTGTCACGTAAGTAGGAGAAAGGGGCAAAAAGAAGAGCAAACAGGTTGCTTGAAGAGGATTTAATTTTTCAAGTCCCCTTATAAAAAAATCAGTCAAACCAAATAGAAGAAATGCATAGGGGGCAGAGAAGTAGGAAGAAAATTAAAGCTTTGCCCCTTCAATTTGATTTAGAGATACAATTTACAAAACACTTCAACATTGCTTTGTTGTTGTTTTTTACCAGAAAAAAAAAAAAAAATACTTCTTAGTGAAATAATTGTGAGAACTCTGTCACAGCTATTGTTTTCAAGTGTTTCTTAGTTAATATTCCTGTATAAGAGCATACTAGCGTTCTCAAAGTTAACCCGCACCCTGGCTTTAATAATTGGGTTGAAGATCTGGGGTCTATTCAGAGAGTAACTGGTGAGATTTTGAAAGAATGTATGTCATCAGTGCACTTTGGATTTTATGCTTTCAGTAGGCATAAACTCTTAGGTACTTATCTGGCTAGTATCTTATTCATTTCATTCTTAAGAAAAATATAGCAGTATAGGTACAAATCTGCAATCTTTCATGCCAATTTACACTTTAAGTCAAGTTATATTTAAACCTGATTATTTTTTTGGCATTACTGCACAGAAAAATAGTAAAGTTACCATTTTAAAAAAGCACATTAAATCTCAGTTACAACATTATAAAACTAGTGTATCAGTATAAATTCATATGAACTTCCCAAGATGAGATATTTTTCATAATTTAAAATTTTAAAGTCACGGTTTATAATGATCACCATGGAGTGGGAAAGAAAATCTGTTTCTTCAATAGATGTGCTAAAAATTCTTTCCACTTGCATTCCACCAAAAGATCAGGCTTAAGTACTTCCATTAAATGTAAAATATTTCTCAGGTTTGCCTTGTTATTTAATGAAATTCAAATTCAGTTTTCAAAGGCAACCGCCCCATTCTCCCAATCTCCAGAAAAACTTGTCATTTCATGACAAACATAGATTTCCTGAGAGATGGAAAACATTCACTGTGAAAATTGCTATATTTATCCTTGATACATATTTGGTAAAATTCACTAATTTGCCCAGTGCATAATTTCAGTATGTTCATGGAAAAACAAACTGTCTTTACTGATGGATTTAAAACAGAATCCCTTTGCTCTTAGAGATCAATGCAATCAAGTGCTATGTAAATCCTAATGACTGAGTCTGATCTTCCCAGGCAGTGGGAAGGAAATGCTCATTTTGGTCACACACACACATACACACACACACGATTTTTTTAGGAAAGGCCTTTAGAAGAGAGTCATAAAAATAATCAAAACAATAATTTGCAAGTGAATATTTAAATCAGAGAACAAGATTGAGTCAACAAGTTATGATTATGACTTTTTTTTATATAATAAACCTTATTTTAAAGAAATTTTGGATTACAGAAAATATACATCAAAAGTGTACAGGATTCCCATATATCCCACTCCCTCCCCTCTCATATTTTCCCCTATTAATAACATCTTACATTAGTGTGGTACATTTGTTACAATTGATGAACACATATTGAAGGTTTGCTACTAACCATGGTCTACAGTTTATATTATAATTTACACTCTTCACTGTACAGTTTTACAGGTTTTGACAAAATATATAATGGCCTGTGCTCATCATTGCAATATCATGCAGAACGATTCCAATGCCCTAAAAATGTCCTAAATTCCACTTATTATTCCCTCCCCCTCCCCCTCCCCTCAGAACCTCTGGCAACCACTATCTTTATACCAATGTTACAAGTTCTTCTGTTACTGCAATAATAATGTCTACTTTGGTCCATGGTTTCATTACCCCCTTATGTTTGTTCATTCCTCAATCTTGAGGATTTGGGGATTGTGATGTCCAATCTGCTTCGGATTAAGAGGGGGCTTTGATCCCATGGGACAGAAGGAACGAACGATTTTGCTTGTAGTTGTAGATACTCTTTGTTTTTTGGGGATGGAGATTGTTCATCATCATCATTTTGTTAGTTGTCCTGGGCGAGTCCAGTTAACTGGAGAGTAGGTGTTGGCCATAACTCTGCTGAGATTCAGCGCCCAACTGGCATATGAACAGACTGAAAAGGTAAGTCTCTGGGACATATATCTAATGGATATAGTGCTAATTATAGGTTCAAGTAAAAGGGGCAGAAGAACCATGTGTAGTGAAATTATAAATGAGTCTAACACTGTTACATTGGGGAAATAGGTTATCATATAATCCAAGGTAAGGCCCACTTGAGAGTATGTTGATTTCATGTGGGTGTGCCTTGACTATAGTGTCCAGATGTCTCTAGAGCCCTCAGGAGCACACCTGTTTGAGGTTTTGTTTACTGTTTGTGGCAGTTAATGAGATCTGCCTGAGACGTGCATAAACATAACATCTGGAAGGACCTCCTGACTCACTTTAAAACCTCTTAGCTGTAAAAATTCTTTTATATTTAATGTTTTCCCCTTTTGATCAAGATCTTTTTCCAAATGCATCACTGGTTGGCACTTGGTATTAATCCCTTGATGCCAGGGGTGCTCATACCCGGGTGTCATGTCCCATATCAGGAGGAAGGATACTGAGTTTATTCGCTGAGTTTGACTTAGAGAGAGGACATATCTGAATAACAAGGAGGTTTTCAGGAGGCGATTCTTGGTCAATAGATATTACACTAAATTTCAATTTTACAAGAATAAGATTCATAAGGATAAGCATTAAAATTGAGAGCTTGGTATATTGGTCTGTTTTCTCTTATTAGGCACTGCCTATGTACTCTAGAGATTCTTGTCACTCTATTTGAATATGTAGCAGTACTCCCCAGGATGCAAATTTAATATTTAATTGTTTATTGTGTGGGCCTCCACCCACTGAGATAACACCCACTATAACCACATGAACACATTCATATTCCTGAGAGGCATGCTCCAGGTGCACCCTTGCCCGCATATCCTACCACTACCAATACTCTACACCAGTGACCCTCCCCTGCCATGGTTACCAAAAGAGCACTCCTACAATTGTAGTCTCAGCCACATTTCTCAACCTCCCCAGAGTCATGTGTTTCTTCCTCCAGTGCTCTCCCCAGCTCCATGGATAGCCCTAGTCAACCACCCAAACCCACTCACATCACACTCCAGCATCGTCCACCTCACTCACATTGCTGCACCACCATCACCCCCGTCCACTTCCAAACTACCCCCATCCACCTTGTCGCAGAATCTGTGACTTTTTTAAATCATAAAGGTCAAATGTTCTCAAACATTCTCTGAAGATTCTAGTTGTATTTAATTTTCTTACTTTGACTTTGCAAATTTTTCTTTGACAATTTGCTAAACATTAAGAGAAGTCTACCTTTGGCTCCCTCTAAGATCACTCTTTAAGTTGTATATAACGTAATTTATAAAAAGTAAATGAAATGACCAAATTTGAAGGTGATAACAGACTTTCAGTTTGGAACGGTGCACCCATCTTCTATCCTGGAAGAACTCACATGTTCCAAATTTGCAACCAGATTGCCTTTTATTCATTATAAAATAAGAGCCATTCAACATTTTATTTGATTTTAAACAGACCTACAATTAGATTTTTTTTCATTTGATTTTAACTACTCTCATATGAATTGAAAGGTATATTTCTCTAAATTACTGTGTACCTAATTTTATAAACAAAATTGTTAACAAAACACACAAACATACAAGATAACCATAATTTCACTATTTCTTCTATTTACAATTCCAGGATCTAAAGGGAGGGAAAGGAGTAGCCAACTGAGTGATAACACAGCCATATTATGAACTCCTGCTGGATGGAGATAATGGCTATATAACGCTGCCAGACCAAAACTCATAAAACCTTACTAAAGATGTGTCAGTCTTGTCAAGTATTTATATTATATTTAATCATGGATTTCCTGAACAAATTCATTTTTTTTTCAGTCTGACTATTCAGAGTTTTCATATCATCTGGCCTAATTTTATCTTTCTTCCTGAGTCCCCATTACTCCTCCTACTTAAGCCCTATTTCTCTGCCCTATTTCTCCACCATGGTCTGATCTTGTAGTATTTTTCTAAAACTGTCCTCTTCTTTTCCTATATTCCTGTCCAGGTTCTTCTCCTTTTCAGAGTTTTCTCCAATTATATCAGTCTGCCCTATTTATTCATTTGGTAAAATTGCATTGCTCATTCTGCCATATAAATCATTCATTCATCTGACAAATACTCTCTGGTCTTCTGCCCCATCCCCAAACGATTCTACAATCTTTAGTCTTTGTGTTTCATCTGCTTAAAATATATTATTGCCTGATTATTGCCCATAAGATAAAGTGAAAAGCATTAATACAATGTTTCACTAGGCATATAGACAAACTATAACAAAACCCAACATGAGTGACTTAAACTAGATAGAAACTAATTTCTCTCTCATGTGATACTCTGGTAAAAGGGAGCTTAAGTTTGTAAAGGTAAATCTACTTCAGTATCATCAAGGCACTCAGTATCCTTCCATGTTGCTAATTTGCTATTCCTTAGGTTTTGCCTTCCTCCCATTATCCAATATGGCTCACCACACCAACCATATTTCAAACAGCAATATGGAGAAGGAGAGGAAGATGGGAGAGCAGCCTCTCCCTTTAAGAACACATTGAAGAAATAATGTACCTCAGTTCCTCTTATACCACATTGTCTGAACTTAATCAAAAAGCCACATCTAATCTCCAGGGAGGATAAACAATGTAATATCTATTTCATGTGGTAATATGCAAGCTAAAATTTGGGTATTTTGTGACTAAAAGAGGAGTGGAAAAATATTGGGTAGACTCAAGCTCTGTTAAAAAAGAATTACAAGTCTCTTATCATTAAGTCCAAGCCTACCTCACTAGTATTTTCATTTTTTATACTCTCCCCTACTCTCTTTACTTTAGTATCAAAAAAATTCTTTCAGATCATCAGTCTGCTCCTTTCTGTTTTCAGGTGCTTAATATTGATTAATCCTTCAGCCCTCACTTAAAAGTTACTTTCTCAGGGAATCCTAAATCCAGTTGGATTTTCTTCTCATAAATCCCCAAAGGCATCCTGAACTATTTCTTTGATGCATTCATTCTACTTCCAGTTGCATGTTTAATGCTTCTTATTTGTTATTGAGCAGTACAATATATGAACAGGTCAATGTAACAGAAGTCAAAGTACGTTGGAAGCATGTAGTAATGAGAAATGATTTATAATGTAAAACATCAGGAAAGACTTGAGGTTGAAAGTCATTTTGGCAGTGGACTTTTGATCTGGGTCTTGAAGGACCAATAAAATTTGTACCAACAGAAATTATTGGAAAAGAGAAATAAGGAATACAACTTGTTTACAGAATGAGTTGGATTTCACTGGAGAGATGAAGGAAGTAACTTTATTCTTTCTCACTATAAGTTTTGCATACTTGCTATGTGGATCCATTTCTCACTACCCCTGGGATAAAATCTCAGAAAAGACCCATAGCTTTTCCCAGTCATTTTTAGATATTGAAACATTCAGGCCATAATTTTGATTCCATAACTTCTGATCAGTTCAATGTAATTTAATAACTCCAAACTATTATCCAATTTAAAACTCACTGTCCCAGCTAGGACCTTAGAAGACTGGAATGGAGAAGGAGAATTAGAAATAAAGGGCTATGTCTTGTTTGGTGGTTACATTATATATAATATTGACATTGGTACCCTTTGGACACATTTGTTGAATCTTTGCTTTTTTTCTCTTTCACTGGGTGCTTTTGTGGATTCCACAGAGACACTTTACGGCTCTCTAACTGGGCTCATGTGATGCTGCCACTGGTTGGCCTGTGCTTTAAGTAGTCTGTGCTTCTGCTGTGCTAGCTAGCTGAAGGCTTCTGTGCAGATCACCTGAATGGAGTTTCTTTTAAGCCAGCACAAGTCTGAATACCTTCAGTGGGGTCCACATATGATCCCCAAGAAAACCTCACCTTTTCGCCTCCAAATTTGTAGCTGAAGCCTATGCCATGCTCTTTGTTAAGTCAGCATGAAGGGGCAGCTCCAACCAGAGCTTCTGTTCTTCTCAGGTATGCATGAGGAATGAATCATGTGATCCTTTAAATTCATTCAAGGGAAACATGTTCAGTTCTCTGAGTTGCCCTTTGGAAGACAACTTCAAGTGATCTGATGTGAGGGAAATACCTGTCTTCTTGTTCTCCATTAGAGGGATGGGGAATACAAAGCATACTTAAAACTGCCTCCAAGGAAATCTCTCCCTACTCAAATCATTTCAACCTTCTTCTAGTATAGCTTAGATGTGGGTAATGGAGCAGTGATAGAACTGATTTACTGCCTCTTAATATGTCCTACAGAGATAACCAAGTACCTCACTTTAAGATGAGAGAAAATCTGACTCCTCTTGTGGTAATGGCCTTTGTTGAATCAAATGAAACTGAAAGAGCAACACTTGTTTTAACATCATATTTTAGGGAAAAAGAACAAGATGAATAAATAATTCAAGAAATATCTGGTTCTCTTTTGTTCAAAAGTAATTTAATAATTCAGCTTGATTGACACATATGATTTACACACACACACACGAAAGATAAAGCTGAAAATGGAGGAAAGTAGGGGCCTTGGAGATAACTGTTAAGAGTTGAAACTTGGTCCTGCGGCTAAATAGAACCATCATAGAGTTACTGTAAGATTATTTTAAAAACACATTATATTCTCCATCACACTTTTGTAATCACTTCAAACCTTGAGAATGATAAAATTTGCTATAGGGATATTTCTATTAGTGATTCTATTATAATGTGATAGAATTGTCTGGTCCCACTGGATTTACATAACTCTGCATTGCTTCAAAAATTATAGGATTTCAGAATAAAGAAATCATAATTCTGTTTAACTTCAATTAATAATACAATGGAATAAAATTTAATTTGAAGTTATTATGCAATATAAAAATAATACCAATGAGGACTGCATAGTAACATCTAGCATAGTTTTTCAACTGAAGTCATGTTATCTAGCTGAAACATAGTGCACAGTGGGAAAAAAAATCTGTAAAATAATTTAGACAGATCCATGTGAAGGATTCCTTATGAAGATTCCATTGAAGGAACTACCCATAACTCTCAATTCCAAACCTTAATAAAGCATAAAGTGAGTTGGGAAGTCATATGACTTGATTCTACAAGAGCCAGTTAGTAAATCTGAATAATACCAGAATAGATATGAAAATCAAATCTAGATCTATTAATTATACTGCCATGAGAAGCATATAAATATAAAAATAAAGGACAAGAATAGAGCCCTGAGGGACCACACATTTTACAGTAACTGTTTATGATGAGCTGCTACACATATAGTATGCTGTGTCTGCTGACAAAGATAATTACATTTCATACTAGTTTAATGCTGTCTCTGAAATTCCAACTCACATTCCTGGAAGATCTAACAATATATCATTGTCTACTCTGTCAAAGGTGAGTGATAGACTTAACTTTGAGAGTAGGTATCACTTCTCTTCCAGTTTCTTTCATATATAACTGACGATAAACAGGTAGTCCCTGGTAATTTAAAGGGTACCCCAAAATCCCTGTTGGAATTTTATCAAATAT
The DNA here is from genome assembly GCA_026826555.1 of Tolypeutes matacus. Taxonomy (NCBI): domain Eukaryota; kingdom Metazoa; phylum Chordata; class Mammalia; order Cingulata; family Chlamyphoridae; genus Tolypeutes; species Tolypeutes matacus. The sequence continues at coordinate 20,616,873 of JAKSZT010054416.1, forward strand.
TAGTCATAGATAATTGTGTCTTTGGGAAAAATATCAAAGATGATTCTATTCTTTCTTTTTTTATAAAAGAGACAAGAAGTAGGATATCTGTATCAGAATCTAGTGATTACATAGTTGATAATCCTTAAATGTTTGTTGAATAAATACATGCTTAAATTTTGATAGAATAGTAAATGAGCTATAGAAACAAAAGGCATGGAAAATAGTATGCTAATTGGTTACACTATTCTCCTTTTTGTTAAAAATTATATCATTCCATAATTCCTTTTGTGTGAGCAGGGCCAAATAAGTCCTTAATGTACAGCAGGTAAAAAGCAAGACAAAAAATTCAGGAAAGATTTTACGTATTTCTCCAGGAACTTGTTTTGGGAATATTTTATATCTGTAGTGGGTATAAATCTAAGACAATAAATTTACATGTGTGAATAAAAATCACTTTCATTGCTTTCTTTCAATGGAAAAACTCATATTCCCCCATTTCAATGAAATGGAGGAAGTAAACTCTATTTGTTCTACAATGTTTTCCTCCAAGATAGTAGACTTTCACATAGTTATTAGTCAACACCAACTACCATGACAGCATCTCCATCCTGTCTTCATGGTCCCTTCAGTTTTTCTGGTTCTGCTTTTCCAATGCTCCTCTCTGCTCCTGGTATGAAGTCTGCAGGGAGTTGCAATAGAAACCTGCTAATTTTGGAGCCTATATACCTTTCTTCATCTCCTTAATTCTCTGGGAATACTTTTAGCCTGAAAGACATGGCTATTTCCCTCTCCTTAAACATTCCAGAACAACTAACATACTCTCAGTGGGCTTGGGTTTTAGCAAACCAAAGCCATGAGGGGATGTATATTGTTAAAAACAAGTGGAGCTATCACAAAGTGTCCAAAAATGCAGTAGCTTAAACAGTACAGTATACTTTTTATTTTATTTTATTTTATTTTTTTTTTTTATTATGGGTAAAAATCAAAATTCTCACAATACATACAAACATTTGTAAAATGATATATAAATATATATGCATATATGTGTATTTGCTTACAAAAATGTTATTTTTTATATATATATATATACATATATTTTAAGAGGTGCTTAGATTACCTAAAATATTATACGGAACCCACTCGGATTCCCATGTTGCCCACCTCCCACACCTCCCACCACATCCAACACAAACATCTCCCATAGTGTGGCCCACCAACCTCAATGAACTTACACCTCCTGGAGCCTTGCCACCAACCATAGACCACAGTTCACACTGTAGAGCACACTCTCTCCCACTCAGTTCTGATTGGTGTGTGCTGATTTAAAATGGCCTACATCCATTGCCACAACTTGATGGATATTATACTTAAAAAGTATACTGTACTAAGGTACAATATCCATCTGGTATTGATGGATATTGTACCTTAGTACAGTATACTTTTTAAGTATAATATCCATCAATACCAGATCCACCCCTGAGCTCTATCATCTTCAATCTGAGGCTCCCTATTTCGTGGTCAAGGTGGCTGCTCAAGTTCTCCCAGTCAGTGGAAAACAGCAAGGGACTAAAGGGAGTACATATATATTCCTTTCTGGAGCACAAATTGGAATCAGAAGCAGCTTCATGGGCATGCATGTGACCAGTGGAGTGGAAGAAGGCTCCATGCTCAGAAGGGGGGCCCATGCTGTGGTTTAATGCTCTGCAATCACCATCTTGAAATTCTTATTAATTTTTATCATCTTTGAATCTATGTTTTATAAGGACAGTCAAATGGGATAATTGAGCATGTGCCAGGGACTTGGAACTTTGTCTCACTGGCGATCCCACCTTCTGCCACCGCCTGCCTCCCTGACACAGATTCTTGGCCACCTGTTCCACCATCACCCAGAAACTGCTAGGGCCCTCCACCTTGGATAGGGCACAGGGAGCATCAGTTTGAGGATGTACCTGTGTGCCTACTCACAGTTTATCATCCTAGAGCCTCTGAGTGTCTGCATTCACTCACAATTAGCACCCTGCCCTAAGAAAGAATGACATTAAAGAGCAATTAAAAAACACCCATGATAGGTGAAGAGAAAGTCCACTGTAGAAAGGAGCAAACTTTATTACTCTCTTTGAACTAGAAGACCCACAAATATACTTCTCTTCATACTGAAAGACCATAGCAAGTCTTCAAACAGTAGGAAAATGTAGTTTCTACCTGGTTGGCCACATCCCTGGGTAAAACTCAGTTCTATTGTTTAAAAAAGAACATGATATTGATAGAAGTCCTCCAGCTTTTACCATAGAACTCATGCTCATTTTCAAGAAGCATTTATTTATTTTGGTGTGTATGTTTGATAACGTTATAATAAAACAACACTTTAAAACAGGATCAATCTTTGTCTGTAGGTAATAGATATTTGCCTTCAAAGTTTGGTTCTATTTGGAAATGGGGGTAAGGGGAGCTTGCAGAGTGATTTAAATGACGCTGTTTGACTGAGAGTATCTCCTTACACATCCCCATTGTCTTAAGCCTACTATCCTTCAGATACTTTTACCACTGCTGACGTGAGCTACAATTTATTGATTAGATTATGAATATTTATTTATTTATCTTTATATAATCTTTACAATAATCTTTTGAGAAAATGTCACCATTTTTTCACCAAAAAAACATTTTTCTATTAGAGAAGAAGTGGGCAATTGTATCTCTGTGGGTTCAAGAAGTGCCTGAGGCAACAAAGTCCACATATCCATTTGAAATTTCTTTGAAATTTCATTTTTTTTGCTTTTCTTAAAATGGCATCTGAATCTTTACTTCTATAATCATTGAATATAAAATGATGTTTTAAATTATTTTCCAATTATGTAAGTTTATCCTCTCTCCCAGTCCCCCATTGATTCTAAAACCAGTAATCCAGGAAAATGCACCAGGTTTCATCACATTCTTGAGCCATAACCATGTCTGAGTGTATACCAGTTTGAGAAGTTTTGTGGGAAGTATTTTTATCTCTAACTTAGAAACAAGGAAGCTCAAAAGGCAAAGTAATCCTCTTGCAACAAGTGATAGAGTCAAGTCTGTATTCCCGTCTTTCTGACTGTAAAGTTCATGTTCTTAATCTCTTTACCATCAAGGCTATTTTGTTTTTTTATTTTTAACATTATCACATGGTAAAATTGCTTTTTTATAGTGTACAGGTTCTATAAATTTTAACACATGTATAGATTCACATAACCATCACTATAAACAGGAAATAGAACAGTTCCATAAGCCCCTAAAATTCCCTTACGTGATCTTTTAAAGTCACACACCCATAATCCCCAGCAACTAATCATCTGCTTTCCATCACTACAGTTTTGTCTTTTTTAGAATGTCATATGTTTTACATTTAGACCTATGACCCATTTTATAGTAATTTTTTTATAATATGTGAGGTTTAGGACTATGTTGAATCTGTCTGCATGTGGATGAATAATTGTCTCAACCCCAGAGGGCAGAGCTTATTACAGTACAGAACGTCCATGTGGGACTTGGCCTCCAAGACCGGCAGAAGTGGGTGGATGCTGAAGACCAATATTGCTCACTTGAAAATGGGCTTTTCTCATTTTTTAAGTAGCCTTGTGAATTTTTCTCTATTCATAAGCAGCCTAATTCTGTGCAAATACCGAAGGACACCCCACGCAGATCGTTGGGGCTCTTTTCTACACAGCTCTCTCCCTTTTGGAATTCTTCACTGAAACTTCCAGCTGTCTTAGCTTCTCTGAACTTCAATGTCCATCTCCTCTACTCAGCAAGGCCACCAGTTTCTGTTTGGATTTTCTTCCCTGTGTCAACTGTCTAGAAACTGCCACCAGCCAGAAAATCTGGGTGATCTCAGGGCTCAACGATTTTGCTTTCCTTTTCTGAGGGATCATAGTCACCTACTGTCATCATCCAATGTCTGAAAACAGTTGTTTCATATATTTTCTCCCATCTTCTAGTTGTTTCCAGTGGGAGGCTAAGTGAAGTTTTTGTTACACCATCATAACTGGAAGCACATGTCCATCCTTTCCTTTTGAACAATATTATGTTCAGCAAGTGTGCACGTGTGTGCATGCATTCACATGTATTTTAATTGTTCTACTTGAAGAAATAAGTAAAAATTATTGACTTACAGTCATATTTATAGTAATAATTTGTTTCCTAAATTTCTAAAAATAGGTTGTTCTCATTTTTATTTTAATTTAGTTGAAGTACATTTCACCTCTTTTAAGGTACAATTCTGTAACTTTGTGAAAATGCATACAGTAGTGTAATCACCTCCAAAAGCAAACTATACAACACTTTCATCACCCACAAAAGTTGCCAATTGTGGGTAACTTTTAAAAGTGGGTAACTTTTAAATAAACTGTTTACACAGTTTATTTATTTACTCAGCAACTAAATGATATTTGGATTGTTTATGGGTTTTGAGACATACAAATAAAACCCTTATAAATATTTGCATTCAGGTATTTATGTGAAAATAACTTGTCATTTCACCTAGTAAATACAAATGTGATTTCTGGGTCATATGATAAGGGTTTGGTAACTAGGCAAGAAACTCTTGTAAAGTGGTTGCACCATTTATATTACCACCATCAATGGATGAGATTTCCACTTGCTCCATATCCTCGCACTTGGTATTAACAGGTTTCATTTTTTCACTCTATGAGGTGCGTTGTTTTGTTGTTGATGTTGTTGAGTTTTAATTTGCTTTTCCTTAATGGTTAGCGATGCTAAGTATTTTTCATGTGCTTATTTTTCATCTGTGTATCTTCATTGCCTATGTGTTTATTCAAATCATTGGTATTTTTTTTTATTTGGGATGTTTGTTTTCTTATTATTAAATTTTGAGAATTCTTTATATATTCAGGAGGCAATTCTACGTGTGATTTACAAATATTTTTGCCCATTCTGTGGCTTGTCTTTTCATTCTCTTAACAGTGTCTTTCAGAGACTCATGTATTTATTTTTGGTAAATTATAATTTATCATTTATTCCTTTAATGGATTGTGCTTTTCTTGTCTTATCAAGGAATCTTTGCTTTAGGAAAAATTATAAAGATTCTGTCTTAGCTTTTTCTTGAAGTTATTTAGTTGTGTGTGTTACATTTTGGTATATTATCTATTTTGACTTAGTTTTGGGTATATACTAAAGTTCCTTTTTTCCTTCTTTTTTTTTTGTTTTTTTGTTTAGGAAGATCCAATTATGCCAGCATCATTTACTGAGAGCATGATCCTTTATCCATTGAATTGCCTTTTACATCTTTATCAAAAATCAATTCACTGTATTTGTGCATGTCTATTCTGGGACTCCAAATTCTGTTCCATTGATCTATTTGTCTATCACTTAATCAATAATAGACTAGTTTATTTTATCTTCATAGTAATTCCTACAATTGGCAGCTCTATATGTGATTTTTCTTGTTTTTGTTCTTCTAATTCTTTTGCTTACCAGACAATTTTGGAATCAGCTTGCCAATTTCTCTAAAACTCCTGCTTTGATTTTTATTGGAATGGCACTGAATTTATGTGTAACTTTTACAACACCTACTTTCCTGGACTCACCCAGGACAACTAACAAGGAGGAGATGATGGACAAACAACATACCAAGGAACCGAGAGTGTCTACAACTGCAAGCAAAAGATTTCCATCCATCGGCCCTATGGGATCAAAGCCCCCTCTCAATTAGAGGTGGAGTGGACATCATCATTCCAGAATCCTCAGGATTGGGGAACAAACTATGGACTAAAGTAGATTTACTAGTATTCTACTGTAAACTTATTGTGATTCTAGCATTGGAAGAAATGTCACTGATGTAGCCACTGGGGTTCTGTGGGCAGGGAGAGGGAAAGATAGGTGTAATACTGGGGCATTTTGGGGCATTGGGAATTGTCCTGAATGACATCACAACAACAGATAAGCCATTATACATCCTGCCATAACCTACAGATTTGAGTGAGAGAGAGTGTCAACTAAAATGTAAACTATAACCCATGCTTAGTGGCAATGCTCCAAAATATGTTTATCAATCGCAATGGATGTACCACACTAATGAATGATGTTGCCAATAGGGAAAATATGGGAAGTGTGGGGAGCAGGGCATCTGGGAATTCCCTACATATTCTATGTAACATTTATATAATCTAAGTATCTTTTAAAAAACAATTTTTAAAAGAATTTCATTATAAGTGTATTTTTATATACTAAGCTTTATTTTAAAGAGGTTTTAGATTACAGAAAAGTTACATCAGAAGTATGTAAGGTAATCCCATATACCCCACTTCTCCCCCCCCACATTGTCTCTTATTAATAACATGTTACATTTGTTACATTTGATGAATAAATATTGAAGCATTGCTACTAACCAAGCCCTACAGTTTATATTGTGTTTTACACTCAATTCCAATGCCCTAAAAATACCATATGTTCGAACTATTTTATTCCTTCCCCTCAGAACCTATGGTAAACACAATCTTAATATCAATGTTAAGTGTTCTTCTGTTATTACAATATTAATAAATTTATTTTGTCCATGGTTGCATTCCCCCCTTATGTTTATTCATTCCTCAACCTTGAAGATTTGGGGATGGTGATGCCCGCTTTGTCTCAGATTCAGAGGTGGCTTAGATCTTATGGGGCAGATGGAAGGAAATGTTTTGCCTGCAGTTGTAGATACACTCTGTTTTTGGAGATGGGGGTTGTCCATCATCATCGTTTTGTTATGTGTCCTGGGTGAGACCAATAAACTAGAGAGCAGGTGTTGGCTGCAACTCTGCTGAGATTCAGGGCTCAATTTGTATATGAACAGACCAAAGATTTAAGTCTCTGAGAAGTATAGTGCAAACTATAGGCACAAATAAAAGGGACACAAGAAACATGTGTAGGGAAATTATAAATGAGTCTAACCCTGTTACATCAGGGAAATAGGTTGTCATATATTCCAAGGTAAGGCCCATGAGAGGGTGCTAATTTCAATGGATTGTGTGCCTTGATTATAATATCCGGATAACTCTGGAGCCCTCATGAGCACTCCTATTTTAGGCTTTGTTTACAGTGGCACTTAGTGAGAACTGCCTAAGGCATGCATAAGTGTAAAATAAACACTTCTCCCTTTTGGTTAAGATCTTTTTCCAAATGCACCACTGGTTGGCACTTGGTATTAATCCCTCCGTGCCAGGGGTGCTCATCCCCAGGTGTCATGTCCCACACCAGGGGGATGGTAGTGAGTTTTTATTTGCTGAGTTTGGCTTAGAGAGAGGCCATATTTGAGTAACAAGGAGGCTTTCGGGAGGTAACTTTTAGGTAATAGATATTATTATAAGATTCAATTTTACAAGAATAAGGTTCATAGTTACATGCGTTAATAATGAGGGCTTGGCATATTGTTCTGTTTATTTTAATTTGGCACTGCCTATGTACTCAAGAGATTCTTGCCACTCTATTTGAGAATGTAGCAGGACTTCCCAGGATAGAGGTTTAATATTTTGTTGGTTATTGTGTGGGTTTCCACCCACTGAGATAATATCCTATGACAAGATGAGCACATTCATATTCCATAAAGGTCTGCTCCAGGTGCACCCATCCCCACACATCCCCCTCCCACAGACACCCTGCACTAGTGACCCTTCCCTACCATAGTTGCCAAAAAAACATTCCCACCATTTTATTTTCAACCACAGACCTCCATATCACCACAGTTCACCTGTTCCTTCCTCTAGCCTTCCCCACCTTTCCATGGATAGCCCATATCACACCCTCCACCCGGCTCACCCTCACACTCCAGCACTGTTGACCCAACTCACATCTCTGCACCACCATTACCCCCATATACTGCCAAACCACCCCCTTCAACTTTATCATAGGTTATGCTCAGATTGAGCCTTAATACCCTACCCTCTACTCCCTTTCTATATCCTGGTAATCTTTCTCCCAGACTCTATAAGTCTGCTCAATATCCTTACGTCATATGAGTGAAGTCATGCAATATTGTCCTTTAGTGTCCTTATGTTTACTGGCTTACATCACTCAACATAAGGTCTTTGAGATTCATCCATGTTGTTACATATGTCAATACTTCATTCCTTCTTATAGCTGAGGAATATTCCACTGTACATATATATATACAACATTTTGCTTATCCATTCATTTGTTGATGGACACTTGGGTTGCTTCCTACTTTTGGCAATATTGAATAATGCCACTATGAACATTGGTGTGCATATATCTTTTCATGTCCCTGTTTTCAATTATTCTGGGTACCTAGTAGTGGAACTGCCAGATCGTATGGCAATTCTATAGTTAGCTTCCTGAGGAACCACCAAACCATTCTCCACAATGGCTGTACCATTCTACATTCCCACCAGCAGTGGAATACTATCCAACACTTGTAGTTCTCTGTATTTTTATTAGCAGCCAGTCTAATAGGTGTAAGATGATATTTCATTATAGTTTTGATTTGCATTTCCCTAATAACAAGTGAAGGTGATAATTTTTTCAATGCTTTATAGCCATCTGTATTTCCTCTTTGGAAAAGTGTCTATTCAAATATCTTACCCATTTTTTTTTGACAATTAAAGTTCTATATTTCTAATATCATTTACATCACACAGATTCACAAAAGGTTTGTGGTATTTTATAGAAAATACATGCACAATACAATATTATTCTTATAAGAAATTGAACATTTAGTGAATTTAAGCACTCACATTGAAATTAAGATACATTTTCAATGAGAATTAAGATTGTTTCACAATTTCTGGAAAATACGTTAAAATATGTAATAAAAGTCTAAAATTTTTATACATATTGTCCTAATAGTTCTATCTTGAGAAGTCTACCTTAAAGTAGTAATCATCAATAAATATTAAATATACAACAATGTTTATTGCAGGTTATTTACATATATTAAAAAATGAAGCAATCTAAATAAGAAATAATACAGTAATTATTAAAGTAATTCTGCTGCATCTATAAAATAAAATCAATTCAATATTATGTTTTAAATAAGGATTTAAGTACTTGAAAAAATGCTTGAAAATTCAATGTTAAGTAAAATGATAAATATGAAAATTAACTAGAGTTGTAATTTTTTACTATATAGTTACATATAAGTTTGTAAGCTGATGTACCTATGTGACTAAAAGGAAATAAACCAAAATGGTATCAGTGGTGTTGACAGTTTTTTGATGAACATATGTAACTTCTGTAATGGCAAACAAATAATCCAAAACCAAAGTTATAAAATACCCCAAGGAATGCTGGGTTTTATTTTTTATAATTATTTTTAAAATTGATTTTAACTTCAAAAAATAAAATAACAGGCAAAAAGGCAGCTTAACAAATTATGGAAGCATTATTTTTTAAAAATGCTACCCAGGCACATATATCTTATTTAATTCTAAAACCAAATGCAATTTTTTCTCCAGTGTTCTGAAAGATGAATAAATGGGGACAGATTGGTTAAACGACATGACCTAGATCTCCTTGTTAATGAAGGAAATAAAAACAATGCTTTATCATAGTCACATCTCATAAAACTAAACTAATGCAGTTTTTTTTTTTTTCACTTGACATTCTGAAGAATGCTGGTCAGGCATTTTGTAGAACGTCCCTCAGTTTTGTTTTTGTTTTTTTTTCAGCAAATCAATTTTATAGGTACATATTAATAATATATAAATCCATCCAAAATGTACAATTAATGGTATTCAGTGTGATCACAGAGTTGTGCATCCATCACTTCAATCATTTTTAGAGCATTTTCATTATCCCAAGAATAATAATAAATAAAAAATTCATAACATCTCAAAAACCTTATGCTTCCCCTGCCCTATAAAGCTGCTATTCTGTTTCCGTCTCTCTATTTTATCTGTATTTATATTTTGCAAAAAATCTTATATATGCAATATCACCCATATTCATATTTCATATGAGGTTTCACTATGCTATACAGTCCCTTGTTACATTTTTTAGCTTTCCTTCTAATAATATACATGACCTTAGACTTTCTCTTTCAACCACTGTCATACCCATATAATAGCTCTGCTAGTTACAAACACCATGATGTGCTTTCACCATTTCTATTCATTTCCAAAGATTTACAAACAACATTTTTACTAATTCTGCACAGATTAACTCTCAGCTTTCCATTCTCTACCCTCATTCTATTTTCTGGTGACCTATATTCTAATTATTAGCAAAATGAGTTTACACAAGATGTTTAGTTCATCATAGTGCAATCATACAGTATTTGTCCTTTTGTTTCTGGCTTGCTTCACTCAACATAATGTCCTCTGGGTTCACCCATGTTGTCATATGCTTCACAACTTCATTTCTTCTTACCAATGTATGATATTCATCATGTGTATACACCACCCTCTAATACTAGCTTACATTTCAATTTCAAGATAAAGGTTCATAAGTACAATCATCAATATCAAGGACCCATCAATGGACCATCCTCCTTCACTAGTCGTTGCCCCTGTTCTCAGGGGTTTCTTGCTGTTCCATTAGAGAATGTGGCAGAGCTCCCCAGGATGGGGATTCAATATTCTTTCGGTTATTTTGTGAATTGTCACCCACTGTGACAATGCTTCATGAACATTTGAACACGTTTATATGCCTTATATGTATGCCTAGGTGAACTTCCTCCCACGTATCCCCCAACATTAACACCCTGCACCAAGGTTTCTCCTCTGCCACAGTTGCAACCCTTCTGTGATCCAAAACATCTTCAAAAATGAAGCCAACAAAATAGCCAAATACAATTAATAAGAAAATGAAATAATAATGATAGTTTTAAAATTAAGAAATAAAATACAAAAAAAATTTAAAAAGATAAAAATAGGAAAAATTATTTTTATTATTTATAATAAAAAAATAATGAAAAAATATTTTAAAAGTTTTTTTGACATTTTGCCTTTCATCACTGTAATATCAATTGCCCTGTATGTATAGTGACAATTTCTTCCATTTATTCCTCCAGTATCTTACTATTTTCATTTTGTCTTCAAAGAAGATATAGATTACAGAAACGTTATGTACCAAGTACTGGGCACTCCCATATACCCAACATCCTCCCCTTTTCCTCCTTCCCCTATTAATAACATTGTATATGTGGATAGTATGTTTGTTACAACTGATGTACAAATATTGAAACATAGCTACTAATCATGGTCAATGGTTTACATTATGGTTTACGTTTTGGGCCATACACTTTTATAAATTTTGACGAAATTTAACAAGTCCTGTTAAACAAAATCATAACATAATCATGTAGAACACTTTCATCACCCTCAAAATGCCCCCTATTCCATCTATTCCACTTCTTCCTCCCCCTCCCCTTGGAACCCAAGGCAACCACCACACTTCACTCCTTAAAAGACAAGATTCATAATTACTTGCAACAATACTGAGGGCTTGAAACACTGGTCTGTCCTCCCTTATTAGGCACAGCCCATGCTTTCAAAAGACTCTCACCCCTCTATTTAAGAACATAGCGGGCCTCCCCAGGATGTGCTTATTATGTGGGTCTCCACCCACTGATAAGACACACTATGACAAGTTGAACATTCACACACTCCCTAGAAGCCTGCCCCAGGTGCTCCCTGTCCTGAATATCCCCCACATCCAACACTCTAAACCCTCAATTGCAGTATTGCCAAAAAAAAAAAAAAAAAAAAAAAAGCATTCCCAACATTGTAGCTTCAACCATGTACCCACCAGTGTTCACCTGCTCCCTCCCCCCCATTCCATGGACAGTCCATCCCACCCTCCCCACCCTACTGCCTGACAAACCAGCACTGCCCAATCCAAAAGTATCACTTCACCACAGTCATGCCACTCCACTACCCAACTACACACTTCCACTTTATCATAGACTTTGCCCTTATGAGCATTGGCTCACAACCTTCTTCTCACATTCTATTTCCTGTGAATCTGTTTTTCCAGACCCTAGCTCTCTGAGTGTGCTCAATTTGCTTAATTCACATCAGAAGTCATGTAACATTTCTCCTTCAGTGCCTGGCTTGCTTCACTCAACATAAGGTCCTCAAGATTCATTCATGTAATCCTATGTGTTAATACTGTATTCCTTCTTACATCTGAATACTATTCCATTGTATGTATATACCACAATTTGTTTATCCATTCATCTGTTGAAGGGCATTTGGGTTGAATCCAACTTTTAGCAATAGTAAATAATGCTGCTATGAACATTGGTGTGCATATATCTATTTATGTCTTTGCTTTCAGTTCTACTGGGTATATACCCAGCAGTGGAATTGCTGGATCAAACGGCAGTTCTATAGTTAGTTTTCTGAGGAACCACCATACTGTCCTCCAAAATGGCTGCACCATTCTACATTCCCACCAGCAGTGGATGAGGGTTCCCATTCCTCCACATCTTCTCCAAACTTGTAGTCTCTTGTTTTTTTAATAGCTGCCAGTTTAATGGGCATAAGATGATAACTCATTGTAGTTTTGATTTGCATTTCCCCAATAGCTAATGATGTTGAGCATCTTTTCATGAGCTTTTTAGCCATTTGTATTTCTTCCTCAGAGAAGTGTCCATTCAAATCACTTGCCCATTTTTTAAATGGGTTGTTTGTCTTTTTATTTCTGAGGTATAGGATTTCTTTATATATGCTGGATATTATGGCCCCATCAGACAGATGGTTACCAAATATTTTCTCCCATTGAATAGGCTGCTTTTTCACTTTCTTGATAAACTCCTTTGAGGTGCAAAAGTTTTTAATTTTGAGGAGGTCTCATTTATTTATTTTTTCTTTCATTGCTCATGCTTTTGGTGTAAAGTTCATGAAACCATTTCCTACTACAAGATCCTGTGGATGTTTCCCTACATTACCTTCCAAGGTCTTTATGATCTTGGCCCTTTTATTTAGATCTTTGATCCATCTTGAGTTAATTCTTGTATAAGGTGTGAGATGGTGTTCCTCTTTCATTCTTTTGGCTATGGATATCCAATTCTACAAGCATCATTTGTTAAAGAGGCCATTCTCTCCCAGTTAAATGGGCTTAGTGGCCTTGTCAAATATCAGTTGACTGTATATGTGAAGATCTGTATCAGAACTCTCAATTCAGTTCCATTGGTCAGTATGTTTATCCTTGTGCCAGTACCATGTTGTTTTGACCACTGTAGTTTGATAGTATGTTTTAAAGTCAGGTAGTGTGAGTCCTCCTATTTCATTTTTCTTTTTCAATATGTCTTTGGCTATTCAGGGCCTCTTGCCCTTCCAAATAAATTTCATAGTAAGTTTTCCCAATTCAGTAAAAATTTTGAGGTGATTTCTATTGGGATTGTGTTAAATCTGTAGATCAGTTTGGGTAGGGTAGATATCTTAATGATGTTTAGTCTTCCTATCCATGAACAGGGAATATTCTTCCATTTATTTAAGTCTTCTTTGATTTCCTTTATCAGTGTTGTGTAGTTTTCTACATATAAGTCCTTTACATCATTAGTTAAATTTATTCCTAGGTATTTGATCCTTTTATTTGCTATTGTAAATGGGATTTTTTCTTGATTTCCTCCTAAGATTCCTCATTATTGTTACACAGAAATACTACTGATTTTTGCACATTAACCTTATAACCTGTGACTTTATTGAACTCATTTATAAGCTTTAGAAGCTTTATTGTAGATTTCTCAGGACTTTCTATTTATAGGATCATGTCATCTGCAAATAGTGAAAATTTTACTTCTTCCTTTCCAATTTAGATGCCTTTTATATCTTTTTCTTGCTTAAGTGCTTGAGCAAATACTTCTAACATAATGTTAAATAGAAGTGGTGAAAGTGAACATCCTTCTCTTGTTCTCAATCTTAGAGGGAAAGCTTTTAGGATTTCACCATTGTATATGATGCTAGCTGTGGGTTTTTCATATATGCCCTTTATCATATTGAGGAAATTTCCCTCTATTCATATCCTTTGAATGTTTTTATCAGAAAAGGGTGCTGTATTTTGTTGAATGCTTTTTCTTAATCTATAGAGATGATCATGTGGTTTTTTTCTTTCAATCTGTTTATGTGGTGTATTACATTGATTGATTTTCTTATGTTGAACCGTCCTTGCATACCAAGGATGAAACCCACTTGGTCATGGTGTATAATTCATTTGATGTGCTGTTGAATACAATTAGCAAGTATTTCATTGAATATTTTAGCATGTAGGTTCATTAGTGAGATTGTTCTATAGTTTTCTTGTGGCATCTTTGTTTGGCTTTGGTATTAGGGTGATTTTGGCATCATAGAATGAGTTAGGAAATGTTCCTTCCATTTCTATTTTTTAGAAGCATTGAAGCAGGATTGGTGTTAGTTCTTTCTGGAATGTTTGGTAGAATTCACCTGTGAAGCCATCTGGTCCTGGGCTCTTCTTAGTTGGGAGGTTTTTGATGACAATTCTATCTCGTTACTTAATGATTGATCTGTTAAGTTCATCAGTTTCTTCTTTCAACAATGTAGGTTGCTTGTGTGTTTCTAAGAATTGTGCATTTCCTCTAAATCATACATCATGTTGACATATAATTATTCAAAGTATCCTCTTTTATACTTACATATTCCTGTGAGGTCAGTGGAGATTTTCCCTTCTTCATTTCTTATTTTATGTATTTGCATATACTCTCTTTTTTTCTTTGTTAATCTAGCTTTTTGGTACAGCTTTTGCCACATCCCATAGGTTTTTGATATGTTGTATTGTCATTTTCATTTGTTTCAAGGCAGTTACTGATTTCTTTTGAGATTTCTTTTTGACCCACTGTTTGCCTAAGAGTGTGTTGTTTAACTTCCATACCTTTGTGCCAAATCTGTTTCTCTTCCTCTTACTGATTTGCAGCTTCATTCCATTGTGGTCATAGAAATTATTTTGTATAATTTCAAACTTTCTGAATTCATTGAGAGTTGTTCTGTGTCCTGGCATAAGTTCTATCTTGGAGAATTACCCATGTGCACTCAAGAAGAATGTATATCTCATTGTATTTGGGTGTAGTGTTCTCCATATTTCTATTAGGTCCAGAATCTTTAACGTACTATTCAAAGTCTTTGTTTCTTTCTTTCTTTTTTTTTTTTTTTTAAAGATTTCATTTATTTATTCATTTATCCCCCCCCCTCGCTGCTTGTTTTCATGTTGTCAATCAAATCTCTAAGTCCCTGCTAGACTTTTTCTTTTTATCTATCTCTTCTACTATCTGTTTGATTTCAGATGTACTGTCTTCCACACCAATGCTGATTTTTTCTCTGCCTGTTCAAATCTGCTGTTGTGTGCTTCCAGTGTATTTTTTATTTTTTGGATTGTGCCATTCATCACCATCATATCTGTTATTCTTTAATGTATTTTTACAGTTTTTCACTATGTTCTCCCAGTGTCTTCTTCATATCCTTAATCTCTTCCCTTACTTCATTAACTTGATTCATATTTGTTTGGAAAAATCTGATTAGCTGTTCCATGTTCTACAGCTCCTCCTAGTTTTCAGTTTGTTCATTGAACTAGGTGTGGGTGTAATTTTTTGCTGGTGTCTAAGCATCTGTTTATCTTGATGGGTTTATTCAGTTGATTAGCTTCTTTCTCTATCACATGGTTTTATTTTGTTGTTGTTTTTGAGTGTGTGGTGAGGTTTAACTTTGACACTTCATTCCTCATATTTCCTTGTTGTTGTCTATGTTCCCTTGAAAAAAAAATTGAGGACCAGAGTAAAAGAAAGAGATAAGAAGAGAAAAAGAATACTTTTAATAATTATAGTAAAATGTAGGAGAGGAACAGTACAAGACCTAGGAATTTGAAAAATTAACAAAAGAGAGAAGTACAGAGGAATAAGATTAGAAAAGTGGAAGAGAAAGAATGAAATAAGAAACAAAATAATGAAAAATATATAGACTGAATTACAAGGCCAGAATGATGAGAAGAAGGGAAAAGAAAAAAGAAGAGAGAAAGAAAAAAAAGTAAGAAAAGAAAGAAAACAGAAAAAAGGTGAGAGAGAGAAATAAAAACAAGAAAAATTGAAGACCAAAAAAAAGAGGTGGAATGAAAGAACAACAGAAAGCAGACGATATAAAGATGAAGGAGAGAAAAGAAATAGGGTAGGTAGAGAATATGGTAAATGAAAGAAAAAAAGAATTAAAAAACCAAACAAACAGGGAAGCGGCTGTGGCTCAATCAGTGGGGCTCCCGTTTACCATATGGGAGGCCCCGGGTTCGGTTCCTGGGGCCTCCTGGTGAAGGCAAGCCCACCCGCACGGCGTGGTTAGCTGACCCAGCGAGCACAAGCAGCAAGGGGGGAATAAATGAATAAATAAATAAAAATCTTTAAAAAAAAAAAAACCAAACAAATAGAGAAACAAAGGATGGGGAAACACAACAAAACAAGAAACAAGACAGCAGAGACTTGTTTGAAAAAAGGAGAAAGAAGAAAAAAAAAAGGACAAAAAAAAAAAAAAAAAAAACCCAAAAATAAACACAGAAAAACAGCCTTCTCTCTATAGACCCCTAAGGATCTTCTCAGGCTGCTGGTGTTCATCAATCAATCACCCTGCAACCTGCCCTCTGCAGATTTTGAACCAGGTTTTAGTGAGTAAAATAAGGAAAATAAAAAAGGAAGCTTTAAAAAAAAAATAGGAGGTCCAACAAAAGCTAATACAAAGAGAATGTCTATATGTTCCCTGTCATATAGTTTCAGCTGGATGCTTGATACCCCAGTGGCTCACTTTACTAAGAAGAGCCAGGAATTAATCAGAGAGGGATCTTATATATGCTAGGAAGGAATTCTTCCACTGAGATAATCTTTCTCCTTAGGCTATTTAGCCTTTCAGGAACCTATCCACCCCTTTTCCCTTGGGCAGATTAGATTCCCTGCAGTCTGCAGGAGTCCTGCTGATCAGTCTGTCTCTGCCTCTTCTCTGATGTAATTCCTCTCTTTACCTAAGTGGCTGGGTGTAACAGCCTGTCTGAGGAGATCCCTCTCCCCTCTCCCTGTCCAGGCAGGGTCCCTTCTGATAATCAAGGAGGACCCAGCTAGCTAAACTCATGGCAAAGAAACCACTCTACACCCTTTCAGACCCCTCTTCCTCCCACGGAATCTGCCATTACACTCCAATCCACTCACAATCCAACAGCTCCACATCACACACAGTCCAGCAGCAGGGTAAATGTACTGCTTCTAGCCATAGGGCCGCATAACCCACAATTTTCCCCTGGCTTATCTGTCAAGTACCCTCCTAGATGACGCAGAGCACTTTCCCATTCAATATATACCAAAAGGAGCTGGCAGGGAGGAAGATGCCCCTCTCCTCTCAACTTCTTCCTCTCTCCATCCCTCACTCTCCTGGGAGCCATGACGCAGTGTCCTGGTCCGCTCTACCCCAAAGCAGGTCCCAAAGGCAGCCTCTAGCTCCCTCTCCAGTATTTTAGCGAGAGTTGAGCCCTATCTGCCTAATCTATTGGCCATGTTCCCACAATCCCCCCCTCATAGTTTATTTTATTTATTTGTGTCTTCTCTCTTTTTTCTTTGTCAGTCTAGCTAATAGTTTGCTGATTTTGTTGATCTTCTCAAAGAACCAATTTTTAGTTTTGTTGATTCTCTCTATTGTCTTGATTTCATGTATTTCTGTTCTGATCTCTACTATTTCTTTCCTTTGGCTTGATTTGGGATTAGGTTGCTGTTTTTGTTTGTTTGTTTGTTTGTTTTCTCTTCTCTAGTTCCTCCAGGTGTGCAGTTAGATCTTCAATTTTGATCCTTCTTCCTTTTTAATGTAAATATGGAGGGCTATAAATTTCCCTCTCATCACTGCCTTTGCTGTGTACCAATGGTTTCGATATGTTGTGTTCTGATTTTCATTTGTCTCAAGATATTTGTGGAATTCTCTTGCAGTTTCTTCTTTGATCCACTAATTATTTAAGACTGTGTTGTTTAACCTCCATATATTTATGACTTTTCTGTCCACTATTGGTTTCCAGCTTCATTCTCTTATGATCAGAGAAAGTAGTTTGTGTAATTTCAATCTTGTAAAATTTATTGGGATTTATCTTGTGACCTAAAATATGATCTATCCTGGAGAAGGATTCATGAGCACTCAAAAAGAAAGTATATACTACTGTTTTGACATGCAATGCTCTAAAATTGTTGGTTAGGTCCAGTTCATTTGTTGTATTATTCAAGCTCTCTATTTCTTTATTTTTCTACTGTCCATGTGTTCTATCCAATACTGAGAGTGATGTATTAAATTCTCCAACTTTTGTTGTAGAGAGATCTATTTCTCCCTTCAGTTTTGACAGTGTATGCCTCATGTATCTTGGGTCACTCAAATTAGGTGCATAAATATTTTGAATAGTTATTTCTTTTTGGTGAATTGCCCCTTTTATTAATATATAATTAATATATAATGACTTTCTTTATCCCTTATAACACTTTTGCAATTAAAATCTTTATTTCCAACATTAGCTTTACTACTTCAGCCATTTTGGTTACTATTTGCATGGATTATCTTTTTCCAACCTTTCACTTTTAAACTGGTTATGTCCTTACTTCTGAAGTGAGTCTCTTGAAGACAGCATATAGATGGCTCATATTTTTTATCCATTCTATCAGTCTATGTCTTTTTTTTTTTTTTTTTTTTTTAATTACCTCAGATTGAACAACCTGGGACCTCATATTTGGGAAGCAGGTCCTCAACCACTGAGCTACACTCACTTCCAGTCTATGTCTTTTGATTGGAGAGTTCAAGCCATTAACATTCAATTTATTACTGTTATTACTTACTTCATCCATTTTGTCCTTTGTCTCTCTGTTGTCATACCGTATTATTGTCTATCTTCTAACATTTTAATTTATCATTCTTAATAATCTTCATTTCTACACTCTTCTCCAAGTCTTTCACCCTTGTTTTTCCCTTTATGGCTGCAGCACTCCCTTTAGTATCTCTTGTAATTCTGATCTTTTGGTAACATATTGTGATGGTTTGGCTAATGTGTCAACTTGGCCAGGTAATTGTGCCCAGTTGTTTGCTCAAGCAAGCACTGGGCTAATTGTAATACAAGGGCATTTATGGATTTTAGTCACCAGTGAGTTGATGCATAGATAGCTGATTACATTTACATCAATCGGGAAGATTGCCATCAACAATGAGTGATGCTTTATCTAATCAAGTAACCTTGAGTTGGACTCTAGGGACTTGTAACTGTCAGCTTCCACCCCAAATAAATACCCTTTATAAAAACCAACAGATTTCTTGTATTTTACAACAGCACCCCTTTGGCTGACTAATACATGCATCATACAACTTTCTTTTCTCTTCTGTAGTTTCTGATGAGATGCCAGCAATTAATCTTAATGAGGTTCCCTTGTATGTGATGCTTTGCTTTTCTCTTGCTGCTTTCAGGATCCTCTCTTTATCTATGATATCTGTCATTTGGAATAATAGGTGTCTCAGGTTAAGTTCTATTCAGATTTATTCTGTTTGTGGTGCATTGTCCTTCCAATATTGATATTTACATCTTTCATAAGGGTTGGGAAGTTTTCAGTCATTATTTTCTCAAATATTCTTTCTGCCCCTTTTCAATTCTCTTCTGCTTCTGGGACAACTGTAATGCATGTGTTTATGGTTTTCATGTTGTCATTCAATTCCATGAGACCCTGTTCTATTTTTTCAATTCTCTTCTCTTTCTGTTGTCCTGTCTTTTCCAATTTGGATGTTCTGTCTTCAAAATCACTAATTCCGTCTTTGAGTAATTCATATCTGCTCTTATGTGCCTCTAGTGTATTTTCAATCTCATTCATTGTTTAATTTCCATAAGCTCTGTTATTTTTCTTTGCAGGCTTTCAAATTGCTCTTTATACTCACATTTTTTATTTCTTTAGCAATATTTTCTTTAAATTCTTTGAATTGATTTAGGAGAGTTGTGAGATTATCATTGGTCAATTGTCTTAAAATCCTGTATCTCTTCAGGATATTTGGTGTGCTCCTTTGGCTGGGCCATCTCTGCCTGTTGAGGAAATTTCCTTCTATTCTTATCTTTTTATTTTATTTTATTATGTTATTTTATTTTTAAAGAAGCTTTAGTTTACATAAATGATACATCAAAATATAGAGGGAGTCCAACATATTCCCTATAACCTCCCACACTTTTCCCAGTTAACAACGTGTTTCACTAGTGTGGTACATTTGTTACAATTGAACTCATATTGAAGCATTGCTACTAATCGTGGTCAATAGTTTACATTATAGTTTACACTTTACCACACCATTTTTTATAGGATTTGACAAAATGCTGTGAATCCATCATTGCAATGTCATTCAGAACAATTCCATTGTCCCAAAAATGCCCCATGTTATACTTATTCTTCCCTCTCCTTTCTTTCTGAATCTCTAGTGACCACTGTCTTTATACCAATGTTACAAGTTCTTCCATTGCTAGAATAATAATAATAAGTTTACTTCAGTCCATAGTTACATTCACCCTTTATGTTTCTTTATTCCTCAATCTGGAGGATTATAAGATGGTGATGCTCACTCTGCTTCTGATTTAGAGGAGGCTTAGATCCCTTGGGGTAGATGGATTGAACTGTCTTGCTTGGAGTTGCAGATACTCTCTGCTTCTTGGGATGGTACTTGTCCCTCAACATCCTTTTGTTAGTTATCATGGGTGCGTCCAATAAACTAGAGAATAGGTGTTGCTGAGATTCAGGGCTCAACTGGCATACGAGCAGTATGAAAATTTAAGTCACTGAGACACACATTTAATTCACATAGTGTTAATTATAGGTCCAAATAAAAGAGGCAGAAGAGCCATGTGTAGGAAAATTTTAAATCAGTCTAACTCTGTTACATTGTGGAAAATGTATTCCATGGTAAGGCCCATTGGCAGGGTGCTGAATTCCTGAGATTGTCTGCACTGCCTACAGTGTCCAGATGTCTCTAGAGTCCTCAGGAGGCCCCTGTTTGAGGCACTGTTTACTGTGGCATTCAGTGCAGTCATTCTAAGACATGCATAAGTGTAATCTCTGGAATGACCTCCCAACTCACCTTGAAATCTTTTAGTCACAAAAATTCATTTGTATTCAATATTTCCCCCTTTTGGTCAAGGTCTTTTTTCCAATTACATTGCTAGTTAGCACTATTCCTATCTTTTGAAGTGTTTTTATCAAGAAAAGATGCTGTATCTTGTCAAATGGTTTTTCTGCATCGGGATGATAATGTAATTTTTTTTTTCTATCCATCTTTTAATGTGGTGCATTACATTGATTTTCTTATGTTGAATCATCTCTGCATACCTGGGATAAAACCCACTTGATCATGTTATATAATTTGTTTATGTGTTGATGGATACAATTAGCAAATATTTTACTGAGTATTTTTGCATCAAAGTTCATTAGAGAGGTTGGTCTTTTGTTTAATATTCTTATGGTATCTTTTTGTGGTTTTGGTATTAGAATGATGTTGGCATCATAGGATGAATTAGGTAATGTTTACCCCGCTTCTATTTTTCAGAAGAGTTTAAGGAAGGGTGGTGTTAGTTCCTTCCTAATGATTGGCAGAATTCACCTGTGAAGCCACCTGGCCCTGGGCTTTTCTTGGTTGGGAGGTTTTTGATGACTAATGAAATCTTACTACTTGTAATTGGGCCATTTAATTCTTCTATTTTTTCTTTCATAAATGTAGTTTGCTAGTGTGTTTCTCAAAATATGTCCATTTCATCTAAGTTATCCATTTTTTGGCATACAGTTTTTCAAAATATCCTCTTATAATATTCGTCATTAATATGGGATCTGTGGTGATATCTCCACTCTCATTTTTTATTTTATTTATTTGCATCATCTCTCTTTTTTTCTTCATTTGTCTGTCTAAGGGTTTGTCAATTTTATTAATCTTCTCAAAGATACAGCTTTTGGTTTTGTTTATATTTTCTAGTGCTTATTTTTTTTTTTTAATCTCAATTTAATTTTGCTCTGCTCTATTCTTTGTTATTCCCTTCTTTCTGCTTTCTTTGGGATTCATCTGTTGTTCTTTTTCTAGTTCTTCCAGGTGTGCAGTTAGGTCTTTGATTTTAGCTCTTTCTTCTTTTTTAATATTGGCATTTATGGCTATAAACTACCCTCACAGCATAGCTTTATCTGCATCCCATATGTCTTGTTATGTTGTGTACTCTCTTTCACTTATTTTGAGGTAGTTACTGATTACTTTTACAATTTCCTCCTTGACCCACTGATTGTTTAAGAGTGTGTTGTTTCACTTCCATATATTTGTGCCTATTCTGGTTCTCTGCCCCTTATTAATTTCCAGCTGTATTCCATTGTGGTCAGAGAAATTGGTTCATATAATTTCAATCTTTCTAAATTTGTTGAGACTTGTTCTGTGACCTAGCATTTGGTCTATTCTGGAGAATGATCCATGTGCACTCAAGAAGAAAGTATATCTTGTTGTATTTACCTATAATATTCTGTATATGTCTATTAGGTCTGGTTACTCTGAAGTATTATTCATAGTTTCTGTTTCTTTATTAACCCTCTGTCAAGATGTTCTGTTTCTTGTGATAATGGTGTATTAAATTCTCGCATCATAAATGTAGAGGTATCTATTTTTCCCCTTAATTTTGCCTTTTTTTGCCTCATGTATTTTGAAGCCTCCTGGTTAGGTGCAAAAATATTTATGATTGTTCTTGATAGATTATGTATTTTATTAACATTTAATATTCTTTTTTGTCTCTTACACAAGTTTTGCATATAAAGTCTATTTTGTCTGATTATAGAAAAGCTACTCCCACCCTTTTTGATTGCTGTTTGCATATAAAATCATTTTCCAACCTTTCACTTTCAACTTCCTTGCATCGCTGTAAATTTCTTGTAGACAGTATATAGATGGATCATATTTCCTTATCCATTCTGCCAATCTGTGTCTTTTGATTGGAGAGTTTAATCCATTCACATTCAATATTATTTCTGTTGAGGCAGTACTTACATGAGCCATTTTTCTTTAGATTTAGATATGTCATATTTTGTTTTTTATTCTCTTTTTATCTTTTCAGTTATTCTTACTAATAATCTTCCTTTCTACTGTCTCCTCCAACCCTCTCTCTGCTATTTTTTCCTTTCAATCTGCAGAACTCCCTTTATTATTTCTTGAAGGGCAGGACACTTGTTGACAAACTCTCTCAATTTCTGTTTACCTGTGAATATTTTCAACTCTCCCTCATTTTTGAATGCCAACTTTGCTTGATACAGAATTCTTGGCTGGCAGATTTTTTTTTTTAAGTGCCTTAAGTATGTCATACTACTGCCTTCTTGCCTCCATGATTTCAGATGAAAAATCAACACTTAATCATACCGAGCTTCCTTTATATGTGATGGATCTCTTTTCTCTTTCTGCTTTCAGAATTCTCTTCATCATGAGCATTTTACAATCTTATAAGTTTGTGTCTCAGGGTGGGACTGTTAAGATTTATTCTCTTTGAAGTGTGCTGTGCTTCCTGGACACGTCTCTCACAAGAGTTGGGAAATTTTCAGCGATTATTTCCTCCAACACTTCTTCTGACCTCTTCCCCTTCTATTCTCTTTTGGGATGCCTATAATGCATATGTTGTTCATTTACTGTTGTCATTAAATTCTCTGAGTCCTTGCTGAATTTTTTCTATCATTTTATCTATCTGTTCTACAATCTTTCTGATTTCAGATCACTAACTATTCCCTCTGTCTGTTCAAATCTGCTGTTATGTGCTTACAACATATTTTTTATTACTTGCATTGTACCATTCTTCATCATCATATCAAGTATCTTTTCATGTATGTTTATGATTTCTACAGTATGTTATCCCAGTGTCTTCTTAATATCCTTTATCTTTTCCTTCACTTCATTGAGTTGATTCATGGATAAATGTTTGGACATCCTTGACTAGTTGCTCCACATCTTGTGTCTACTCCTGCTTTTTAGTTTGTTCATTAGACTAGGCCATGTCTTCTTGTTTCTTAGTATGGCTTGCAATTTTTTCCTGGTGTCTAAGCATTTGTTTGTCTTGATGGTCTAATTGAGTTGGTTAGCTTCTATTTCTAGTTTAGGGCTTTATTTTATTTTGTTTTGTGTTAAGCGTCTTCTTTTACATTTGGTTCCCCTTATTCTATAACTTCCTGCAGTTTTTGCAGAAGTTAAGCCTGCCATTCTTTATTCTGCCATTTTGTATCTCTTTCTCATTATAAGTATTTTGATTCAATCACAGAACTGAAAAAAAAAGTCAATGTCCTTATTTGAAAGAAAAATGTTTTTTGGAAAAGTAACTAAAAATTGTAATAAATCACTTAACAGTTTATTTTTTAACACTTTATACTTTCATTGAAACAAATTTCAAAATTCTAAATCAAGTCTATGATAAAAATAATTAACTGAGATATTTTAGAATCTTCTGTCAATATGCATATTCAAAGAAAATTGTGAAACTGATGAATGTTTACTCATAGTATTCAGCACTAGGGCACATTGGAATAGCATTTAAACTAAAAATTTTAAATATATGTGGAAAAATTATCACATGATGAGAAATGAGAAATAGTTTCATCAAAATTAAAAATTGTAATATTAAAGTTAATTGGTATTCATTTTCCATAACACTTGAATTAAAATTTTCTTACATGAACCTATCTTATATGACATGATTTGATTCCTAAATGATAAGTTTAAATATATATATCTGATTTTTAAAAAACTTAAAATGGGTGCTGAGCAGCAAGGCTACTTTCAAAGGTCAATCATGTAGGGAAAGAAAATCATATCTCCAATATTTAACTTAGGGTTTCTCAACTTTGGCAATATTGACATTTTGGACTATATAATTCTTTTTTGTGAGAACTTCCTATGCATTTTAAGATATATTGCATTATGCTCTTTCCTGGATGACAGTTTAGAATTTTAAAAGCTGTCCGCATTTGGTTTCCATGTAACCTAATTTTACTGTTCCAAGCTCAGGGAGTTTGTTTTGTCATGAAATGGAAAATAAAATGAAAGTTAGGATTTATAAAAATAATAATGGAAATAGAAAAGCAAAATTACCTACAAAATGGGAAGTGAACAATATTTAGAGGATCAGAGAAAATCAATCATACCTGTAACCTGTACTGCATCACCATGTACATTTTGGGGGCAATAGCAGACAAAATTATGATGCAGCTTACTACAGCCTCATCTTCACAGCTTCCACTACAATCTGACTTAGTCTTTTCTTGTTCAGTCAAGTTTTCTCTACTTTTTACCTATCTTTTGAAGAGAAATTGACCTAGCCAAACTATTTCCTGGACTTTTGAAATGTGGATTTGGAGAACTGACAGAGGAGGAATGAACCAGAGAAGCTTAGTAAAGAAAGGAGATAAAGCCAACACAGAGGTAAAGTTGATTTATTAACAAAGAATGGAAGAGAAAGAAATAGAGGACAAGAGAGAGAATACAGTCCTGCAAAGCTAAGTTTGGGCATGGGTTTGAGCTACAACTTGGAAAATGAGGAGTTTTGAACCAGTAAGAAGTATGAAAATGTTGGAAGAGAGAAAAGAAGTACACAAGAATCTTTTCAGAGTTCTTTGAAGTGGGTCTACATTAAAGTTTCTTGAGAGGCATAGGTTAGTGTTTGAATTTCACTTTTATAACCTCTGGCCAGTTGTACTTTGCTTTTTGAATATGATTACTAGCAGTCTGCAACAAATACATCTGGGACTTCTAAGGATTAATTTACATGAATGGATTTCCTACCTTAACTTAAATGGAACAATATCAGTAAAAATTTTGAACGTAGATCACTCAGAGATGGAATCTTTACTTGAGAGGAGAATTCTCTATGTTTGGAGAGTAGAACAATTTCCTTATCCTCTCCCACTCCTGTCTGCCTTACTTGACTTCACCTCAGCACCCATGAGGCATCACCATCTGGGAACAAGTTCAGAGTCATTCTGTCTCAGAGCACTGCCACCCCATTGTTTCTAGGACTGGGCACATATCAGCTCAAACAACATGGCTTTGGATGGATTCCTTGCTGCTTACCAGATAGATCCTTGTTAGACTAAATTAGCCAATGTTAATGTAAGCCTAATTCTTTACCTGTGTGTCAGAGAAGGGTATTCATTAGGTTTAAACTTTGATATCTGGCAAGTGCTCTCTGTTATTACTTGGACCTCAAATCTATTGAAATCATGGAATCCTTAAATTTATAATTCATTATGAGAACATTTTCACTAAACTCCTTCTTAGAAGAATGTGTGTCAATTTCTTTAAAAAATAAAGTTGCATTTATAACTATGATTTAGGCTGAAATCTTAAAGCATGATGGCAAAGTTCTTATGTTAGTCCATGAGGTATTGGGAGGTTTAATTATCTGTTAGCTATGATGATGATAGATAGATAGATAGATAGATAGATAGATAGATAGATAGATAGATAGATAGATGATAGAGTTAAATGTTATTAAAGTCATAGTATGCAGAGAACAAGTCAAAATTGTATCTGATGACATGCTGTAGAAATGATGATTACATATTTGTTAATTCAATTTGAGTTCAGAATTTGTAATAAATAAGATTCAAATCAAAAACATTTCTTTCCTGGACTTTTGTGAGCTTTACTGCACACTGTTGCATTTAGTTTAAGCTATGGCTTTCAATTATGTGTTCCAAATTAATTTTTCTCAAACACTTTATACTTCCAATACCACCCACCTTCCCTAAGTAAAAAACTGTTAAAGAGAAACAGACGCCATATTCATACTTTGGCATTATCCTTTTTATTTTTATTTATTTTTTATTTTTTTGTAAGAAAATGGCTGCACACTTTATTCTACTAACATAGTACTACCGTTGCTCTAGCTCTATTGTTCTATATCCGCGCGGGTTACAATCAACTCTTTTATAAGCAGGGGAAGGGGAAGTACATTAGGGCTTAGGTGTCGGTACATGATTGGGTAACGTGGGTTGTTAGGCGTGGTAGAGATAGTCATGTATTTCATGTTTGGAAGTTTAGAGCAGTTCTCCATTCAAGATATGGCTAGTGGATTCCTTCCCTCCCTTCCCCCTTTTTTGTGGCATGGGAAGTGGTTGTTTATTTTGTTGTTGTTCTTTATTTTAGTTTGTTCAAAGGATTTATAGTGTTCCCCAAACATGAGACTTGATGAATTCTAGAGATCAAAACCTGTAGGAACCGTCCCACACTGGAAGTAACCGCTAGAGCTATAGTATAATTATAAAAATGTGATATCATCAATTGTAACAAATGTTCCACACCAATGCAAGGTGTTGATGGAGGGTGGTATATGGGAATCCTATATTTTATGCACTATTGTTTTGTAAAACCACAACTTCTCTAATAAAGAGAAAAAAAAGAAAAAAAAAAGGGAAGGAAAAAAAAAAAAAAAAAAAAAAAAAACCTGTAGGAAAATTGGCTCTCATTTAGAAAGAGTTTTTAAAGAAATCACCTCTCATCATGTTCAATATTTTTCTTTCACAGAACATATACTACAAATATACATATACTACAATTTAAAAAGTTGAAGGGTTTATGTATATTTAACATTCACTTGTAACTGAGATAGGTTTTACCTATATATGTGGCCTCTCCCATGAAGATCAGGCTCCCTTAATTGCATTCTCAAAATGGATTTCCATAATACCTAGCATCTTATGCCCACAAAAGCCAAAATTCAACTAAATGTTCTATTGACTTTTTGCTCCCAGATTCCTGCCTCAGGATTCAATGAATTAACATCATCCATGTGACACTTAAAACAACAGAAAGTTGTCTTAATCCAGAGGTTCTCGCCAGGGGTGGGATCTTACCTGGAGAGATGTTTTTCATTAACTTCATATATCTGTCTTCTTCTGCCCTACCCAACCTGAGATTTCTAATAAAACTTTTGTCTGTAGAAAATATATTTCTTCCTGAGAAATTGTATCTAGATACAATTTTAATGTTGCAAGCAACAGAGATCAATACTGCTCCATTTGATCAGAAAAAACTTTTATTGATAGTATATTGAGTTGCTCACAGAATCATTGGACTGCCTGGATAATGAGATTCAGATACGGGCAGACCAAGAAAACATGGGCAATAGCCAAATGGTAGCCAAAATCACACCACAAATTCCAACCTAAGGGAACATTGCTGGTCATTGTGTACCAGAGGCTTCCCTTTTCACAACTTCTACAACAGGCATTGGCACTTAGTATCAGCACTGGCACCACTTCCTTTGGTGCTCCTGCTATATGAACAGTGTTGACCCTTACCACCTTCTGCCATGAAAATGGATTTTCCCCTGCCTTTGCTCTTTGGCTTACAAGATCCTCATTCAGAATCTGAGGTGATGCATCTAATCAGTTCAGACAAGCCACAAGGGATGCTGGGAAATTGAGTATCTAGCAGTTTCATCTTTTATGGTGATTCTCAAAATATGGAGGTTTAGACGATAGGCACACTATAGGCTCTGGACAAAAAGTATTACATATTTTACTTTGAGTCTCTACTAATATAAAGCTATTTTAAAGTCCCTCTTAGAGTGATAAAACACGTATTTTAAATACACATACTTGTTAATTTAAGTTTACTAGCAGTTTCAGTCTTTATGAAAATGAGCATTCTAAAACACTGCTCTATGAAACACAAACAGATATAAGCTGCATTAAAAGAAGGAAGGGTAA
Organism: Tolypeutes matacus; assembly: GCA_026826555.1. Taxonomy (NCBI): domain Eukaryota; kingdom Metazoa; phylum Chordata; class Mammalia; order Cingulata; family Chlamyphoridae; genus Tolypeutes; species Tolypeutes matacus. The sequence goes on from JAKSZT010054416.1 coordinate 20,645,518, forward strand.
ACAAATTTAATAATAATGAATGAGAAAAATATCACTCCAGAATCCTGAACCTTTATGAGTGATAATATTTTGCATTTGTTTTACCAATCCATGTAAATTACTAAATCTTAATCTATCATTTATCTCAATATAACTAAATGGTGTTGATCTGGGGATGAGGAGACTTGGATCTAGACCTCAATGCTAATGCACTCTGTTGTTCCCTTGGGTAGTCATTCATTCTCTCTGTGTCTCACTGCTTCATTTTATAAAATGGGTACATTAACATGGGGTCAAAATACCTCTAAGAGCTCTTAAAAGGAAGTAATAGTAACGATACCATGCTGGTTGCTTCTCAGTATACATTCCGCTCTTCACATTGTTCCTCCCAGACCACCTCATCTAAATTGACCTCTGCCAGTCACTTACTATTTTATCAATCTAATTCTAGTTCTTTTGTCCCTTTCCAAGAATATCATGTGTATGTATTTCTTTATAATTTGTCCTTCCTCCATGATAATGTAAATTCCCAGGGAAAGGAGCATTGTCTATTTTGTTAACCAATGTATCCTCAGCTTCTAAAACAGAGCCTGGCACACAGTTATGCCTGGTTGGCCCTTAGTGAATATTTGTAAATAATTAAGTGAATGAAAAAAAAAGATGTGAAAGCACTTTGAGAAAAGTAAAATATCTATAGCAATTAAAATAGCTATAGAAAAATGTGTGATTTTTCAAGTTACAACAAAAAGGAGACTTTTTCACTGAAAACACCTATTTCTGTCTTCAAAAAACATTTAAACCTTTTAGTAAATCCCACAAATATTGTTCCTTTTGCAATTCTGGCAGCAGGAATATATTTTTTACATATAAATATAGAATTATAGGCGAAAGATTTCATGCGTCTCTTTCAAAATGTTTTCTTTCCCTACAAGAAGAAACTTTCTATATTTTGTGGACAAGTTCTTCATGATGAATAACACAAGATCAGAAGAGGACAGCAAACACCTACTTCTCTTTCCTTTGTGCTATGGTTCACCTCATAGGTTCTCATTCCTTCGTCTCTACAGTGATATACCATTACCACTGGCCTTCTAAATGCTCCTTTAATTTCTTCCTCCTGTTGCACTACATGATTTTTATGAGGATGAACAAAGAATTACCAGTCCATTTCGATTAGCAATAAATCTCCTTTTTGCCCTTGTTGCTTCTTAACTATACTTTTCATCTTATTTTCTGAAAATGATTAATTCAAGTAGAAAGGTGCTATATTGTGGCATCCTTGGATTTTACCTCTTCTTTCTGACTGCTTCTGTGGGTGCAACTCATGTGTATTGCACCTGGCCAAGGCTTTGAGTCCTTCCTTTATGACCAGAATAAGCCAGGAGTAGGGTCAAAACTGGCAGAGTCAGGAGACATGTGATCACCCAGACTCTGACATTAACTTTCCATATGACCTTGCTTAAATCATTTCCCCTCTTTGATCCCCAATTTATTGCTTGTAATATGTGAAGGTAAGTAAAGAAAATTCTACAATTCACTCTGAAATTCATAGTTTAAGGTTTGATGTGATGTGAACCAGAAAATTCTCATGAGACCCAGATTATCTACCTGGGAAATGGAAATAAAAATAATAACTGTATTCCTCAGAGGTGCAAAATAAAACTCAAGAATTATTTCCTCCTTTTGATGTTTGAAAAAATACTAAGGGAGCTTTACTAAGGGAGTTTGCTCAACTGAGGTTGGAAAAACAGAGTGATATTCTCGAGGCTAAAATGCCAAACTGACTCAAGTGTTTCAGGTTTCATCTCTAGCTTTGCCATACACTTGCTTTATACACTGAGAACAATCACTTAAACTTTTGGGGTTTCAATTTTTTTTACTCATTTTGGATTTCAAGCACTGCAGTCACTAGTACAGCTCCCACTCAGATAGAAAACCTCTTTCATGCAAAAGTAAGGCTAGAGTTTTCTACAGTAGATTAACATGTTGAACACACAGCAATTGATCTGTTTCATGAAAGTCTTGTCCCAAAAATGAAAGAACAAACTAGAATTTTTGCAAGGTATTTGCAAAGTACTGATGATGCCATATGAATGACGGCATTCTGGTGTTTCCTTGTCTTAAAGTACCCAATTGAAACTCAGCTCCCTTAAGAAGGATAAAGATGGATGTAGAAATATGCAGAATAGCTAGCACACTCTTCACATAGTGTTGTTTAGAAGAGGCCTTGGGAGAGGGGATATAGTTTTTCCTTCATTTTCATGGTGAAGTGGACAAGGCTAGTGAAAGACCAAGTTTGCTCAAGAGGTAGGCAATTTGAGTATACTTCTCTTGCACTTTCTGAAGAAACGGTGCCTTTAATTCAAATTGGCTTATATTATATTGTCATAAATATGCTGTGTTTTACCCTATCTGGCTAGTAATGATGAACAACTCCTTGCAGTTCTCAGACCAAGGTCGTATGGAAAGCTTCTCATATTTGCTACAAAATTCTGAATTTTATAGTCTATTATAGGGCCATCTCAACAATGGTTTTCAAATTTGAAAAAACATTCCTTTCCTTGTTGCTTCAAAGATAGGGGCATATTAATGTTAATTACAGAACAATAGTAATAGACATAGTAGTAGTAGTAGACTGAGTAATAGTAAATTTATGGTACTCTGCTGCCAGAACAAATACATACAATGGGGTGGCTTAACAATAGGAATCTCTTGGCTCACCATTTCAGAGAATAAAAGACTTGTTTCCTCCTGGGGTCACTATCTTCTGACTGGCTGGCAAGTTTGGGGGAAGAGGTCCTTGGCTTTTCCTTCACTTGGTAATGCATATGGTAGCACCTGCTCCTTTCTCTTCTGGGTTCCTTTTACTTCCAGCTTGTGGCTGTTCCAGTGGTTTCTCTCTCCATCCACTTTCACTCAGCCTATAAAGGACTCCAGTAATCCACAGTAAAGACCAACCTGATTCAGTTGCACCACACAATTGAAGTAACATCTTGAAGAGACCTTATTTACAATGGGTCCACACTCACCAGGTAATACAGACTAAGAACAAGAACATGTCCAAATTGTGTGGCGTACACAATTCAATTGACCACAGTAATGAACATGGTGTAAAATTGATCATAACAGTAGTAATAATAGTAGGAATGGCTTAAGACAAAATATTGCAAAATGGAAGCTATAGAAGTTTTTTTTTTTTTTCCAATTACAGCTCCATGGAATCTTTGTAATATGCACTCCCATGATTATTGGACCCAAAGAGAGCCCAACTTTCTTAGATTATATAGGTTCTGTGGATTAATCAAGTTTACTGCTTTAGGTCATATTAAATAGTCTGTAGGGAATTACAGACAGAATGAAATAAGAAGCTAAGTAAAACAATAGCATTACAGGCTCTGGATTGTCTCTTTCACAAACCCTGCCCTTCAAAGTGATAGGAAATTAAGTGAATTTATTTGGTGTTTCTTTCTCTTCACATTTCTGACTAGCTACAATAAAATCATATAACCATCTATAATTCATTTCTACTTCAGAGAAATTCAAACCATGGTTTACACAAAAATTGCAGGAGATGAATGCATATCTGGTGCTTAGATGCATTTAGCTTTCAAAACACAATCACCAAAGTGCTCTCAGGAATTAATCATATAGAAAAACAGACAATAGCTTAAACCCATTGTGTTATGGGAAAGACTTTGGATAGTAGTTTTTAATAGAAAATTGGACCACTGTAAGATACCTTTTGAATGGGACAATAGGTGAGAATAGGTCAGTTTACGAGAAGAGAAAAAAATCCATTGGCCAGGCTACAGAACCCAGGAGTAGAGTGAATTTTAGAGGTGGAACAGATTAAACATGTCTAAATCAGTGTGTACTGAAACTTACAAAAAAAAAAAAAAAAAAAAAACAGAAAGAAAAGAAACCAGGGCAAACAGTATGTAGTGAATGAACAATGAATGCTCAACATTTTTTTCAAAATGGTGAAGTAAACTATTAACTTTAAAATTTTAACTCTTCATAAGGCTCCATTTTTTTTTCAATGTGCGAGAAGAAAAAAAAGTTTTTTATTAAAACACAGACAAAAATAAAGAAAACCTGCCCAGGAAGAAAAGAAAAGAAAAATAACTTGCTTTTCATTAAAACGTTTCCTTATCTGATAAAATCCCAACAGAAATAGCCATATTCCAATTGGTAGCAAAGAGGGAGGAGGCTGTATCTTTCCAATTCGTGTAAACTAGAGGGAGAAGTATAAGAAACAAAATATTGACTATCCTTTCAAATAGCTCAATTGGGAAGTAATGATTAGTGTCAGATATAATATCCCAAGTCGCTAACCTTTCATCCCACAGTACAATATTTCATTGCTCTTGCCCCAGAAATCAGTTACAATAGACTCTATCATTTGTCATGTACATCATTTGGATTTTCTTAATGTAGGAACAGGTGACCTTAACCATTCTACAACTACTAAGAGTTTAAGGTTATGTCATATGTCATTGAAAAGAGAATTTTCTCTGAATTGACAGTAAACTCTTGACTTGGACCTGTGACATTAATGCCATGAAGTAAAATTATTTTCCATCTCTGCAATTTACGTGGAAAACACATTTATTTTTTTCTACTAGACTATTCTTTTATGTCCTTACAAGAATCTTTTCCATTTGGAAGGAAGTATTTAAGCAGCATGGTTTACTTACTCCTGATAAAATTAACTTGCTTTCAGAGAATGCAGTTCTTGAGTAATTTTTCTTATTTTCTCTATTGCATGTTTGATAGCTGGGCAAACAAATAGAGGTAGATTATTCCTAATTGTAATAATCTGAGAATCTATAAACATGATGTAGATGAAAATTGAAAGCACTATTTTTTAATAATTGTAAATATTTAATATCCATGCTTAAAAATCTCTGTATCTATCATGTTACCTTTCTCTGGATGTGACTTGGAGTGAAAAACTAGGAAAGACTTTGATGAATTACTCTGCTGCATTTAATATATTTGTTTAGCATCTCATATAATGCTGATGCAGTTATAAAATTTACAAACTGAATGTATCTGCCAAATGTTCGGTAAAAAAATGCCATATACCACATACAAAAAAACAATCTAAAGTCATATATTGTTTAGGTTCCAAAGATTACAGACTTTTCATTTCATTTACTGTCACACCATGTAGATGTGTTATGTGTGTTTCTGAGAGGAAAAGAGAATAGGAATTTTCTAAAAACTGAGCACTTTGAGTAAACAAGCTACCATGCAAATCCTCTACTCAAACCTTACAGTAAGTCTCATCAACTTAGATTTAGAACTTTCCCAGGGAGGTGTGTGAGCAGAAAGTTAAGAAAAAAATATATTCTTTTTTACACGAACACCTGAATATTTCTATTTTACAAACAGTAATTTGTTTATCAAAAGTGGTTATTGAAAATTTTTAACTCTGTTTCTCTTTATATATATATTTATATGTTTATTTATCATATATTTAACTGTAAGAGTAAATTCATTCTTACATCCATTCATCCATTCATTCATTCATTTATTATTTATTCTCTCATCTCCAACTTGATTATGATCTTGTGGGCAAGAACACATTGTAGTCATCTCTATGCATTAATGTCTGGCACATATTAGGTACTAGGAAAATGTTTGTTGGCTATAGATAAGGATGAGGAATAAAATTCTACAAGTTCAGTAGCCATTAATTATGAAGTACTTCATTTAAAACTTCCTTATTCTAATTGCAAGTAACTCAATTTTAGTATGCCATGTTCGGGCTCGAAACTTGATTCTTACACTAATTATGAGAATTTGTGCAAGTTAGTTAATCATTTGTGCCTCAGTTTATCACATGTAAAATGGGATAATAATTATGCTCACAACATGGATATTACAAGGATTATTTGGGTTAATATAAGCAAAGGGCTTAAAAGAATGCTTACATAAAGGGCAATGTGTTTTCTATGATATTATTAATATCTCTTTATTTATTCATCTAAAAAGGAATGACAGTACCTATTCCATGCATTTGTTTGCAATAAATTCAACAATATATGTAAAGAAGCTGGCATAATTTTCTTATAGATTGGATGTATGGTATAACAGAAAGAAGAGTCAAGGCAGACTTCAAGACTTTTCTGCTGACTACTAGAATGATGGAGTTGCCTTTAACTAAAATAAGGAAGACTGTGGGAGGAGCAGGTTTTGTGGATACAATTCATGAGGTCAATATTGGGCACGTTAAGTTGGAAATTCTAGTTGATATTCAAATGTAGATATTGTGTAAGCAAATGGATATAGAACAGAAAAAAAAAAGATACTGAGCAATAATTCCAGTACTACAATAGTAGACCCCAGGACTTATACTGAGTTGATTGAACTTATTCTATATATCAGTAGATACAAATTTGTTAGATTTTATGATCTTTACAAAAGCTGGTGATAGACACATAAATGCATGCACAAAAAAATGTGCACAGATTTTATTTTAATGCTTAGGAAATTGAGTTTATACAAATGAACAAAAAAGACAATGTGGAAAAAATTATGATCCTCTCATTCTAAGTTTTCATGCAAAATTACACTCACTTCCTGAAAAACAATTTTAGTAAATTACACAAATATAGACAAATGTAAGCTTTATTTCTGGTTGAAAGTTAATGTTAATTGATGACTGCTATTTTGTTAATGTGAGAAACTGAAAATGTACATGATATATTCAATTTAATTAAGTATGTAATGAAATTATCTTTATTATTTTTATGGTGACAAGGTTTTAAAATCAAAATTCACATAAATTTATTTTAGCAAATGATATCAGAGTTCTCATAGTTCATTTCACACTATTCTTGTAGAATTGTTAGGAAGCAATCATATTTTCCAAAATTTTGCTGAATTTCCACCAGTTTCTTTGTCTTCAAACCCATGAGATGGTCTAGTAAAGTCCTTATCAACTTTCAGAAAAATTGATTTCAGCATTGAAACATTTACATAATTATTTCTCTCAAATTTCCTCTTGGAAAATGGTGGGTTGGCCAAACTCATTTCTGACTTCAGCAACATTAATCATGGTAACTATATGAACTTGAATTTATATACATTTCCCATTTCTAAAATCAAATCTGTTATCCAAGATACATAAGTGGTAAATAAATTTCATCCTGTAAACTGTGTAGAATCCATTGTATTTCTATATACTAGAAATTAATAATTCAAAATGGAAATTAAAGACACAATTCCATTGACCATAGCATCAAAAGAATAAAATACCTAGGAATTAATTTAACAAAAGAAGCATAAAACTTGCACTCTGAAAACTACAAAACATCTTTGAGAGAAACTGAAGAAAACCTAAATAAATGGAAAAACATCTTATGTTCCTGGATTAGAAAACTAAATAGTTTTAAGACGGGAATACTTCACAAATCTATGTACATATTAAAATCAATTTTTATGAAAATTCCTGCTAGCTTTTCTGCAGACATTGACAAATAATCCTAAAATTCATATGAAAATGCCAGGGACTTAGTAGAGTTAACACATCCTTGAAAAAGAAGAATAAAAGTGGAGTAATCACAATTGCAGATTTCAAAACTTTCTACAAAACTACAGTAAACAGTATAATATGGTACTGGCATAGGTTAGACAGACTTATCAATGGAACAAAATCTAGAGTTCAGGAAAAATCTTTCATATTTATGGTCAATTAATTTTTGGCAATGCTGCCAAGTCCACTCAATGGGACAAGAATAGTCTTTCAATGGTGCAGGGACAAATAGATACCTGCATGCTAAAGAATGAAGTTGGATCTTTATCTCACATGTTATACATGAATTAATGCAAAATGGATCAAAGACCTAAATTTAATACCTTAAATTATAAAACTCTTAGGAGAAAACATAGAGACAAATCTTTATGACCTAGGATTAGGCAATGGTGTCTGGATATGAAAACAAATCACAATTGACCCAAGATAAAATAGATAAATCAGACTTCTTAAAATGTAAAACTTTTGTGCTTCAAAGGATACCATTAAGAACATGAAAATACAACTCTCAGAATGGGAGAAAATATTTACAAATCATATATCTATTAATATAATTATAACCAGAATATATAAATATTGTTACAAACAACAATAAAAAGACAAATAATTCAGTTTTAAAATGGTCAAAGGATTTTAAACTACATTTCTTCAAAAATAATAAATAGGTGGTCAAATTAGCAAATGAAAAGATGTTTGTTATTCAGGAAATGTACAACAAAACTACAATGAGATAGTATTTTCCACACACTAAGATGGTTATAATCTAAAAGACAAACAATAATAAGTATTGAGACCAATATGTAGAAACTAGAATTCTTATATATTGCTGGTGTTGTTACAAAATAATGTGTACACTTTGGAAAATAGTTTGACATTCCTGAAAATGATAAACATAGAGTTGTTGTATGACCCAGCAATTCTACTCCTAGGTTGTACCCAATAGAATTAAAAACGTATACCCACAAAAACATGTGCATGAATGTTCATAGCAGCCTTATTCATAATAGTCAAAATGTAGAGACTTCCCAAATATCTATCAACTAATGAATGGAGAAACCAAAGGTGTTCTATCCATACAATGGAATATTATTCAGCAATAAAAATGAATGAAGTACTGATACATTTTACATCATGGATGAAACTTGAAACCATTTTGCTAGGTAAAAGAAGCTAGACACAGAAGGCCACATACTGTATGATCCCACTCTTATGAAATGTCTAGAATAGGTATAGCCACAGATACAGAAAGCTGATTAGTAGTTGTCAGGATCTATGAGAAGAAGGGAATAGAGAGTAACTGGTAATGAGTATAAGTTTTCTTTTCGGGGTGATTAAAATGTATAAAATTCTATGGTTGTGATGGTTGCACAATTTGGTGAATATACTAAAAAACACTGAATTGTACACACTAATTAAAAGGGAGAATTACATCGTATGTGAATTATTTTAATAATGTTATATAGACAAATATTTTTTATAATTTAATTTAAAAATACGTATTGAGCATTTCCTTGATTCTTTTTATTAAATTATTATTTATAAAGATGCTTTAGATTATTTAAATGTTATATCAAAAATATTAGGGATTCCATATAACTACTCCCTTCCCCTCCCACACTATTACCCATTAACAACATCTTTCATTGACACGGTACATTTGTTACAATTGATGAACACATATTGAAGCATTGCTCCTAACTATGGTCTATAGTTAGCATTACAGTTTGCACTTTGCACCAAAGAATTTTATACATTTCGACAAAAAGTGTAATGGCCTGTATCCATCATTGCAATGTCATACAGAACAATTCCAATGTCCTCCAAATGCTTCATGTTACACCTTTTCTTCCCTCTCCTTCCCCTCAGAAACTCTGGTGACCACTACCTTTATATCAATGCTACAAGTTCTTCCATTACTAGAATAATAATTCCTACTTTAGTCTATAGTTGCATTCTCCCAATATGCCTCAATCTTGAGGATTTGAGTATGGTGATGCCCACTCTGTTTCCAGTTGAGAGGGGACTTAGACCCCATGGGGAAGATGGGTGGAACTGTCTTGCTTGCAGTTATAGATATGCTCTGTTTTGGGGGATGGGCATTGTCATCTTCATCCTTTTGTTAGTTGACCCAGGTGAGTCGAATGAACTGGAGTGTAGTTGTTGGCTGCAACTCTGCTGAGATTCAGGGCTTAACCGGCATATGAACAGCCAGAATATTAAGTCTTTGGGACACATATTTAATAGGTATAGAGCTAATTATAAGTTCAAATAAAAGGGACATAAGAACCAAGTGTAAGAAAATTATAAATGAATCCAGCTCTCATACATTGTGGGGATAGGTTATGATATATTCCAAGGTACAGGCCACTGACAGGGTGCCAAAATCCTAGGGTTGTCTACCATACTTATAGTGTCCAGATATCTCTAGAGCCCTTAGGAGCCCCCTGCTTGAGACACTGTTTACTGCAGCAGTCAGGGAAACCCTCCTAAGATATGCATATGTGTAACCTCCAGAAGGATGTCCCGACTCACATTGAAACCTCTTAAATAAAAACTTATTTGTATTTAATATTTACCCCTTTTGGTCAAGGTCTGTTCCCAAATGCATCTCTAGTTGTTACTTGGTAATAATCCCTCAGTGCCAGGGAGGCTTATCCCTGGGAGTCATGTCCCATGGTGGGGGGAAGGCAGTGCATTTATATGCTGAGTTTGGCTTAGGGGGAGGCCACATGTGAGCAACAAGGAGGTTTTCAGGAGGTAACTCTTGGGCAATATATAAACTAGGCTAAGCTCAATTTCACAAGAACAAGGTTCATAAGTACAAGAATCAATATCAAGGGCCTGGCATATTGGTATGGCCTCCTTCTTAAGGCACTACTCATGTTCTCTAGGGATTCCTGCCACTCTGTTAGAGAATGTAGCAGGACTCCCCAGGATGGGAATTCAATATTCTTTCAGTTATTGTGTAGGTCCTCATCCACTGAGACAACACCCCGTGACCACTAGAACATATTCATATTCCATAAAGGCATGCCCAAGGTGCACTCTTCCCAACATATGTCCCCACCACCAACACCCCACACCAGTGATCTTCCACTGCCACAAATGCAACTCTTCTGCAATCCAAAACCTCCCCAAAAACAAAGACAAAAAAAAATTAATAAAAATAATAAAAAGTTTAAAATTAAAAAATTAAAAATGTATAGATAAAAAAAATTAATTTGTTTGCATTGTGTCTTTCAGTCCCATAAGATCTGTTAGTTTTTACATATAGCGACAATTTCTTCTGTATGTACCTCCAGTATCTTTTTTTTCTCTTTGTTTTCAAAGAAGATTTAGGTAACAGAAAAGTCACATAGAAAATATAGGGGATTCCCATATACCCCACCACTCCCCTCTCACATTTTCCCCTATTAATAACATCTTCATGGGTATGGTACATTTGTTAGAATTGATGAACAAATATTGAAGCTTTGCCACTAACCATAGTCAATGGTTTACATTATGGTTGACATTCTGTATCATACACTTTTATACATTCTAACATATTGCATAATGGCCTGTATCTGTCACTACAAGATCATGCAGAACAATTCCAATGCCCTAAAAATGCCCCATGTGCCATCCATTTTTCACCTCTCCTCCCCTCACAGCCCATGGTAACCACTAGGTTGCAATTTTTGAAGAATAAGATTCATAATTAATGCATTAATATTGAAGGTTTACATATTGGTATGTCTTCTTTTGTTAAGCACTGCCTGTGTTCTTGACAGACTCTTACCCCTATATTTGAGAACCTAGCAGGACGACCCAGGATGGGAGTTTAATATTTTCTTGCTTATTATTTGGGCCTCCACCCACTGAGATGCCACCCTATGACAAGATGAACACTATCAGCAATGCTTCAATATTTGTACATCAATTGTAACAAATGTACATACACATGTAAAATGCTATTAATAGTGGAGAGTGGAAAAGTGGGAGGGCATTGAGTATATGGGAATCCCCTATGTTTTCTATGTGATTTTTCTGTAACTTAAAGCTTCTTTGAAGATCAAATGAAAAAAATACAACACTGGGGGAACATACAGAAGAAATTGTATCTACATACAAGAACGTACAGAAGAAATTGTAGCTACATACAAGATAATAGATCTTACAGTCATGAAAGATAGAATGTATAAAAATTATTTATTTTATTTATTTTTTATTTTTGTATTTTGTTATTTTTAAATATTTTTATTTTATTTTATTATTAATATTATTTGGTTATTCTTTTGGTTTCATTTTTGGAGAAGTTTTGGATCACAGAAGGGTCACAACTGTGGTAGGGGAGGATTACTGGTATGAGGTGCCAGTGATGCAGTGATGTGTGAGGAGGAGTGTACCTGGGGCATGCCTCTAAGGCATAAAAGTATGTTCAAGTGTTCATGGGGCATTGTCTTGTTGGGTGAAGACCCATGCAATAACTGAAAGAATATTGAATTCCCATCCTGGGGAGTCCTGCTACATTCTCTAATAGAATACCAAGAATCCCCCAAATACATGGTCAGTGCTTAGAGAAGGAAGACAGACCATTATGTCTGGTCTTTCATATTGATGATTGTACTTATGACATTTTTCTGGTGAAATTGAAAGTTAGCCTAGTATTACATATTGCCTAAGAGTTATCTCCTGAAAGCCTGCTTGTTGCTCAAATGTGGCCTCTCTCTAAGCCAAACTCAGCATATAAACACACTACTTTCCCCTGGTGTGGGACATGACTCCTGGGGCTGAGCCTCCCTGGCACCAAGGGATTATTACCAAGTGCCAAATAGCAATGCATCTAGAAAAAGACCTTGACCAAAAGGGGGAAATATTAAATACAAATAAGTTTTTATGGCTACAAGATTTCAAAGTGATTCAGGAGGTCATGTCAGAGACTATGCCTATGCACGTCTCAGCAGGATCTCATTGACTGACACAGTAAACAGTGCCTCAAACAGCAAGGCCTCTGAGGACTCTAGAGACAGCTAGACACTATAAGCAGGGCAGACAAGCTAAGGAATTTGGCTCTCTATCAGAAGGCCTTACTTTGGAATTTATGCTCCCCAGTGTAACATAATTAGATTCATTTAGTTTCCCTACACATGGCTCTTCTACCCCTTTTATTGGAACATATAACTAGCACTATACTTGTTAAATATAAGTCTCAGAGACTTAAATATTTGTTCTATTTATGTGCTGGTTGTGCCCTGAATCTCAGCAGAGTTGCAACACCTGCTCTCCATTTTTCTGGACTTACTGAGGATAGCCAACAAGGAGATGGTGATGGACAGCACCCATCCCAAGGAACAGAGAGTGTCTGCAACTGCAAGCAAGATAGTTTTATCCATTTGCCTCCATGGGATCTAAGATCCCTCTGAATCAGACACATAGTGGGCATCACCTCCCAAAATCCTCCAGACTGGGGAATGAACAATGGACTAAAGTAGACATTATTATTCTATTGTAGACTTATTATTCTCGCAATGGAAGAAATTTTATCATTGATATAAATGCAGTTGCCACCAGTGGTTCTGAAGGTAGAGAAAAGGAAGAATAGGTGTAATATTGATGCATTTTGGGGACATAGGAATTGTCCTGCATGACATTGCAATAATGGATAGAGGCCGTTATACATTTTTTAATAATGTATAAAATTGTGTGGGGCAGAGTGTAAACAATAACATAAACTATAGTCCATGGTTAGTAGCAATGCTTCAATGTGTGTTCATCAATTGTAACAAAAGTACCACATAAATGAAAGATGTTGCTAATGTGGGAAAGGGTATGGGGGGAGGGGTATATGAGAATTCCCTATATTTTTATGTAACACTTATGTAATCTAAATCTTCTTTAAAAATAATAAAAAAAATTTTTTTAAAGATGAACACTTTCATATTCTATAGAAGCATGCCCCAGGTGCACCCTTTCCTGCATATCTCTCCACCCCCAAAACTCTGCATCAGTAACCCTCCCCTGCCATATTTGCTAAAAGAAATTACCTCCATAGTAGTTTTAACTACAGACCTACAAGTCCCCAGAGTTCACCTATTCCTTACTCTAGCCCTCTCCCCTCACTTCCATGGGTAGTCCAACCCAAAACCCCCATCCAGCTCACCCTAACATTCCAGCACCATCAATCCCATTCATATCCGTTCACCAGTCTCATACCCATCCACAGCAAAACCACCCCCTTCCACCTTATCATAGGTTTTACCTATATTGAGCATCAGTTCACCACACTCTACTCCCTTTCTATCACCTGATAACCTATCTTCCATAATCTAGCTCTATGAGTCTGCTCAATTTGCTTAGGTCATATCAGTGAGGCCATGTAATATTTGTCCTTTAGTGACTGGCTTGCTTCACTCAAAATAAGGTCTTCAAGATTCATCCATGTAGTTCCATGTGTCAATATTTCATTCTTTCTTACAACAGAGTAATATTCTATTGTATATATACTACAATTTGCCTATTCATTCATCTGTTGATGAACACTTAGGTTGCTTTCAACTTTTGGAAATAGTGAATAATGCCACTGTGAACATTGGTGTGCATATATCTGTTCATGTCCTGGATTTAAATTCTTTTGGGTATATATCCAGCAGTAGGAGTGCTGAATCATATGGCAGTTCTATAGTTAGCTTCCTGAGGAACCGCCAAACCATCATCTACAGTGGCTGCACTGTTCTACATACTGAACAGCAGTGGATGAGGGTTCCTTTTCCTCCACATCCTCTCCAACACTTGGAGTTCTCTGTTTTTTTTTTTAATAGCTGCCAGTCTAATAAGTGTAAGATGATATCTCACTGTAATTTTGATTTGCATTTTCTAATAGCTAGTGATGTTCAGCATCTTTTAATGTGCTTTTTAGTCATTTCAGTTTCTTCTTTGGAAAAGTGTCCATTCAAAACTTTTGCCCATTTTTTCAGTGGGTTGTTTGCCTTTTTATTTTTGTGATGTAGGGTTTATTTATATATGCTGGATATTAAGCCCTTATTGGATAAATGGTTGCCAAATATTTTCTCCCATTGACTAAACTGCCTTTCTACTTTTGTGACAAACTCATTTAAATCACACATATTCTTAATTTTGAGGTGGTCCTACTTATCTATTTTTTTCTTTCACTGCTCATGCTTTGGATGTAGTTTATGAAATCATTTTCTGTTACAAGATTTAGTCGATGCTTCCCTACATTATCTTCTAGGAGATTTATGGTTTTGGCTCTTAAATTTAGACATTTGTTCCATCTTGAGTAAATTTATTTATAGGGCATGATGGTGATCCTCTTTCATTTTTAAAGTATGGATATCCAGTTCATCCAGCACCATTTGTTGAAGAGGCCATTCTGTCCCATTTGAGTGGGCTTGGTGGCCATGTCAAATATCAGTTGACTGTATATGCAAGGATCTATATCATACCTCCCAGTTGGGTTCTGTTGGTCAGTATGTATATCCTTGTGCCAATACCATGAAGTTTTGACCACAGTAGCTTTGTAGTATGCTTAAAGTCAGGTAGCATATTTCTTCCAATTTCTTTTTTTTTTTTTTTTTTCAATATATGTTTGGCTATTTTGAGCCCCTTGCCCTTCCAAATAAATTTCAAATTAGCTTTTCCAATTCAATGAAAATTACTACTGTAAGTTTTAATGGGATTACATTAAATCTGTAAATCAATTTGGGTAGGATAGACATATTAATGATGTTTAGCCTTCCAATCCATGAACATGGAATATTCTTCCAATTATTTAGCTCTTCTTTGATTTATTTTAATAATGTTGTATAGTTTTCTGTGTACAACTCCTTTAGCTCTTTAAGTTTATTCTTAGATATTTGATTCTTTTAGTTGCTATTGTAAATGGAAATTTTTTATTGATTTCCTCCTCAGATTGTTCATTATTAGTGTATAGAAACGCTACTGATTTTTGCACATTGATCTTAAAATCTGTCACGTTACTGAACTCATTTATCAGCTCTAGAAGCTTTGTTGTATTTTTTCAGGAATTTCTATGTATAGAATCATGTCGTCTCAAATAGTCAAATTTTTACTTCTTCCTTTCCAATTTGGGTATGTTTTATATCTTTTTCTTGCCTAAGTGTTTGAGCAAGTACTTTTAACAGAATGTTAACAGAGTGGTGACAGAGGACATCCTTGTCTTGTTTCAGATTTTAGAGTGAAAGCCTTTAGCATTTCACCATTAAATATGATATTAGTTGTCGATTTTTATATATACCCTTTATCATGTTGAGGAAGTTTCCTTCTATTCTTATCTTTTAAAGTGTTTTTATAAAGAAAGGATGCTGTATAATTTTAATCTTTCTGAATTCATTGAGAGTTGTTCTGACCTATCATGTCATCTATCCTATAGAATGATCCATGTACACTTGAGAAGAATGTATATCCTGCTGTATCTGGGGTATAATGTTCTGTATATATCTATTAGGTCTAGATGCTCTAATGTATTATTTAAAGTCTCTGTTTCTTTTTTGCCGCTCAGTCAAGATGTTCTGTCTAATGGTGATAGTGGTGTATTAAAGTACCCCACCATAATTGTAGAGTCATCCTTTTCTCTACTTTAGTTTTCAAATGTTAGCTTCATGCATTTTGGGGTGAATAAATATATGTGACTGTTCTTTCTTCTTGATAGATTACCCATTTTATTAATATATGGTGTGCTTCTTTGTCTCTTACACCAGTTTTGCATTTAAAGTCTATTTTGTCTGATGTTATAGCTACTCCTGCCCTTTTATGGTATTATTTGCATGTAAAATCATTTTCCAACCATTCACTTGCAACCTACTTGCATCCCTGGGTCTAAGATAAGTTTCTAGGAGACAGCATATAGATGGGTTATATTTCCTTATCCATTCTACCAATCTGTGTCTTTTGATTGGAGTTTAATCCATTAACATTCAATGTTTTTACTGCCAAGGCAGTACTTACATTAGCCATTTTTTTAGATTTATATATGTCATATTTTGTTTTTATTTTTCTTTTTATCTTTTTAGTTATTCTTATTAATACTCGTCCTTTCTACAGTCTCCTCCAACCCTCTTTTTCCTGTTTTTCCCTTTCAACCTGCAGAACTATCTTTATTATTTCTTGAAGAGCAGGTTTCTTGTTTTAAAATTCTCATAATTTCTGTTTATCTTTGAATATCTTGAACTCTATGTCATTGTTGAATGTCAGCTTTGCTTAATACAGAATTCTTGGGTGGTGGGTTTTTTGGGTTTTTTTTTCTTTTAGCACCTTAACTGTGCCATACCAGTGCTTTCTTGCTTCATGATTTCTGATGAAAAATATGCCCTTAATCTTTTCACACTTCCCTTGTATGTAATGGATTTCTTTTCTTTTGCTGCCTTCAGAATTCTCTCCTTGTCTGGAGTTTTGACAATTTGATAAGAATATGTCTCAGGGTAGGCTTGGTAGGATTTATACCATTTGGAATGTGCTGCACTTCCTGGACATGTAAATCCATGTCCCTCATAAGAGTTGGGAAATTTTCAGCCATCATTTCCTCCAACACTCCTTCTGCCACCTTTCCATCCTCTTCTCCCTCTGGGATGCCTATAATGCATATTTTGTGTATTTTGCATTGTCATTCAATTCCATGAGTCCCTACTGGATTTTTTCTATCTCTTTATCTATCTGTTTTACTTCTTTCTAATTTCAGATGCACTATCTTTGATGCCACTAATTATTTCATTTTCCTGTTCAAATCTGCTGTTATGTGCTTTGAGGGTATTTTTGATTTCTTGCATTGTGCCATTCATCACCATCATATCCATTATATTTTTAGGTATTTTATGATTTCTTCAGTATGTTCCCCCAGTGTCTTCTTAATATCCTTTATCTCTTCCTTCACTTCATTAAGTTGATTCATGATATTTGTTTGGACATCCTTGATTAGTTGTTTCATGTTCTGTATCTCCTCTTGTTCTTTAGTTTGTTCTTTAGATTAAGCCATGTCTTCCTGTTTCTTAGTCTTCTTCTAATTTATATTGATACATCTGTTTATCTTGATAGGTTTATTGAGTTGGTCAGCTTCTTTTTATACCCTAGGTTTTTATTTTATTTTGTTTTGTTTTGTGTTAAGGTCCCTCTTTGACACTTGGTTCCACTTATTCTTTATCCTTATAGTTGTCCATGTTCTGTTGAAAAAATTAAGAACAAATAAAAGGAAAGAGAGAAGAGAAAAAGAATAATAGTAATAATAAAAAAGATAGAAAAGGAACCATAAAAGTGCCAGAAAAAATAAGTAATGAATGAAAATTTATAAAAAATAAAAAGAATAAGAATAAAAAAGGTGGAAGAAAAAATGAAACAAGAAAAAAATAGAATAAAATAAAAACCAGAAAGATAAGAAGAGAAGAAGAAAAAAATGAAGAGCAAACAAGAGAAGAGGGAATGAAAGAAAAGCAATGGAAGAGGGAAAAATGAAAGAAAAAAAAAAGAAATAGAAAAACTAAGGAGAAAAATAAGGGGGAAAAAGGAAACAAAGAAAAAACAAAAAACAAAAAACACCCCAGGACAAACAGGCTTCCCTTGTAGGTCCCTAAGAACCATCTCAGGCTGACGGTGTTCATCAATTAATCACCTTGAAACCTGCCCTCCTCAAGTAAGAGACCTGGTTTTAGTGAATAATATAAGAATAAAAAATAAA
This sequence comes from Tolypeutes matacus, assembly GCA_026826555.1. Taxonomy (NCBI): domain Eukaryota; kingdom Metazoa; phylum Chordata; class Mammalia; order Cingulata; family Chlamyphoridae; genus Tolypeutes; species Tolypeutes matacus. The sequence goes on from JAKSZT010054416.1 coordinate 20,663,727, forward strand.
ATTAAATAAATAATAAAAAAATAAAGTAACAAGCAGATCAAAAACCCTAAAACAAATATCAGCCTATAAGTTCCCTGTCACAAGGTGCCAGCTGGGTGCCTGACAACATGCTAGATCACTCTTTGGATCCTTTCTATTTGGAGGTATTGGGAATTGAATCATGGACCTAGTGAGTCTGAGATAGGCATTCCTCCACTGAGCTACACCCACTCCACAAGTTAGGTAAGTTTCTGAAAAGATTATCTGGCTCTCCCTACCCACTTTTCCCTCAGGTGAGTTGGGGTTTCTAACAGCTTGTTGGCTGTCCTTCCTGGCTTCCTTCTCTCCCTGGATGGTTAGACACCTGACCACCTACCCCCTCACTAAACTAATTCCTCTCTCTCCCAGGGTGGTTGGGTGTGACAGCCTGTCTGATCAGATCCTCTGTGCCCTAGGGCCACTTCAGTGTCAGCTGGGGTCTTTATTGAGATTCATAGGGGTCTCAGTTGACCAAACTTATTAAAGAGAAACCACTCTCTACCCTCTCCCAGACCCCTCTTCCTCCCAGGCAGGAGGACTTTCTTTTCCCACTCAGTTGGCTGCAGTGAGCCAGGGGCTTTTACCAGGGTGGTGTATATGTGCAGGTCCCAGCCACAGGGGTGAGTAACTCTCAGTGTTCATTTGGCTTTTTGTCTCTCCATCCCTCTTCCTCCTGGATGGTGTGCAGCACTCTCCTCATCTGCAGATCCCCTAAGCAGCTCCCTTGGATGGCTTTCTAAACTTCCTCCATTGTTTTTGTGAAAGAATTGAGCCCTCCCAACCTACTCCAATGTTATCTTCCTGGAAGTCCTCTAAATATATTTTTAAATGAAATAAAATAACAGGCTATAGCCATAGAGGCCCCCTACATATAATGATTCTTTGATTCTTGTCTGATAAGCAAGGGGTAATAAATATCCACCAATATATTCTTGGATAGGCTCCTTGAGAAAATTCAATAGTCAAGCTCTTGGATCCTTTAGAATTGTACAAAATGATAAACTTCTCTTCCTTCTCCAGCATCCCCCTGCACAAACACAAATTCATATTTCCCATTTCACTAAATGCCTTTAATATCATTCAGTTGTTCAGATAAGAAATTTGGAATTCATCCATTAACCTCCATCTCAAATACTTATTGAGGGACAGCTTCATTAGCAAATGTCCTCTGCCCAGGGCCTGATATGTGGTTTAAACTCTGTTTAAAAATTCTTAACAATTTTTTACAAGGGGTCTTGAATTTTCATTTCACAAAGGGTCCCACAGAAATAGTGAGAAAATAATTATTTGTATTTTATAAGTTGCTAAAGTTTGGAGTAATTTGTTAACAGTATTATATAACTAATAAAGTGCTCAGTGAAAACACAACAAAACTTTTAAAGGAATTTGCAAAACTAATGCTAAATTACATTTAGAAAATATTAAACAATTATCATGAAAATTTTGAAAAATAAATGCGAGGGGATTTTTTTATGATCATATCTGTAAAAGTAAAACCATTAAAAGAGGATGTCTCTTCAATTAGGAATATGCACACAGACCAATAAAGGAGAGCAAAAAGTTCAAAACCAAGGCATGTGTATGTAGAGATGAAAAGGGAATTTGAACTCAGAGGAAATGAGGGGTAATTGAAACAATATCTTTGTTGCATCTGAATTTCTTCTCAATTAAAAAGATGGATAAAAAAAATCCAACAGAATAATATAAATCAAAAATTTATTCAAAATGTATTAAAGTGTTAAAAATTGAAATAGAAATATTTTTTAAGGAGGTGAAGTAATTTCTCAATCAAACCAAAAACCAGAAGACACAGAGGAATGATTGAAATTTTTTACTAAAACTTTAAATCTCCTGTATGAGTAAAGATACTATTAACATACTTTGAACACAAGGGTCCTGAAAGAAAATGATTGAGAAATATGTCACATTGGGTAATGTATGATCTAGAAACATACCTCAGAAATTAATAAGAAAAACAATCTCATAGAATACTGAGGGAGAATTAAGAGGCAATTTACCCCCCCAATAATATATTTTAAGTATATTTATGTATATTATATATATGTTATATGTATGTATTTATGAATATATATATTAAATAACATATAAAATGATCATTCTCACCAGTAATAATGGAAATGCATGTTAAAAGAATGAAATAATATATTTCCCAACAGATTAGCAAAAATAAAGTATTAACATCATCGCTGAAAAGGATGTAAAGAAACTAGTACTCTGCAAGGATGTGCAGAAACTAGAATTCTTATAGACTATTGGGGGGAGATAAAAATTAGGTCCAAACTTCATATAGATAACCTTGCAAAATCTATCAAAGCTAATCAATTACCTAGGAATCTGTTTTACAGACATAGATATCTATATGCTAATGTTATATTTATAAGAATTTTTAAAGATAGTTTGCAAACAAAAATTAAATTAATGCAATGTCTAATAGTAGGGAAATGGCTTAAAATACATAGGTACAATCATGCTCTACAATAGTATGCAAAAGTAAGAAAATTAAAAATGTGTATCCCAAATTACATGTTATTCATGTTATTGTCAAGCGAAAAAAAATTGTATGTGAAGTAGTTATACATATGTGCATATTTAATGTGTCTTTCATTTATGTACAACATGCATCCAATATATGGATATAGATACAGGTATCGTAATATAACTATAGAGGAAATGTCTTGAAGGATATCCTCCAAATTGTTTATAGTAGTTCTTTAGAGTTGGATGGTGATGTCAAGGTTTTGTTGTTGGTTTTCATTTAATAATATTATTCTTGAATATTTTCAATTCTTTATAAGGAGCATGTGTTCTTAAATTATTTATATCCTTTAAGTCTTATTTGCCATTTAAATATCTCACCTATTTAAACATGTCACAATTTTTAGTTTGGTTGATAAGTCTTAGTCTACAGAATTTTTCATTTTTCTGTCATTATCCCCATGACCTAGTCAGCAGAAAACTGACTGACTACATGTCAATTGGAAGTGATTTGGTTTCCATATCTCTATTAAAAAAACACTATAAAAATCGTGCAAAACCCAGTACTCATAAAGAGAAAAATAGAATTTATTTTTTCTTATAAAATCTTAGAAGAACTCCTTTAACTGGTTTCCTTAGTAATATGTAAGCATCTGTCAACTCTCACATTTAAACAAAACTTACAAAACTGATAAGGTTTAATGGGAGGATATAAATTATACCATTATAAATAGCACTGGCTTAATTTTTCCCTAAGAAGCATCATATCATACATGAGATATGTTATTTTTTATTTTGCAACCCCCAAACTAATTGTTACCTGTGTCTAAAAGATCATTTAATTTATTCTTAATGATTTGAATCTTTTTTCAGGGTTAAAGGTATCTTTTACATCAGTTTGAACTTGCTTTTACAAATTAATGTTTTAAAGGAAACTGTAAAAGTCAAGTTGCTGGGGAGTACATTAAATTATATGGTAGTTAATGGTGTTAGGGAAATGGCTGAAAAATAAATTTTCCATAATATCCTTTAATAAACAATCTAAATGCATATTTTTATTCTGTGTTAAAAGCAGATGACTCTTTGGCACTGTTTGAAATCCCATTTGCCATGTATATTTTGATTAATATTATACTGGATAATCTGTACTTCATGGTCTAGGTTCAGTAACCACACTGTAAAATAATGAGCCTTCAAGAATAAAAAATATGTTCCTTATAAAGTTGCATATTCTGAGAAGCAGTGAACATATTCAAATGAAATGAAAGAATGAGGTTTTCACCCAATAAATTTGCTTGAAGTGAAACTCACATTTCTCAATTTGTATTTAGCTGTCATTCTGCACACTAAAAACTGGACCAACTATCAACCTTTTGCATATGTTTTCTATAAATACCATTTCTTCTCTGATTCAATTGCCATAGAACTCTGCAGAAGTAGTGGTCCTAAGGGAGCTTACAGCAACTGGGATGCAGCCAATGGCAGTGAGTTAACACAAAGTGGCATCTTCAGAAAAGGACCAGCACTCATATTTATGAAATATGTAACATGATTTACCCAAGGTTGTCAGAAGAGATGAATTTCAGCCAGTGCAAGACAATAAATAGTAATATGCATTGCATACATTTGACTTATAACCCTTGGTATCTTGAAACAAAATTCTTTTGAAGAATTCATTTTATACGTCATAAACTTTCCATTTGTTTCTCTTGTTTGGGCTGTCTTTGTCATCAGGCATCTTATGAATGAATAATTAAAAATTGTGAAAGAAGCAAACATTTTGAGAACATTCAACTAGGACTTCTTTCCAGGCAATACTTGAAATAGGTAGTGTAAAAATTGCTGCTTTCATTAAATCAGAACCTGGTGGAGTTAGGGGGTGGGAAGTAATAATTTGCCAAGGATTATGGGAAATTAATTATTAAAACTTAACACTATTTGCTATCATGACACACTGAATATTATTTAGATACATAGAACATCCAGTTTTGCTTTATTTATTTTTACTTAATTTGCAGTGAAATTTGAAGGTTCAGCTAATGCACAGATGTGAATTTTTCATTCAAGGAAGAACATTTTCCATTAAATATAAATGTAGCTTACTTCCTAAATTTTCTTCTTTTAATCTAATAGGTGCTATGTTTATATAGTCATACTTCAAGAACTAATGAATGGCTTACTTTGTTGTCCAATGGGTAATTGTTAAAAGATTATTTGGATAGTTATATAGCCTTGCATTTTGGTTTACATTTCCTTCTTTGTTTTTTCTCCCCACCATAAGCACACAGATATTTTTAAGATTCCCACAGAGTATCTTAATTATGAGTATCTAATTAATGTTTTAAATCATGCTAATGAAAGATGCTGTTAATGCGGGAGAGGGGAAGGGTGTAGAGGATGTGGAATCCCCTATATTTTTTTATGTAATATTTATGTAATCTAAAACTTCTTTTAAAATTAAAAAGTAAAAAAACATAATCATGCATAAACACGTAATTTTGAAATCTGTCATCCACGATTTTGTGTTAAGACTTATTTTCAAATAACATCTATAGAGAAATTTCTATTTTGGTTATGTTCATAGAACACAAAATAAAAGAAGAAACACAGGCACCATGCATACACACTATTTTGTTAAATACATATTCACTTGCCATGTAATACAGAAATTGTCCCCTGAAACTGTCCCTTTTTCACTAAAGATTCTTTTCTGAAGTTTCTCTTGGCATATACTTTTGAGTTCACAAAGGAAACTTGAAGCTGCCCCCTGTAACAAGGCCCTAGAGACTTTGCATTTGCAGTAGTCCCTTACATCTCAATAATAGAAAACAAGACTTGGGAATAGATATAGCTTCTCAATCTTACAAGGAATGTGAAGGCTACTATTTGAATTATTCATCCAACAGGGAAGAGGAAGATTATGTAACCACATCCCACCTTTGCAACTGAACATTTTAACATCATTTTTAAAAAATATGTATTGTGTGTCTGTTATGGATTTGAGCCAGACACTGTATAAACTGAATTTATAAAAATTGCCCTATAAGAATTCTAAGACACTGAATACCTGTAAGACAGATAATGGCATCTACTTATGTAAATTATATAAATATGTATATAAATACATTAACAAGAGGTGAAAATATACACATTGTATTTAATTAAACAAAGCTTTGTTGTTGTTGTTGTTGTTTTATTTTAAAAGATGCTTAGATTACATAAATGTTACCCAAAAATTACAGGGATTCCCATGTTCCCCACCTCCCACACCTCCCATAACATCCCACATAAACATCTTTCATTAGTGTGGCACATCACCTGCAATGAATATACACATCCTGGGGCTTTGCCACTAAGCATGGACCATAGTTCACATTGTAGACCACACTCTCTCCCACACAATTCTGCATGGTATATGCTGATGTAAAATGGCCTGTATCTGCCGTTGTAATGTCACTCAGGATAATTCCCAAGTCCTAAAAATGCCCCTGTATTACAACTGCTTTTCCCTTCCCTGCCCCGAAAGCGTCCAGTGGCCACTGGCTCCACCTCACTGTTGTAATTTTTTCCATTCCTTGAATCACAATGTCTACAACAGACATATTGTGTGTTTTATTATTATTTTTATTCAGCTTTTCTAGACCAGGAAGTATTAGAATGAGAATTTTAATACTTGAAAGAGGAGTCATAGCAATGAATAAACTTCTATATTCTCCAGCTTACTCCATTTCCAAGCCCCATAAGTTTAAATATAAGTAAATTATTCCAAATTCCAGTATTGTTACTATGCAAAGGTTGGCAATGTAACTTTGCATAAACTTTCTAATTGTGCCTATCTTGATACTTGGGTTGTTTAATGATTTTAATGATTTTGCTATTCCTATTAGCTGTCAGGAAATGCTATTTTTCTTAGAAGGAGAGTTGAAGCTCTACAATAGGTGTATTCAAGGACTGTTGTCATAATTTAACAATGCATTTATTTAAAAGCCTAGTAATTAAGCCAGATATTATAAAATTCACTTACTTTATGTTATCAAGATGTTGGGTACTGGGAAAACTGAGAGAAACAAGGTACAACCTCTGCTTTCAATGAGCTCCTAATCTAATAATAAAAGAATAGTTGAGAATCAGTCAAATAATGGATAATTATAAAAAGTACCATGCTGGCTATGCTGAGGATAATCAGAGAACAACTGCTCAGCCCGTCCTGAAGATTTGTAGACTATTTCCCAGAGGACAATCATGAGTTACAGAGAAAGAAAAAAAGAAGAAGATGGGGTAAGGGTGAAAGCAGTGATGACAAGAGGAGCATTTCACAAAAAAGGAAATAGCTTGAGCAGAGTCTGAGAGACACAGAAGAATTTTGTCTCATTTAAGAACTGCTTGTGGAGAAGAAGAAAATGGTAAGGTATGGTTGAAAAGAGGCCTACCATAAAGAACCTTGTATATAAGGCAAAAAGGTTTAAATTTAATCTTAAACAATAAGAGGAATCATTAAAGGTTATTAAGCAGGAGGGAGAGGTGATAAGAAAAATAACTCTGCTAGCAGTATTGAGTACAAATTGGAAAGGCCAAAAGATAAGCTAGGAAGTTTCAGATGGCAGGATGTTTTTGGACATGAAAAATCTGAGAGTTCTGTTGTTTTTCTTGTAGTTTTTGCTAGGTGGTCTTTCTACAATGTGTCAACCATGCTGTTCCATGTAGTAACCTGCAAAGCACATACATACTCAGCACAAATATTGGCATTTGACATTTTGATTGGTAGGATTGGCATAGCCTTAGAAAGAGTGAGTCTTTATAATCAATAAGACTTCCCTAGATCACATTCCAAAAAAAGAATTAAGATGTTGCGTTACAGCTGTTTTTCCCCCTCCCTGAATCATCCAGAATGACATTGCAATGACAGATATAGGCCATTTTATATCATCACATAACATGCAGAACTGTGTGGGAGAGTGTAGACTACAATGTGAACTATGGTCCATGCTTAATGGCAAAGCCCCAGGATGCGTTTATCAATAGTAAACAATGTGCCACACTAATGAAAGCTGTTTATGGGAGGTGGTAGGGGATATAGGGAGTGGGGCATATGGGAATCCCTATATATTTTGTGTAAAATTTATGTAATCTAAGTATCTTTTAAAAAATAAAAATAAAAAAATATTATATATAAAAAAAGATGTTGCAACCAAAGATAAAGAACAGGGATTTATTGTTATCCTAAGTTCTACAGTTCTTTAGATAAAGTTGTATTCTCAGTTCCTGAATATTTCCCTAATTTTTCCAGTGGACAGCGAGGCAAGTTTGCAATAATGATAGCAGCCAACTTTAGACAATTCCAGTTGCCTGAATTCTACCACTCATTCCTTCTTTACTAATAATTAGAAGAACAACTAAAACATCTTCTTAGATTGAATAATGAGTTCACATGTAGGGACCAATTTCAGCGGTTGCATTTCAGTTCTGCAGAAACTATACAAAAGACCCAAACACAGATATTTTGGAAGTTTCCAGAATCAGACTCTGGGCTCTAATCAGAGAACATTAGTATCCAATTTACCTTCTTTGACTGCTCTTCTGAATCTAAAAGGCTACCTGAAGATGGCTGTACCAGAGCAATATAAAAGCAGGCACTAAAAAGGAACGTGAATAAAATGTTGTCTTTGGTTGACCTGCATAGTGACCTTAGTTAAATTATTAGTGCTTTGGGGAATGAAACTTCTATTGTTTATATGAAAGGTGATTAGGAGAATAACCTTTATTTTCAGTAAACCCATAAAAAGGAAAAGAAAATAAAAACAGCTAGTGATCAAGATGGGTAGAAAATACTCTTTGAGAGTATTAAATACTAAAACCTAATGCTATAGCAGAAAACTGGGGAATAAGAGACTCCTCCATGGTCATAAATAGCTAGATATAGTTCCTCAGGAATAGAACTTCAGGTTTGTTGACCCCGATTGAAGTAGAGAAGTCAGAACCTTGCCCATCTCCTGTATTAGGAAAAAAATTTAATGAGTATTGTAAAACCTAAAAGTGAACAGGAAACTTTGTTAATCAGCAAACCAGTGCCTTGCTAGTCAGCACTTTTCATATGTTAGGAGGAATGATGAGAACTAGAACAGTGGGCATATTGGGGGGTGTTTTGTAATAAATAAGATCAGATAGGGTGCATTCCAGGGTGTACTGTGTTCCTCCCTGGGAAGGATGGCCACTTTCTCAGGGACTGATACATAAACCTTGGAATTTCCTGCCCAGGGAGTGTTGTGTTCCTTCCCGAGGAGGCTGGCCACTTCCTCAGGAATTGATGCAGTACTCGCAAGTTGGCATCTATAGTATCAAGTTCATTGATTATTAGCTCAATAAAAGGGATAGTCCCTGGTCAAGCCATTTGAAGTCCCACCCTAGGAGGGGGTGCTCTGCCCAGGTGTTGTTTCCAATCAGACTCTGGTATAGGCTGCTGATTCAGAACTTCCCAGATGAGAGTTAGATGTTAGTGTGTTCCCTGGTTTGGTGAGTTTGTATGTAAGACTGCTCTATTTTTCTGTCATTTTGTGACTCTGTTCAATATTGATTTAATCTTTTAACTTGTTATTCTTACTTCTCACCCTAATTGTTAGTATAAACTTATTAAGCTAATTAGATATACATATATATATTTATATTGCATACAATGGGGACTCTGGCTGGATGTGTGTCAGATGTTGGTGTGTCCCCTGGTTTGGTGAATTTATATCTATATGTATGTACATCAAGAAGGATTGTGATACAGCAGTTGGACTTCTGTTTATAGGAGATCCTTTGCTTATTTCATATTCTTTCAATTATTAACAGAAGTTTAATAAAATAAATAAATATATGTCTGTGCATTGCTTTTTTATACTTGAGTTAAGCCATCATATCAATCTGTATACATATATATATAGCAAATTAGCAAAGCATTTTATTTAGCAGAATATCTCCTTTATGTAGTTTTTCCATCTTTGTATTTTACAATGTTTCTATTGTCCAGAAATTATCTTTTCATATAATATGTATATTCAATAGATGTTTTATGCCAAACAAATTAAGATCAATGGAAAATTAGTGAACTGCAAAATAGATATGAAAAATTACAGAGAATACAAAATGGAGTAAATTTAGTAAGAGAGGGGTTAAAAAGAAAAAGTTCAAAATGCATCAAAGTATTCCAAGAAGAGAGAAGATAGAGAATGTAGGAAAGGCAATATGAATTTTCCAGAAAGATATATTCCAGATACACAGAGGTCAACACTCCCCAAACAAGATAACTAAAAATAAGCCAATGCTTAGACTCACCATTCTCAAAATATATAATGTCAAAAAGAAACAGATTTTAAATTTTTCTTAATTTTTATTTTTTTAAGATACTTAGATTACATAAATGTTACATAAAAAATATAGGGGAGTCACATATGCCCCACTCCCCACATCTCCCACACATTCCCACATTAATAGCATCCCTCATTAGTGTGGTACATTCATTGCAATTGATGAGCACATTTTGGAGCATTGACACTAAGCATGGATTACAGTTTACATTGTAGTTTATACTCTCCTCCTCAAAATTTTGTAAGTTATGACAAGACATATAATGGCCTATATCTGTCATTGCAATGTCATTCAGGACAATTACCAAGTCCCCAAAATGTGTCCATATTACACCTGTTTTTCCCTCTGCCTGCCCTCAGAATGTCCAGTGGCCACTGCCTCCATATCAATGATATAATTTCTTCCATTGATAGAATCACAATAAGTCTATAGTATAATGCCAGTAAGTCCACTCTAGTCTGTATTTTATTCCCCAATCCTGAGGATTCTGTAATGGTGATGTCCATTCCACCTCTAATTGAGAGAGGGTTTCGATTCCATATGGCTGATGGATGGGACTCTCTTGTTTGCACTTGCAGACTCTCTTGGTTCCTTGGTATGGTGGTTGTCCATCCTCACCTCCTTGTTAGTTGTCCTGGGTGAGACCAATGAACTGGAGAGTAGGTATTGCAAATTTGTTGAGGTTCAGGGCCCAACTGGCACATGGACAGGCAAAAAATTTAAGTCTCTTTAAGAGTAAAGTTTCATAAGCACTGTCATCATATCATATGGGTGGAGACCCACATAAAGAGCAGGAAAGTGGTGGACTCCCATCCTGGTGAGGCCTACTATATTTCCAAATAGAGGAGTGGGGATGTCTCAAGAGCATGGGCAGTGCCTAATAGGGGAGGACAAGCCCTGTGTCAAGCCCTCATTGTTGTTGCAAGTAACTATGAATCTTGTCCTTCAAGGAGTGAAATCTGGTGTTTGTCATAGTTTCCAAGGGGAGGAGGAAGAAGGAGGAGTGGAATACAAGGAACAGGGGCCATTTTGGGGGGAATGGAAGTGTTCTACATGATCTTGCTATGATGGATACAGGCCATGTTAAAATTCATCAAAATTTATAAAATGTATGATCCAAAATGTAAACCATAAGGTAAACCATTGACCATGATTAGTAGCTATGTTTCAATATTTGTGCATCAGTTGTAAAAAATGTACCATCCACATATACAATGTTATTAATAGGGAAAGGGGGAAAGGGAAGAGGATATTGTGTATATGGGAGTCCTATGTATTTGGTATGTGACTTTTCTGTAACCTAAAACTTCTCTGAAGACAAATTGAAAAAAGTAAGACACTGGGGGAATAAATGGAAGAAAATGTTACTGTACATTCAAGACAACAGATCTTACAGTGATGAAAGACAAAATGTCAAAAAAATCTTTTAAAATATTTTTCATTATTTTTTATTATCACAATTTTTTTTATTTTTATCTTTTTAAATTTTTATGTATTTTATTTTTTATTTTTAAAATTCTCATTATTATTTCATTTTCTTATTAATTGTATTTGGCTATTTTATTGGCTTCATTTTTTTAAAATACATTTTTCACTTATTTTTAAAAGATACTTGGATTACATAAAATGCTACATAAAAAAATGTAAGGGATTCCCATATGCTCCACTCCCCACACTTACCACTTTTCCCCACATTAACAACTTCTTTCATTAGTGTGGTATATTCATTGCAATTGATGAACTCATTTAGAGCATTGCCACTAAGCATGGATTATAGTTTACATTGTAGTTTACACTTTTTCCCACTCAATTCTGTAGGTTATGGCAGGATATATAATGGCCTGTACCTGTCATTGCAATGTCATTCAGAACAATTCTAATTCCTGAAAATGCTCCCATATTACACCTCTTTTTCTGTCTCCCTGACTTCATCACCTCCAGTGGCCACTGTCTCCATATCAATGATATAGTTTCTTCCATTGTTAGAATCTCAATAATTCTATAGTAGAATACCAATAAGTCCACTTATTCCCAAATCCTAAGGATCCTGTAATGGTGATGCCCACTCCACCTCTAATTGAAAGGGGGCTTCGATCCCATATGGCTGATGGATGGGACTCTCTTGCTTGCAGTTGTAGACTCTCTTGGTTCCTTGGTATGGTGGTTGTCCATCCTCACTTCCTTTTGATTGTCCTGGGTGAGTTCAATGAACTGGAGAGTAGGTGTTGCAACTCTGCTGAGGCTCAGGGCCCAGCTGGCATATGGACAACCCAGAGATTCAAGTCTCTTGGACATACACCTACCAACTCCAGTATATTGGCTTCAGTTTTGAAGAAGTTTTGGATCACAGAAGGATTACAACTGTGGCAGTGAAGGACCATTGGTGCGGGGTGTCAGTGATGGGGGATATATGGCAAGTTCATATAAGGCATATAAGTTCATATAAGAAGTTCATATAAGGCATGTAAAGATGTTCAAATGTTTATGGGGCATTGTCACGGTGGGTGGAGATTCACACAATAACCGAAAGAATATCAAATCCCCATCCTGGGGAGCTCTGTCACATTCTCTAATGGAACAGCAACAATCCCCCAAGTACAGGGTCAATGACTAGTGAAGAAACAGATTTTAAAAGCAGTCAAAACAAAATAAAACAATTTGTTGAAGGGGGTATATTGAAAGCTGACTACTTAACACAACAGTGAAAGCCAGGGGTCATTGGAATATTATATTTAAGTGATAAAATTAAATAAATCAACATAGAATTATATACTCTGAAAAAAAAAAATCTTTCAACAACAAATTCAAATAAGTATATTTTGAGATAAATAAAACTTGAGAGAGTTTACCAGAAACAGTCCCTCACAAAAGGAAATGTTAGAGATGAATTTTAAGAAATAAAGTCAACCTAGAAAAATGGTAAACAAAGAAAGTGGTAAATATGTAGTTAAATTCAAAATTAAATTGGTGGTATAAAACGATAATAATTTCTAATTTTGGAGGGTAAAATGAAAAAAAATTCAGAATAGTGAAAAATTCTGGTTAATAACACCACATAAGATGAGAGGGAGGGTGATTGAAGTTAAGCATTCTCAGCTCATATTTAAAAGCTATAGTGGATGTAAACAAAATCCCACTATATGCTATTTATGAGGAATACTGCAAACATGGCATTGAAAGGCAGTAAAAGATAGGAAAATGTATATCAGGAAAATACTAACCATTAAAAGCAGATATAACAATTTACTTTCAGACAATATAAATTTTAGGGCAAAAGTTTTAATAGACGTAAAGAGAAAATCTATACATTGATTACATGTTTTAATTCACCAATAAGATCTAATAATTCCAAATTGGTATGCACCCTAAACATAGCTTCAAAATATGTAAATCAAAAATGGACAACTACAAGGATAAATTGACAAATCCATGATCAGAATAGAGTATTATAAGGCAACTCTCTTAGTAAGGGTAGGAATATTTGAACAAATCTATGAAGGTATAGAAGATGTGGACAAAATAATTAACAAACATTAAATCTAGAATTCAGCATACAACAAACAGAGAACACAAATTATTTTCAAACAGACATAGGATATTTATTAGAATTGTCCACATATGAAGCCATGTGACATGATGCTTTCTGAGAAGAAAGTTAAGTTAAAAAATAACAAAGCTTATAAATTGTTTTGGAAAACATACTTCAAAATAAGAAGAGATATATTAAATTAGAAATTAATTAAAATTACATAATAATAAAACATATTAAATTATATAGTTAAAAGTTCAAGAGATGATTAGATTAAAATGTGTGTGTGTATATATATGGTTAATGAGTTAGTGAACTTAGTTAAGCATCCAGCAAAATGAGTTAGGAAAAGAATGACATGATAAACCCAAGCAAAGTAGAAAAAAGAAATTTGTAAAGATAAGATTAGAACCAAAAACAAAATAAAACAAAGATGGAATACAAAGATAAAAGAAAAAAGGCAAAAGCTGGTCTGTGAAAATACTTCACTAGTAATATTGATAATCTTCTGGCAGGACTGATTAAGGGAAAAAGAGCTAACAAATAATATTAGTAATTAATAAAAGAACACAAAGATACGAGTTTTAAATAATGTATCTATGAAAAACTTATGCCAATATTTTTGAAAATATACACAAAATAGACAACTTTGTAAAAATAAATTATAATACTTGATTCAATAAGAACTAGAAACTAAGGAGTTCTAAAATCAAAATGAAAAACTATCTGTAATCAAAATATCCCCATAAAGAAAAAACACATGATTTTATAGTCAAGTTCTATCAAGCACTCAAAGAACAGGTAATTTCAATCTAATACAAACTCTTTCATAGAATGGGTAAAGAAGGAAGCCTCTCAAACTCATTCTATGAATCTTGTCCACCCTTAATAGAAAATTAAATCCCTACTACAAAATTAAAAAGCATTATCATGCAGAATTTCTGAACAAAATATTAATAAACTGAATGCACATAGAAAAATTGTTCAAAATACTGAAAAACTTCAAACAATCCAAATATCCATAAACAATGTAATGGACAAACAAATTATTGCATATTCATGTTATAGAATATAAGAATGTATGTAATACATACATAATAGAAAAGAATGACCTATTAATAAGCACAATTTTCAAGGAAATGATTACCTTGGGAAGGTGGAGGAGGTGATGCTATCAGAGAAGAGAACATATGAGTTTCCAAGTTATAGGTACTATTTTATTTCTTAATTTGGGTGGTGGGTACACATATGCATTAGATGTATGCCATTTGAAAAGCATGCAATATCACACATAAAATGTAAATTTATAGGATATCTAATTCTATATCTGTGCTATAAAGCTAAGGATGTTATTGTTACAATATAATGCACTTATATTTTAACATTGTATTCATTAATTGTACCATGCATCATTTCCTCAACTAGAGTGTAAGCCTGCTTTATTCTACATTACCTTGTTCAGTTATCAGACTCTTGGACATCAAGATGCTCAATAAATAAGCTTTGGTAGATTTACTAAGCAGAGGGTGATATGTAATAAAAACATTAAGGAATTGTGTCTCTACTAAATCTTTCTAGCATTTAACATAACTTTATATTCTTATATTTTTAATTATTCGTATCTACCATCTTTGTTTTATCCACTATTTTCTTGCCCTAGATTCTCACTTACTATACATTTTCATATAAACAATTCCCATCTATAAAATGATTGTCCTGCATACAATCACATATGCCCTAAGTAATTAATTTACTGTGAAGCTAAGTACACTATCGGGTTAGTCTATTTCCTCCAAAGAGTCATAGACCCAAAAGCTCTTCAGTTTTACAATTTGTTGAAGTATAGCAAAGCTTTTAGCTGGGCTGATTTAAAAAGGAAAAAAAAAAATTAGCCATGCTAAAATAATTGCATATTTATCCCCTCTCATAGCTTCCATTTACAATAGCATTTAAAACACTATGTAATCTGCAGCTAATTAAGTCGACCGTCTCCCTCTCCCAGTGGGGGTCCGGTGTGCAGTGGCTGCGGACAGCAGCCTCCTTGGTAGTGTACGCAGCCCGTTGCTTGTACAGGTTGCCCTAAGGAACCTTGGAGACAGCCCTTGCCTGTTGATGGTCCTGTCTGATCTCGTGCCATCCCCAATCTAGGCTCCAGACGGGTATGCGAGGTGCCTTTGGAAAGCCTCAGGGGACGGTGCCCAGGTCCACATCGGCCAAGTCATCATGTCCATCCGCACCAAGCTTCAGAACAAGGAGCATGTGATTGAGACACTGTGCAGGGCCAAGTTCAAGTTCCCTGGCCGCCAGAAAATCCACATCTCCAAGAAGTGGGGCTTCACCAAGTTCAATGCTGACGAATTCGAAGACATGGTGGCCGAGAAGCACCTCATCCCGGATGGCTGTGGGGTGAAATACATCCCCAATCGTGGCCCCTTGGACAAGTGGCAGGCCCTGCACTCATGAGGGCTTTGCCAGCACTGCCCTCACCCAACCTGTGCCCTCCAATAAATGACTTCCTGGCAAAATAAAATAAAATAAAATAAAACAATATTAAAAAAAAAAAAAAAAAAAAAAAAAAA